>PJEM01002796.1:80125-199207 GCA_004023845.1 Helogale parvula
AGTTTAATCTCACCAAAATGTTGAACAGATGGGATGGAATAGCTGGGAGTAAACTGAGAGTAAAGACAAAGCATCCCCGCCTCACGCATGACCAGGAGTTGACACAACTCAGGCAGGCCTGCTCTCCAGAAAGAAGCTGCAACTGTAGCCGTCATTGGGCTTTGACCTGCCGCTGAGCAGTTGGAAAGCAGGTCCTGATTAAATCTAATTTAGCGTCCAGCCCGCTGTAGATTGGATTTCTCCTTGTTAGACTGGAGACATTCTGATAAGAAGGCTCTGATTAGAATACCCTGGTAGTCTGGGTAATTTCCTCTCCTTTGACTCAAAGGCTTTTTGTAAGAGGTTCGTGTTTATTTCTCTCTCCCTGTTTCTCAAATTATTGGTGCATCACAAAGCCGAGCTGTCTCTGCCACGTGAAGTGATCTGGGATATTTCCCCTCGGGCACAACTCATGATGCTGTCGATAGTTAAGGGGGTACGTTGTAGTTGTTGTCCTGCCCGCGCCCCTTTGTCCCGTTGTTCCACATTTACCGGCCATCCTGCTGGACTTGCCCAGGCCCTGCCTGTACTCAATCTTCCTGGGTCTCCTTCTTGAGATGCTTATCCCAGCAGATGGTCAACACTAAGAATAGAGTCTCTCAGGCTTCAGAGTTTCTCAGAAGCCACCACAAATGGGTCTACATGAAAGTGCTTCAGCAGTCCTGGGAATGACCCCCTAAACCCCATGCCCTCTCCTTTGGGTGTCAGCCTCCAAAGAGTCACCTCCTTTTGTTTACGTTCCAGAATCTTAGAGGTCAAAGGCATAGCAGGGCTCCAAGCACAGTCTCCTACCAAGTTAGTGCAGAACCCCCCCCCCCCCACCGACTCCCTCTGTGACAAATTCTTCTATTCTTGCTGATGGTGCCTGTGATAAGTCATCATTGTGTACTTAGAAGGTTAGGCAGTACTTTCTTATACTAATGCTCAGTAATGGCTTCTGGAAAACTCAGAAAAGGCTATTCTCAAAATCTTCAAAGGTTTCAAAATAACTAGGATGTCTCCCTGTAATTAATCCTAAACAGGTTCGGTTCCTACAGACACTCAGGGTATAAACACACATTCATTGGTTATTAATAACAATCCTTGTTTACCGTTGGGGGAGTGCACGGTGGTCTATCAGTCTTGTCCCTCCTTAAAACAGAGTGCTGGGAGGCAAATCCCATACCCATTTGGACAAGAAGTATGTTAGATATCCCACACGAAGATGTCTCAGAATGCAAGGTCAGGACAAGATATGCCACTAGTCAAATGCTCCTGGGTCCAGGGATGGGAGCAGCTGAATCACCAGAGGAGTGACCAACCCCCTTCACCCGGCTGCACCCATCCCCTTCCTCACCAGAAACATTAGGGTCAGTGCTTAGGATGCTCTTGCTCCTTTCCATTCCCCTGCCCAGCCAGGCTTCTGGGTTCCAGGGACATCTGAGAAGTTGGTGACCCTGGTATGTAGCCAGCCGAGTGCCTTCAGATCCCTCACTCTGTAGCTCAGAGGTCAACCTCTCTCAAAACAAGAGAAGCCATCAGTGTAGCTCTAGAGCCGTCACTTTCTCCTCTGACGGGCAGCTGCAAGGGGCACCGTTTCAGCTCTCCCAGGAAATACAGAGCATTCATTTAGTGCTCATCGATTGCATGGCATGCATAGGGAAGTGGCCCGAGTGGGGTAGGCGGTCATCTGAGGTAGAAGCTTTCGTGTAATTGCCGGACACGATGTTAAGCCTGCTCCAGGAGGTCTTAAACCAACCCAGACTGTCTTTGGGCTGGAATAAGTTAAGACAACCCAGGCACCTGTTGTTTGATTTTCTTGGAAGGCAGACAAGACCATTTGAGAATCTTCGAGTCTGCCAAGCAACATGCCAATTACAGGGCAGTGAGCAAAACTTCACTCCCGTAGCTCACTTTTCCTCACCAGCTGTTCTGCAAGTATTACTACTGTTGCTAATAGTAGCAGCTCACATTTATTTAACTACTTAATTTGCTCCAGAACCTGTACCAAAGCAGTTTTATATGTCTGTATGCTTCTCTAGTCTGTACAACAGCACTAAGAGAGAGGTATTGTGAAAAGGCCCATTTTACAGACAGGGAAACTGAGGCATTGAAAAGTTAAGTCACATGGCCATTGTCCCTCAGCATGTAAGTGACAGAGCCTTGGCATCCAGGCAGTCTGATTCTAGAGTCCATGCCAGAGCCTTCTGCTTCAGGTCCCATCACAGACAGATCTGCAGAACTAGTTTTGTGATCCACAGGGCAAACATGCCTCACTGGCTCATGCCAAGGAAGAGGTGCTGCTGAACTGACTGTGTCTGGTTCCTTCCGTTATGCCTCAGTATCCGTCACAGGCTGCTGTCTCCCTGGGACTTCCCTGGTCCTCTGTCATCTCACTAACCCCTGTGAGGGGGCATGAGGGAACTGCTCGTCTTTAAAGATGGGGTTGAGGTAAGATGATGAGAACTCTCCCCTGCAGTGGAAACAGACTTACTTTGTGATGCACGTTTGAGGGAGGGCTTCTTCCCTTTCTTGTGCACCTGGGGGTTCCCAAGGAAGGCCTTCAGGGAGACAAAATCTGGAGTCATCCAGTGCTTGGTCATTGAGTGAATGATTCGCCCCTCTTAAAGGACCAGTAACCAGAAGGTGCATGGCCACCCTAGGAGCTGTTGAGGGAGGGAAGAAGCAAGCCAGGTCACAGTAGGGGGAGGCCTTTGATCTCTTGATAGCAGGTGATGGCTCCATGTCCGGTCTCTCAGAATCTCTGTTTCCCTCAGCTTGCACGTTGTTCCTATAGGGCTCTGTCTGTGGACTCCAAGGAGGTCCTGTTTTTCAGGCAGGCCACCCAATGGCATTGCTACATTTGCAGTTTCCCTTACGTCAAGAATCGCCATGACAACCCACAGCCTGTGGCCGGCAGTGCTGCCATTGTTGGGAGGGAACGGAAGAGTCCTCTTTGTCCCTGGTTGGGCCTGGGAAGGCTCCTCCTGTTTCCTCTCCTGAGTGTCGAGCCTGACATGGCCCAGAGCGAGACTGGCAGGGTTAGGGTTTCTTGACCTCATGGCACCAGATATCACCAGGCTTCTCCCCATGTCTGGCCTCAATAGGTTCCTGAAGGTCAGAGTAAATCCCCTATATCATATGGTAATGATGAGAGCATAACATCTGTGCTAAGGCAAGAGAGTAGTAGGTAAAAAATTTCAGAGGTGCCTGGGTGGCTCAGTCGGTTGAGCATCTGACTTTGGCTCGGATCATGATCTCGTGGGTTCAAGCCCTGTGTTGGGCTCTGTGCTGACAGCTCAGAGCCTGGAGCCTGCCTCAGATTCTGTGTCTCCCTCTCTCTCTGCGCCTCTCTCTCTGTTTCTCAAAAATAAATAAACATTTAAAAAAATTTTTTTTGAAGTTCAGGATGACAGACGGTTAATTCTAGAGAAATTTAAAAAAGAAAAAAAAGGAAGGCATTAATGAGTGAGGTTTGACTCTATGTCCTGCAGCTTAATCAGGGGTCCAAAATACTTCCCCAGATTGGTGTCCTCCTGAACAGTTTATGCCAATGGATAATGGTAGTAAATACTCACAGGGAGAAACCTTTTTAAGGAGGAGCAGTAGAAAGCATGCCAAGCAGTTATTGGTACCGTCTTCCCCCTCGTATGTATCTGCGTCTGTGTATTTATGAAACAAACTGACTCCCAGCCTTGTGTTAGGAAAAGAAGCCTCCACAAAGCACCTACATCCTCGGCAGGAGCTTGGGCCATCCTCCCATCTCATGGTCTTTCCTGCAAGGACTTCACTTATTTCCAGGAAGGGGGTCGCTACGCTCTCTCTCCTGGCAAATTTTCTGAGCAAACCTTGTACTCCCAAGTTTAGAATATGCTTTTGGCACTTCCAGACAAACGCCACACAAGTAGGAGGGGTACTGTGACTGCTGCCTTCCACAGACCTGAGGGCAGGTGTGGAGAGTATAAATACCACCCAGAATGTTAACTCTGGGCCACTGAATCAACACGTGAACTACTGGAGTTGCCAAGGTGATTTTAATGCAATTTATGATTAAGGCAAATCCAGATGTTTGTGTTTTCCAAACCGTGCAGCAAAGGCCTGCCGAGCTCCATGGGAATCTTTATCCAGGAGGAGATGTGGGCAAGAATAGTGGCTAAAAATGGGGGCCCCATCGGCCTCTTTAGGGAAAGTGGGTGTGGCAGGGCGTTTTCACTGATGAAGGTGGATCTCATCTCCATCCTGTGATTCTTCTCCCTGTATTTCCTGGACCCTGGAGGAAGGAAGCTTCCAGATGCCTCCTGTGTTGAGAGCAGCCGGGCCCTTTCTGGCCAGTCCTCGAGCAGGAGTACTTGAGTCATGAGAACCCTGCTTAGCCCAGACTCAGGCTATTTCACTCCCCCCTCTACAAGCACCATCTCTGTGGTTCTCCGTGGCTTGTTTCCTACCTGGCCTTTTCTGAAGGCAACAGTTCTGGAAAGGATCATCTCTTAGCAGCATCATTGTGTCGGTTAGTCAGTGGGCTGAATGCCAATACCTCTTGACATGGAACATATGTGGAAGCCAAACGTGTGTGTGGAAGAGGAGGTGGGAGAGGGCCTCGTGGGGCTGACACTTGGAAATAAATATAGAAGGTGATGTCGGTGCACTCCTACTGCCGGATGCGCCATTCTCCTTAATCCCCTCTGAAGGGAGCACGGCTCTTTTTGTTTTGTCTTGTTGTAGGATCATCACTAGCTTGATGGGAATGGCTACAGAGAACGTACTGCCACCTCCTCCCATAAGCATTAGGTGATTCCCAAGATCCCTTAATGGGCATCATGGAGGCGGAATGGGTAGGAACAAAGTCTTTGAGCCAAGACAGCATGGATCCACTTCTCAACCTGCCACATACTAGCTGTGCAACTTTGGTCACCAGTACTTAAGCTTTCTGTGTCCCAACAGCGTCCTCTGTCAGATGGAGATAGAACTTATTCTCTAGTGGGGAGATTCAGTGCGTTTGTATTTGTAAGGGAGTTGGTGGGTGTTTGATCATACGTCATGCTTGTTATCTGTTACGTCATGTGGTCCTGCTGTTCGTCTGGCCTGACCATCTCAGCCCTTCTCTCTCCTTTTGCTTATAAGACCTTCAAAATCTTTAGGAGGTGGGTCTGGGAGAAGGTGGCCCCAAAAGATAGCTGGATCTGCTTCTAGGGGAAATATTTATGAGCACAGGATACTCCCAACCCCCCAATTCACTGGATCCAACAACAGATCAAGCTGAGGTCTAGTTGGGATGTCAGAGTTTTGACTTGGAATACCAGGCAGCCTTTTGAATGAGGCAAGCTAGAGCATCTCATCTTGCATGAGGGATGCTGTTGTCTCTGCTTCATCACTGTCCCCTGATCTGCCCAGAGTAGAGTGAGAATTCAAGGGAGCCACGCATACCAGCTCCCAAGTCAGCATGTGGTTCATGATCACCGAAGGTTGAGACACTGCTTTATGCATGTATGAGCCACTCAGTGAAGAACCTGCCACTTCGTGCCAGTGGCAGTTCGGTGAGCATCCCAAAGAGCATCCCATCTCTGACAACTTGGTGCCAAGTCCTTCCTTCCTAAGGATTTCTGATCACTCTAGACAAGCAGTCTTCCAGATCCAACCAGACCTCTGTCCACCTGGTGCATTCCATGCCCAATGCATTCCAAAGCTAGCAAAAATAGCCACTCCCAGAGATCAGGAACATGCTGCCACTGGGCATGGCAAAATAAGTATGAATTCTATGTGGTGGATAGAAGCTGAAGTCTGGAGACAGGTTGGTGCTTGATTTACTGCTTGGTCAAATCCACCACCACTCAGACCCTCAGTTTCCTGACACTGGCAAAATGAGGACAATCAATGCTGCTATGAGGGTGAAATAAAATACTGCATGGAAAGTGTTTGGAAAAGGCTTGGCATGGGGCTGCACAGAGCTGTGGTCCCTAGAGATGTCGCTGCATTATTAGTATCATTTCAGCAACTACACGGCTGTTTCTCAAAGGGCGATGAAATAGGACAGGGCAGACCCAGCAGCCTTGAGGGAGAAAGAGGGAGACTCGACCCTCCAGGGAAAGAGACAGAAGGCCTGTCTTCAGGACTTCTTATGGAAATGCCGAGCCCCATTCTGAATAAGTATTTACTCTCTATTTGCTCTGTCACAGCGTGTGTTTTTTTTTAATAACCCTCCAACTCTTGTCCATGTACCAGGTAGCTCAGAGATCCTTTCGTGGAAGACAGATGGAGTTGAGTAGCTGCCAGCCTTCCTCCCAAAGGAGAGAGGACAGAAGGACAGGCTGTTAGATCTTGCGGGTGCTAGGGATCAGCGAGGCTGTCCTTGGCATCTAAATCTGGATAAGCAGCTTAATTTTATCTCTCCCTGCACCTAGCGTCTTGCCTTAGGGAGCCAAGCAACCTGGGAGGGAGGGGGTGACTGGAGATGGTGCCCTTTTGTGTTTCCGCTTGCTCCCTGCCTCATGCGCTCTGCACCTCATGCTGTCTTTGCCTAGTAATTCCACCAGCCTGGGGTGTTTTGATGCCTTCCATCTTTGTGATAACACCCCATGCTAAGACATCTAGAAGCAGTAGGGAACAAGGAAAAACATTTGGATCAGAAAAAGAAGCCTCAGTACTTCTGATGAGTGAGGAGGGTTGCCCCAGGAGTATGCAGATCGGATACCCTTTCAAGGCAGGTCAGAGTCACCACTGCTCTCTCCCTGGGGGCCTCTTCTTTGTCTAATGTCTGGCGTCCCCCAGAACTGCAGCTGGGCTCATTCATTTACACTAGGGTCTCAGGTATGAGTGCCTTCTCAGGCAAGACAGGCGAAGAAACTGGTGATAAGGCATCACTAGGGAAGCCTGGGGACTGTGGCAAACAGGGAGCATAGGTCCTGTCGATAGAGGACAGCCACCCCATAGCTGCCTCCAGTGGACTCTGTGGCTAGAGGCTCTGAAATTTTTTTGCAAGAGGAAATAGACATCTGGTGTGTGTGTGTGTGTGTGTGTGTGTGTGTGAGAGAGAGAGAGAGAGAGAGAGAGAGAGAGAGAGAAGGAGAGAGAGAGATTTCCTGATTTTAAAACATTGGGAGGGTGAATGAACAGATTTGCATGTGGGATGTCACAATACATTGCAGGGAGGATTCTGTCTTCAGGGCATCAGATTGGCACCTCTGACTTGGTCTCTTTACTGAATTGTTCAGTATTTCCTAGCAAGGGGGTGCCCTCAGAAGGCCCTGAATATTAAGGTTTGGAACAAACCATTTACCACATACTTTATTTTCTTTTGTTAACAAGCACACCAAACACAGGTGTGTAAAGGGCCCACTCCTTCCCCATGGGTGCTTAGCCCTGCTGGGTCCCTCCAGCTTTTCTCTGTGTTTCTTTGCTCCATGGTGTCCTCCTTGGAATGTCCCCCCAAAAAATCGACCTTGACTAAAATGTAATCTACAAAGCACAGGACATACTTGGGGGAATGTCACCAGGGAATAGACAGATGGGTAAAGAAAGAAAGAAGTGCACCCTCCAGAGACATCAGTTCTCATAACTACCTCCAGCGCGTTCCCTGGAAACACATGTAACCTTGACCAAGCCACCACATCCTCAGCCTCAGTTCTCTCACCTGTACCTGGGAGGCTGGCTGTGCCCACCTGCCTAGGTTAGAACAACAGGATGTCAAGAAGGCACTTTGGAAAACAAGAAGAGTGTTCAAGCGTTCCTCCACTGCAAGGCAGGAGGACCTCTGCCTGAACTCTTGGGACCCTACCCATTATCAGCCAGATTAAACAGATAGTTCGTCCACTCGTCACTGCCACGGCTGCCTGCCTGTGCTGGGCTGCAGGGGCCCCGCTGAGAGACCGGGCCTGCAGCAAGGGAGAGGTGCTACAGAAGGCTGAGCTCCCAGGGGTACCCTTCCCCTGGAACCAGTTTCAGTGCCCCCTTGGGCCCTGGCATCAAAGCCTCCGGAGGCAGGCCAGCCCATTATGAGTCTCCTGGGCCACTCCCCACAAGCGAAGCTCTGAGCCAGCCTTGAAAGGAGAAATGTTAAAATTTTAACATTTTTACTGGTTAGTTTAATTCTCCTCTCCCCCACTCTTATTGACGAGGGAATAAGAAACGATTTTACACTAGTTAAGAGGGCACAACCTGTTGGTCTAGGATCATAAAAGAAATTCTTAGGACTCAGATTTGCTTGAGTTACCAGCCCCATGCTGGAGAACTCTCCTATAGCCCTCCTGGCACCACCTGTGCTGGAACAGAGTTTCACCCAAAAGGCAACTTCCTTTGATGCGTGTGTGTGTGTGTGTGTGTGTGTGTGTGGAGGGAGGAATCTGCAGATCTAAAACCAGGGCAGACAAGTGTTACATTAGAGGAGTGTGGTACCCTGGAGTTGCGTATTTATTCTTAATAAATGCTTGTGCTAAGCACCAAGAATAAAGGGAATGAAAGTGATGTCATCTGTGACATCAGGATGTATAGTTGTCATAGGTGGGAGGCCAGTGATAAACAGGGGCAAACACCCTGTGATCACAAATGGAGAGAAGTGCTACGAAGAAAATAAACTGGAGCTAGGAGAGACAGTCACGGGGCTCCTGGGGGTCTAGCTGGAGGTGCGGGGATCAGGACAGGCCTCTCTGAGGAGGTGACATTTGAGCTGAGATGTGGAGGAGGAGAAGGAACCACCTTATGAAAGGCAGAAAAACATGGTCAAAGGACCTGGGCCAGAACGCTTACGGGGTGTCTAAGGAACAAAGTGTAGTGAGCAGGGGTGCATGGACGAGAGGAAGAGGGGCAGAGCTCGGGTCACATGGGGCCCCGTCCATGTGCGTGCATGAGAGCCGTGCGTGTGTCAGAGAGAACGAATGCATATGTGCACGCTCACGTGTTTACCCACAGATGTATCTTTTCCTGGGAGGATTGGATGACCTGTAACTTCCATCACCTTTCCAATGGGATCAGTGATTTCAAAGAACTCTAAGGAGTCTTCTGAATCAAAATTGCCCTTAGTCAATCAACTAAAGCATTAAAACAACTGTGCCAAAAATTTTTTTCCCACTCCTGGAAGCTCTGTGTTCTCAAGCAGAAAGTTAAGCATGTGTGCTGCCATTTCCAGGCTTCCTCTGAGGGCCTGGCTAACAGGGGAGGCTGCGGGGGATTTCAGTCTGTGGCACAGCATCCATGGTCACTGTGCCCAGACGTGTTTGGAGGCCCGGTGGCTACGGGAATGCAAGACAGAAACACACACACACACACTCAGCCGCAAGAGCCCACGGCTGTAAGGAGAGCACTGGGAGCTCTGAAGCCTGTCCCCTGCAGGTGCAGCCTTTCCACCGCGGGTGATTCCCAGGATCAGTGAGTCACTGGCCTCTCTTCTGCTCACAGCCTCCTCAATGCCAACAAGATCAACTGCCTGCGAGTGAACACGTTTCAGGACCTGCAGAACCTCAATCTGCTCTCCCTGTACGACAACAAGCTGCAGACCATCAGCAAGGGACTCTTTGCCCCCCTGCAGGCCATCCAGACCCTGTGAGTATGCCCCTTCAGGTGCCGGCACACACACACAGGCGGCAAGGGACCCCAGACACCCAGACACAGGCAGCACCCACAGTGGAGGCCAGATGAACGGGTCCTGGAGGCTGTCTGGAGGCTGCCGTGAGAATGGCGTCAGCTCACCTGTACTGAGCGCTCGCCCCATGCCCGACACCTCACTGAGCACTGCCCCTTTGCTCAAATCTTCAGACCTCACAGCAACCCTGTAAGGTAGGTCCTCATTTCTAGGTGAGGAAACCAAGGCACAGAGAGGGGAAATAACTTACTCAAGTTTGCACAGCTAGTAAGCAGGATTCGAACAGGCAGAGCCGCTGCTCACCTGCTCACTTAACCACTGTATTCTGAGCAGGCTCCGTCTCTGCTATGAGCCCAATCCTCCCCACCAGCACCCCGCACCGCTCTGCAAAACCAAGCCTCTGGTACAGGCACTCAGAATTTTTCACCTTCCCTTCTGGGAGTGCTTCCTCACTCCTGAACACTGCCAATGTTTATAAATAACTCCATTGGATAAATGACACCTGAGGACAGATCTCAGCCCAGCCCAGGCCTGACAATGAACCTGGGCTTCTGGATGCCTTCTAAGTCACCAGGCACTTACTACCCCTGTGGCCAGAGACAGGTGCCGATAAAGAGCTAAGAATAGTTGCTGTATGTTGAACAACGGCCCTGCGCTGGGCACTGTGCTGGCACCGTGAAGAGTTTTCTTATGAGTCAGGGGAAGCCAGACCCACGGTGATGCCCTGGTGATGATGAGGATTACAGCAATACCCACTGCTATATGGGGAACACCCACTGTGTGCCAGTCACCACACCAGCTGTTTTATGTGCCTGGCACTACTGAGCTTAGAGAAATAAAATCCAGGCCTCTATAAGCGCAAACCCTGAGCCTGTGACTTCACCCAACAGAACGGGCGTGGGTCAGAGTCGAGATGAGTGGTGGGTCTTGCCCCAGGTCAAGAGAGCCAGGAGATGACACCAGCTGAGGCCAGCCGCACCTGTGACCCTCCCTGGCAGATCACAGGCCTCAGCACCCCCTGCCTCCCACGTTCTGCCTGATGAGGAGGGGCCCAGAACCAGGCACGGCGGTGGCGGAGAGTGGCACTCGGGTCACTCCTGATCAATTCTCATCCCTCTCACAGCCACTTAGCCCAAAACCCGTTTGTGTGCGACTGCCACTTGAAGTGGCTGGCCGATTACCTGCAGGACAACCCCATCGAGACGAGCGGGGCCCGCTGCAGCAGCCCGCGCCGGCTGGCCAACAAACGCATCAGCCAGATCAAGAGCAAGAAGTTCCGCTGCTCAGGTAATCAGGTTACGGGGCTGGGCCCCACCTTCCACTCAGAGTACTGCAGCCCCAGAGAGGCCAGTAATCCAATCTGGAGGACAGCAAGCGCTGTAATGGCTCCTAGGGAGCATCTCTGCAAATTAAATTGGGGAAATTCAGTTAGTCCTGCAGAAAACCAATTACCTTATGGATTTAAAATAAAACACACACACACAATAAAAGCATGGGGCAGGGGGGTGGTGCACAATTTCAGGAGAGACAGAACCCAGGTGGCAGCCTATCTCCAGGGTCAGGTGGAATCTGGGGCGGTGGGGGCAGCCTTTACACATGTGTCTTTTAAAGGCTACGATTTATCTTCTTTTAGTCTCCAAAGCGTGCTCCCCAAGTGGCAGATAGGGAAATAAATGTGTCCCAGGCCAGCCTGCGGGCAGCATGTAATGTTGGGGTACTCCCATCCCCTTAAGACCGCCTTCGGTACAGCTCTTAGACCACAGTTTGCTACAGATTTCACAGATATTTTAGCCAGCTGTCTCCTCCATTCTAGATTGATGCAGTCTGTTCATGGAGAAAACAGCAAAGAGTTGGACTCTCTAGGAAAGCAAACCTCACTTTCCAGTTGCCAAGCTGTCACTGGAAACCTTCCTCCCTGCTGTACCCAGGAACGACCCTGGGGGTAAATGGCAGGGGAGTTCATCTTGAAAAGAGAAGTAGCTGTCCTTGACCCAATAGCTAGTAAACAGGCAGTTAAAAATGGCGAGCATTTGTGTCATTTGCTACTAGAAAAAAATCACCATGCTGCCTTGTGCTCTCAGTGGTGAGAGATTGATAATATACTGTGCTGAGATGGGTTGGCACCAGCCCTCACAATCTGTGTGTCAGCAAGAGCCCTTCTTCTCCCCTGTCCAACAGCATCTTCTGTGAGCGAGTTCTCCCAGGGAGAATGACAGCTTGGTCACTGGTCGCCGGGAGAAGCCCATCAGACAGACTTCTGCTTCTTTCGCATTGTTCTTGGCCTCTAGGTCAGATCCTTCAGTCCATGTCTCCAGAGTGATAAACTTTAGCTATTTTATCTCTTTCAATAGAACCTAATACCTCGAGAGGGCTTTGAGGTACCACAGGGACTTTGTGGCAGAATGAGGCGTTTGTCCCAATTTGTCTTCCCCAGAATAACAATGTCAGCTTCTTGCTTGTGATGAACTCTGTGCTGAGTGCATCTGGTTTGACTTGGTTCTTCCACTAGTCCTGTGAGATCAGCTGGAGGAGTCCTCATTCTGCAGCTGGGAGAGCCAGGGGCTCCGAGGTAAAAGGGCACCCCCTGGTCACAGCCAACAGTGGAGGCAGCGCCCAGATCTGGCTCACTCCTCAACACCATGCAGCATGCAGGAGAGAAGGAGCATTGGGAAAACAGTCCAACTGCTTGGATGACTCTCTTCCCTAGTCTTATGGTCCTGCCCCCAACTCCCCAAAACTCTTTCCTTAAATTCTTTCTTGGGCTGCTAGTATCTCTGGGAGGGAAACCCTCTCCCAGCTCTGGGTTGTCACCTGAGGCACAACCATCCTTCCCCAGGGCCTTTCTCATAATGTACGCCTCTTCTTCCCTCTGTCTCCTCTGTTCTTATCCAGGTCTGGGGGGCTGACTTAATTAGCTATGACAAGCAGCTGTGCCCCAGAAGAGGGTCAATAAGAGGCAGAGGAGAGCAGAGTGCCATCTCCCAGCCCCTACCCCAACCCCTCAGTCTCACAGGGGTCCTGTCATGATCTCAAGGATTCATGTTGATGCCAAGACCATGGGGGTGGGCAGAGCAGGAGGGGGACCAGCCCACGATCTGAGGATGGCATCTCCCAGGGACAAAATCTTGGCAGGTGCCTAGGAATGACTGTGGGTTGGGACTAGGGGCGGCAGGATGGGGGTACATATGGAACGAAGTAGGAGAAAGAAAATAGCAAGCTGACCTAGGGAACAGTAACACATAGTTGTCTTGCTGTGCCACTACCTGCCTACCTTTGCATGGGAGGGATCCCAGCTGCTTTTCCTATGGAGGGTAGGAGTGCTTGGAAACTTTAAAAAGAAACAAAGCACGGGGTTCTTGGATTGACACTGACTAAAAGATAGGTTTTTTTTTAATCAATACTAAGCAGATTATTCCTGTAAAAGTGGAGAACGTCAGAGCTGATGCCTGACAGATAGCATTCTATGTGCTATTATTTCATGTAGCTGCAGAGAAGAGAGGTGGAGAGACCTACTGTTGAGCATCAGAGGCCTTGGCCTTGATAGACCGTGGGGCCCAGACCCGCCTTGGCTTTAGGGGATACAGAAGTCATAGGTCTAAAGCTCTGTGTTTCCAGGAAGCCGCAGAAGAAGGAGGGGCAGGTGATGTATACTGGAGTTGACAGATAATAACTCTGGGTTTTACTTTCCCCTAAAAGCACCCCCATTGCAAAGACAGCTGATGTAATTAGAAGCCAATTTGAGGGCTGCTCCTGTAATGCATAAAGCCCCTCCTTAAGCAGGGCGTCTGGTTCCCAGCTGCCCTGTGTCTGCCTCTATCAGCTGCATCCGCCGCCCTGGGCAGCAATATCAGGTTAAAGGTGAATGCTGCCAGCTGGGGTAATCTGACCGTCAGATTAAGTCCCCCTAGAAAGGCACCGTCTGGCTGCCTGGGACCCCAAGCCCATCCTCAGGGGAGCACTTGGCAGTTGGAAGATGCTGCCTGTCTTCCATCACACCTTCCTCCTTTGTGTAGTGATCTATCGGCAAGAAGAAATTCACGGTGAAAAGTACAGAGGGTGATGATACAATATGAGAAAAGATGGCCAACGGCCAGATACTGCTCAGGGCTCCACCGAGTTTTAGAGACCTCAGAATTCACCCAGTCCCTGCTAGAAATGAAGAAATTGAGGCCTGCACAGTGGGGAAATATCATCTGAGGTTATAGAGTAGGATTTTCAAGACGAGATCTGAAACCCAGGATATGCAATGTTCTGCAAAAATTTTCTTTCTTGTCCCTCCTTTTGTTGTTGTTGAGAGAAATCAAAGAGAAGGTTTTAAGGTTTAGGAGCAGGGGCATGAAAGGGATGGATTTTTCCTGCTCTGGTACCAAGTCCCTGATCAAACTTGAATGTGAAATCCCAAAACGAGGGTGTTTCAGAGCCCTGCATGTCCAGGCATCAGAGCAGGGTTGAGACTAGAGCACAGTGGCCGCTCTAGCTTGTTAGATGGGAGGTCTTTAAAAGAGGTCAAACTTGGGGCTGTGGAGTGACCTTGACTCACTGGTCAACCATTGCAGACAACCTATGCACTGTTGAGATGCTTCGACTATCTTGCCCCCAAAAAAACATGGTAGGGGAACAGTGACTCCATTTTTCCTGTCAGAGGGCAAGAGGAGGGAGGATCCCAAGATCCTCTTCAAGATGTACACAAGCCACTGGGAGGAAGTTCATAAAAACTGTCCCTAATCTACTGCAGATAGTGACACAGAGACTAGACACCCTCAGCTGGGCCCAGGGCACCCAGAAAGAGTTGGTTGTTGGTCCCTCCACCCACTGCCATGATTCACAACCACAGAAGAAATCTGCAATCAGGAGGGACCCTGGAATCTGGTGTCTTCCCCCTTTCCTTTCTTCTCTTAGTCTGGAAGAGGCTACTCGTTATGATAGGAACTGGTCACTGTTCTCAGACAGTTGTGACTATAGGTTTTCCAGTCCCAAACCCAGGGCCCCATTAGCTTTCCCATCTTTCTCCTTGGCTAGGGACATGTATTTTCTTCTGATACCATACTCCTCCTTCTCCATTGCACTTCAAGTCATCTGGGATGAACATCTGTCAGCCAGAGGGTTTCTGGGGGTCCTTGAAGGAATCAGAGGAGACTCCTGAGGTATGGAATAGGAAAGGGGCTTTTCCTAAAGAAGAGAATTGCAGCTTTGTGAGGCCACTGGGGGTTATGGCTTGTCTCTTCGTTCAAGGGGCTGGGGGAACAGACTGTTATGATCTACTCTGCTGTGGGGATGGGCCCCAGGTTGCAGAGCATGCAGTAGCTGCTTCTGCTAAGTTTGATGTCTTGGCAGATCAACTGTACAATCGAGTGGGAGATAGAGTTTGGTTCAGGCCTGTGATGTGACCGGAGACACCTGCGGTCATAATCCACCATGTCCTGATTCTCCTGAGTAGGGGTGTCCAGTAATCTCCCGCCTGATCTTCTCCCTTTCCCCTGTGTCTGCCCAGGGGCGGGGTCCAAGGGCGGTGGGGCTCCCGTCTTCGGAAGTGTTCCTGTGGAACCCTGCTCCTGGTACTAATCACGCTCCGTGGGGGCCTGCTCCGGCTTCCGCTTCTCCACGCTGCTTCCTCTGAGCGCTCCTGTCCTCTCTCTGACGCTGCTTCCTGACCTTGACTCTGACCAGTCGCCGTGGGGCTTTCCTTTGTGCTTGATCTAACCATGTGGTGGAACGATGGAAACGGAACATGGTTCTGTCAAGCACCGCGGAAAGCACCGCGCTCTCCTGCAGCATGGCCCGCCACCACCGCCACCACCGCTGGACACCTCTTCTCTGCTCTGGAGCACCGCAGCCCGCCACCTGCCAGACCCACCTCTCCTGGTCTAGCCTCACAGAGGGCGGGGGGCGGGAATCTCAAAGGATCTGCAGAGTACCTCCACCTCCAGGTAGCAGATATGGGCTGAAATGGGTATGGAGAAGCACACTGGGAACAAGCTAAGATCTAGATCCAATCTCCTACCCCAGATGGAGTCGTCACCCACCCCCAGTCTACTCTGGATTCTGGCCAAGGGGTAAAGGAGCGAGGCTGAAGCTCAGAAACCACCTCTTTTCTTCTATTCAAAGAGACAGGTACACCCAAGGCATATGCCCCAACATTTCCTGGAGAAGTCCCAGTGCAAGGTCATTTCCCAAGTGATAGCTAACCCAAAGGTCATACTGCTTGTGGCCCACCCTATCCTCCATCTTTACCAGAAACACTGGGGATGAATGTAAGCATAAGAATGGGTGAAAGTAGCATGAGTCTGAGGCTTTGGTTAACTTGCAATTCCTCCTAAACCCAACCCCACTCCTCATGAGTACATTGGCCCCAGTCCCCATGCAGCCTAAAGTCCAGTCTGTTTTCTTGACCTTCCAAGAGCAGTGAACATGTGGCCCAAGAGCTGGGCTCCTCACATGGGGCGAGTTCAGTGCCACATGAGGGCTGGGCAGGAATCTGCTGTCTCTGAGAATCAAGAAAGGGATCTTGGCAACCTCATTCTGTTTGTTTCTTAGTAAATCCCAGGCTCAGTATAACTGGAAGATTATGGTTTTAGTTAATGTCATGAAGTCTGTCCCATCCCAGATAAGAAAAAGTCATGTTGGGAACCAAATCCTGGCGTAAGCCTGGAAACCACCTCTGGCCTCTCATGGTGATGTGTGACTTGACTGTCCCTTCTCCCTCAGAGCCAGGGCCCAGCAATTGCTGAGTAACAGAGTCCTGTTGGCCTTTCTAGATGCTTTTACCATTTACTGAGTGCTTAGGTCAGGTGCTGAACTATTTCCATCATTACCTTGTTTCAGTTTTCACAACAACCTTGTAAGTCCCATTTCACAGATGAGGATATGGATTCAGAGAGGGTGACTAACTTGCCCTGGCTCGGATGGCTGCTCTTGCCAGGTCTACTACTCGCCCTTCCCAGCCACGGACAGTCTCATCGTGTTCAATTATAACATGAGAAAGAACAATAGGATTGACTTGAATCGATAGGGAGCTGAAAAATATTTTGACACTTCCCCTCAAGCTTGCTTCTATTAATGAAAAAAAAACTTGAGTGAGCGAGTGAGCAATGCTGTTTGAATGGCTCCTCCCTCCAGCATGGATATACCAAGATCCATTTGGTACAGAACAAATCCCTGAGCCTGGAGCAATCCCCTGTCCTGAACAGAGGGGGCATTCTCAGTTCCTTGGCACTGCCCCCACCATGCCAGGGACCGGGCTTCTGGAATGGATCCACACTGATACCTTTGTGGACACCTTCCTGGTTCTGCAGCAGCAGGCTTCTGACCAGGCAGTGCCCAGCTGCAGGCCACAGGCCTCTCTGGTTTCAGGCAGTTGGCTGCATTCATAATAGACTCTGATGGAGACAGCCTACGAGGACAGCTGTCTGCCCAACTGATCACCGAACTCCTGGTAAATCAGTTGACATTTTCCAGCCACTGGTATCTAGTCCCCCAGCCTTTGCCCATGAGTGGATAACTGTGTGCCTGGCAATGTTCTCTTGATTCCGTTCCTTAAGACCCTTTGCTTGTCCACATGGCTCTCTCTTCAAGCTGATGATCTCCCCCCAATCCCTCTTTCTGCTCCTCTCCTCCTTTCATCCCACCCACGTTAGTTAGGGATACTGGAGGTAGAAGAGAAGAGCTCTGGACGCGCAGGCATTGGCAGGGCTGTGGTCATCAGATAACAGTGAAACTGTGACTTTCACTCAACAAACTGGTTGACGAAAGAATGACGCAAATCCAGACCGCTAAGGACAGCAGCCATCCTGGGCCCAGCACTGGCTCGGCGGCCAAGCCCATCCACAGAGTGGGAGCTGCCGCTTCCTACCTGCCCCAGTCCCACGACCATCCAGATGTTAAATACATGCTCTCCTGGGAAGTGGCCGCAGGGCAGGGATTCGTAATAAAATCGCGTCGCTGTGGATTTCCACCCCCTGGTCTATTAAAGCTCTCTCTGATCATGTACCAAGTGTCGTTGTTCTGAGCTGCCCACGTAAAGGGAGGAGGGCTACAGGGGCAGGAGCAGGCGAAGTGCCAGATGACGTCAGCTCTCCCATGACCCATTTCAGCCAGGGTTTTGTTTTATGGTCCTTCTTCAAGTCCTCCGAGATCTCTGCTGTCTGAACTCGCCCCAAAGAGAAGAAGTCGCGGCCTCTTCAGTTACTCCCCTCCTCCTAAGTATTTCTGGCAGTGACAAATAGGCATTGAGATTGAAATTGACTTTTAAAGCTCTGGAAAAGTTAAAAATACTTTTGGGTAGTTATGAGCATTAGGCATAACAAATGGCTCCGAGAAACCCAGGGTAGTTTCGGTAATGAAATATGAAGTGATGGGGGGTGGCATTTCAGGCTGGCTCTGACTGGGGAAGGAACTCTTTGGGTTATGTGCAAACGCCGTTATTAACATTTCTGGCTGCCACTCATATAAAATATCACACTCTGACCCCCTCGTTATTACAAACCAGGGCAATAACAAAAACAGCAGGGGGGAATGCTGGAAAGAACATATTAGTCCATTGAATCTAATTGCAAAATCATTCCATTAAAATGGGTCAGCAGTTCCATCGCAGAGGTCCACCAGTTATAATCTAACTATACTACAGAGAGCGATTCCTGCTAACTACAGACGCTCTCACCTTGATTAAAACGAAAACGCATTTAATCGGCAGCAGTCCCCAGCCGCAGCCCAGCCAGTGTGCATCTTCAAGCTCATCATGTTGAAGAGCACAGCATGCTCCCTTCCGTCCTTCAGAGGCATCTGATCAGTGTCCAGGGTTCCTCCCCTTTGCGGGGATTCCATTGTAGAGCCTTCTGAAAGAAAAAATACATGCATCCGTACAAAATGCCCCTTTACAACATCACCGTGTAGAACTACTGGCAGGGAACAAGAGAAGATTGTCATTTAGCAGGGTTTGCAAAATGAAATTCACCCAGGACTCAGCATGCTGATGTGTCTGGAGAAAGATGGCCCAGGTCAAAGTTATTCAGTGGGACGGACGCTGGCAAGCCAAGGGCAAGAGATTTGCATAATGCATTGGATTAGGAAGCAGCCCAAATAACTGCAGGATACGTGCACAGATTTTGCTCACACAAGCCTGGGAGTGGAAGGGTGGGATGAAGGAGGGGGGACAAGGAGGGAGCAGAGAGGGAAACAGAGGCAGGTCCAGGCCTCTGATCCCCTGTCCTAAGTAGAAGACACTTCCGAATCAGAGACTTCATTCCCAATCAGGAATTAGCATAAATTGATAAGCTGAAAGGGAAGAAACCAAGAGCATGGAAGATGTCTGCTTCTTGCCTCCCATAACCCCCTGCAGGAAAATGCCATTCAATCTACCTCTGCCAAGTTGGACTCTATGATCACTCCTAGAAGGACTGGGATAAAAGTTTTGTCAAAATGCACGTCTGCAGGAAAGCATAGTGTTAGTCACACAGGCCTTGGCATCGGCCTGACTGGGGTCATCCCTCTGTCATATATCTGTTGACCTGAGGGCTTCAGTTTTCTCATCTATAAAATGGAGTCGCAATAATCTCAAGAGTGTTTCAAGGATTAAATGGGCTCACCATGTGAAGTTTGATGAATAGTGCCTGGCTCATGGTCTGTGCTCCATAAATGTGAGCTGTTATCACTAACTACACTGATGTGTTACTGGCCTTTGATATGCCAACTATTCCACTAAGTTCTCCAAAACATAAGTAGTAGAATCCTATGTATTTGTACAATTCCTCATCCTTCCCAAGAGACTCTTCACTAGCTCGCTCTTCCTTGCTTTTTCAGGACCACCCTGTGAGATAGGGGCAAATACTAGATTCCCATTTTACATGTGGACACACTGAGGCTAGTGTCAGAGCCTGGACAAACCCACTACTGCTAAAACGTGTGCACTGCTAGTGCTCCACAGTGCCTCTAATGCAGATAAAATCACCAAGGTCTGTCTCAACCAGTTAAGCAATCCAATGATGTCTGTGTTCTCTGAAACACTTTCAGAAATACTCACATACAGGACAATGGATGCCCTAACAGCACATCCTATTGACACCTTGGACAAACGTGGATCGGGTCTGTGTTTTGGGCCTAGCACGGTGTCTGCTATCATCTAGCTGGTGTTGATAGGAGAGCCTGGGTTTCCCCAGTCACCTCGGCTGTGACTGCTGGTCTCGCGAAGTTTGCCCATGCATCACGGGATCATTTCCAATCTGGAAAGCAGCACCCCTGGGCTTCTCCTGAGACACCACTTGTTGATACTGTTGCCATTACTATGTGACCTCAGGAGAAAGTCAATGTCAAAAAATAAATCTTAGTTCCAGCTAAGAACTGGCCTTTTGCTGTGGTTAAACAAAGCTTATTCTCAAAGATAGGGCAAATCAGGGCAAATCATTTGAACCCTGCAAGAGTTGTGCTTGTCTTGACAGTTTTTAAATGTTAATTTATTTTACTATTGTTTTTAAAGAGGATCATCAGGAAACTCTAAGCCAAATTCCCAAGCACTAGGGCAGTCGGCTCCAAATCCCCAGGTCCCCAACCCTCATTATAGTCTTCAGTGCTGAAGCCTGCTGTCAACGATCATTGACCACCATATGCTGAGACGACTTTATTGTTTCTTTACCTGCCTGAAGAGAGAAATGAGTTTGAAAGCCTTTTCTCTTACCTCATCCCTGCCCTGACAGCCCGCATCAAAACCCCATAAGAATCTCTTCATTTGGATTTTCATGAACATTTAGAGGGTCCACAGATGATGGGCATGATGGACTAAGTACTCTCCACCCCAAATTATAGGCCAAATTCTGTACACATGCACCTAGGAGTATTTCTCTGAGAACACCACTTCACATCAGCTTCTCAGAAAGGGCAGTGACCTACAAAAGCTTAAGAGCCTACAAAGCTTGAGCCTGGTTTCCCAGAGGACTGAAATCATGAATGACAAAGGCCAAATGGAAAGCAGGGCCCTGGGGTAGGGTGGGCACCAGCCAGGTGGCCACGCCTGAAGGCAGTGCTGTGTCTATCACTGGGCCCTCCCCACTCCCCCCCACATGCCTCCCCATCCCCCTACCCACAACTTCAGCTGGGCTGGGAGCCCCAGTGGTCCTGACCCCCCCTCTTTGGCCCTGCCTAGGCTCAGAGGATTACCGCAGCAGGTTCAGCAGCGAGTGCTTCATGGACCTTGTGTGCCCCGAGAAGTGCCGCTGCGAGGGCACCATTGTGGACTGCTCCAATCAGAAGCTGGCCCGCATCCCGAGCCACCTCCCCGAATATGTCACTGATCTGTAAGTACCACCTGAGCTGGCACTCCTGCATGTCCTCACGCAACAAGTCATCCTGAGCCAGCTGGACCTGGGTCCTCAGGAGGCAGTCCTCTCCTGGTCTGTCACATGGCTGTCCTCTGCATCCTCGGCGCAGGACAGACACCCAGGCATCCCCTGCCCCGCTCCCCAGGAACAGCTTCCTCAAAAATAAAGACAGTATTCATTCTACATATATTTTCTGAACACCTGCCGTGAGCCAGGCACTGTGCTAGGCCCACCAACCTCTACCACAAAGAAAGCAGATGGTCCTTCCAGGTCCTTACAAAGCTTACAATATAATAGAAAGATGGCTATTAAATAATTGTCAAAAGTGGGAAAACACTAGAATGATTAGATCTATCTGAGCCTCCAACTCTCCATGCTAATAAAAGGGTGCGTTGGTTTGTCCACAAGTGGAAAAGCTGAAAAGCCACGACATGGTCAGGGTGAAGGCACAGCATGTGCGGGGCCCACACACCTGGGTCTGCCTCCGGTCTTCTCTGAGTTTCCGCACATTAGGCATGTTGCGTCTCAGTTCTGAGTGTCCAGTTCTTAGCTATAAAACGGAAGTGGTGGTACCTACCTCCAAGGGGGGTTAAGAAGATCAAGTAAGAGAATGCAAGCACAGAATTCTCACTGAGTCTTGCATGGCACTGAGCAAACCCTGCACAAATAATGATTGTCTTCGTTTTTAGTGTTGTTACTGTGAGTGTTCTCTTTGACTCTACACATCCCAGGGACACACAGCAAGGCACAGCCTTTTGGTCCTGCTCTCTCTGACTTTTTCCCAGCTCCACTGACCTCAGCTGAGTGTGAGGTCTTGGTGGCAATTTAGCTCAAGCCACGGGGGAGCTATGGGAGGGTCCCTTGGAGGGCAGCGAAGGACTCACCCCATCCCCAGCTAACCCACGACCTCGTCTGCTTATTTCCCATGCAGGCGACTGAACGACAATGACATATCTGTCCTAGAGGCCACTGGTATCTTCAAGAAGTTGCCCAACCTGCGGAAAATGTAAGTCAGCCTCGGGAACTTAGCGGCAGCCTCCAGACCCTGGCCAAGGTCTGTGCCGCACACTAGAGGTTTTTAAATTGTCAGGTGTTCCTCAGAGCGTGCATCGTCCCGCACCCCTAAGTCTCCAGGTCTCCTCTGTTCACCCAGATCCCACACACCCGGAATCTACCCCGAGGGATATTAAGAGGGACTCAGTAAGGTCCAGCAGTGGAACTCAGAGGTCTAGGGTGCACATCACTTCATACTTTTCACAAGGTGACAGTTGAAAGGTCTGTTTTTAGATGGCCTCTGGAGGCTTCTGCATCAGACTTTGGAGCAAAAATGTCAGACATGTTGTACGCCGAGCTCAGTGTCCCTGGGTCTGAGCAGAGCCTGACATCAGGCAAAGGGGCCGTGTGCTTACATTGGCTTCTCCAATGCCATGGCTGCCTGTCCTCATGACCGTCTCCCTGCCTAGGAGTTTGGGTCAAACAAGAATAATGTGGCTGAGCTAAGGGAGCATTTGTCCCGGGCCAGGGGTCACATTCCCTGCCTCATCTCATGGAGTTCTTGTACACCCACCTGGTGCTGCTTCACACTCCTCTTCATGTGACTGAGAAGGCTGGCAGGGCTCAAAGAGGGCTTATGAGTTCTCCGACACCACACAGCCAATAAATGTTGGAGCTGGCACTCCTATGTGGGTTCATCTGTCATCACACTAGTGTGCAGTTGGGCTCACTTCCCTCCATCTTCCCTTCCCACGTGCCCTAGCGGAGGAACCAACACACACAGGGGCTCTTTACCATCTAACCCCCTTCTTCTTGGCCCCTCTCCCTACTCCCACCCCAGACTCCACACCTCCTGGCCCCAGATAGAGTTTGACTATGGAACAAAAGAAATGTAATCAAGCCTCATTACTTACAAATCGCATATTTGCTAACTAGCTTACTCACTGAAACTTATTGTAATCTCAAAATCAATACTCACAGTGCTTTCATACTCATGTTTAGACATGGATGCAACAGCCAAGAGCTTTGAGTCCCCTGCACACATGTTCTTAGCTGAAATCGAATCAGGCCACGCGCGCTCTGATTTCTTGTTGCAGCTCTCAGACAGTAAACAGGAGTCCTTTTCACAGTATACTTAGTGCCGTATCTTTTTGCATGTTTATGCTTTTTATTGGTGTTTTTGCTGTTTAAATGGCCCAGGTGCATAGTGTTCAAAGGCTCTCTAGCCTTCCTAAGCACGAGAAGGCTGTGATGTGCCTTATGGAAAAAATATGTGTGTTCCATAGCTTTGTTCAGATGTGAGTTATAGAGCTATAGGCTGTGAGCGCAATGTAAATAAATCAACAATATATATTAAATAAGGTGTCTTTAAGCAGACACACATCAAACAAGGTTATGTATTGATCAGCTGATGAAAATGGTGTGACCAGAGGCTCACAGGAACCTAACCCTGCATTTCCCCT
This sequence comes from Helogale parvula, assembly GCA_004023845.1. Lineage (NCBI taxonomy): Eukaryota > Metazoa > Chordata > Mammalia > Carnivora > Herpestidae > Helogale > Helogale parvula. The sequence continues at coordinate 103,477 of PJEM01002796.1, forward strand.
AGGAGCAATGGTTCAGCGTTCCCTAATTCATTTTTCCCCAGTGACTTTGTAGAATATAACCACCATGAATAATGAGAACTGACTGTAACCCTTAGTTTTTGTCTTGTTCTTCAAGCTTCCACCCCTCAGTCCCCTGCAGGCTAGAAGCAGAAAGACCTTCCCCTGCCCTGTGCAGCACCTCCCCCTTTCCCTCCCTGCCCACGGCCACCACCTTGCCCATGGCCTCAGTGACTGCTCTGCAACTGGGAGCAGTAGAGAGCACTGTGAAGGGACAGATGAGAGAGGAACACATGTGGGTCCTGGTGAGGATCATGGCTGTCTGTGTGGCCGAGCCTCAGAGGCCAAGCACTGACATCACCCATCCCCGGCAAGGAGATGTCCTTTTTAATTCAAACTTGAGAAAGCTATGCTTTTTTAAACCTCAAATCAGAAACTTCCATGCCTATGGAGATAAGGCAGGTATCAAAATGATAAGGCTGGCCATGTACCTATCTGCACAGTAAATAGGATCAAGTAGTATTTGCTTCCATAAAGAAATATTACTTCCTCTGCCATATTCAATGGGATTCATGCACTTTGAGTCTATCTTTCACCTTCCCATGTGTAAGCAGAATGGGAGAATAGAGAACCATTTCTGTGCACCAAGAAAACAACAGCACAAACAGTGATAAGTGGCAGCCAACTCCCACCCTCCACATCCAAGCTACAAGAGAGTGGTAAGGACTGTGGCAAAGCACAGACCCAGTTCTCACCCAAGGAGACACGGGTCACTTGGCTTGTCCCGGTATCTGCCTTGCTGGAATGAAGGTCAGGGCTGCCAGATAATCCCTTCGGCAGACAGAAATCCATGTGTGAAGGAAGAACAGACGTGCGTGCATTTGTTCTGAGTTCAGCTCTATTCCCCTCCTGCTGTGTAACCCTAGGAATGTCCTTAGCCCTGCCAAGTCTTAGTCATATTATTTGCATAATAGAAATAAATCTGTCTTCCTTATAAGTTATGATGAGGATCAGAAATAAGTATGGGAGAAAAAAAAACAAAAAGAAAGAAGTATGGGAGCACCTGAGTGGCTCAGTCGGTTAAGGGGCCAACTCTTGATTTCGGCTCAGGTCATATCCCAGGGTTCACGTGACTGAGCCCCACGCTCAGCATGGAGCTTGCTTGCTATTCTATCCCTCCCTCTCTGTCTCTGCTCTCTCTCAAAATAAATAAATAAACAGTTTTTAAAAACTAAATAGGGGTGCCTGGGTGGCTCAGTTGGTTAAGCATCTGACTTATTTTTAGCTCAGGTCATGAATCTCAGAGGTTTGTGGGTTTGGGCCCTGCTATCAGCACAGAACCTGTTTGGGATTCAGTTTCTCTCTCTCTCTTCCCTTCCCCTCCTCACACTGTCTTTGTCTTTCTCAAATAAATAAAATAAATAAAACAGGAGTTGCAAATTCAGATACTCTCAGGACCCAGGAAGTAGCACAAATGTGGAAAGGACCTGGGTACAGGGCAATATTAATAATAGCAACAATAATAGCTAGCCCTTAATGGTTACTAAACACTGTACTCTGCCCCAGACTGTACTGATAATAATCCCTTTAACTCCCACCAGGAAGACCAAAAAAGCTTTGACATTGTTTCCTTTTACTAATAAAGGAGCTGAAACATAGAAGACACCTTATCCAAGGTTAAAACTCAAGCAGTGGGGGCACCAGGGTGGCTCAGTCAGTTAAGTGTCCAACTCTTGGTATCAGCTCAGGTCATGATCTCATGGTTCGTGAGACCGAGCCCTGTGTCTGGCTCTGGATTGAAGCCCAGATCCTGCTTGGGATTCGCTCTCCCTTTCTCTCTGCCCCTCCCCCCACCTGTGCTAGTGCTCACTCTCAAATAAACATTAAAAAAAATAATAAAAGCTGAAGCTGCAACGCCAGCAGTGGCAGCAGCACATTAGCTGGGGAGTGCATGCAGCCTCTGAAGGCAGTAAATACCTGGGTGCATATGTATGTGTGCATAAACGCATGTACATAGCGCTACCCAACCAAGCAAGTGGTCCGTGGAGCAGATCTGGTCCCAGAGACCACCAGCCACAGCCACTTACTTAAAATAACTTGATGGCAGCTCTTTTTGTTAAGGGCCTTAAACTGGGACCCACTACCATCCCTAAATCCCCGTAGAAGTCGTGGCTCCCAACTGGATCGGTTAGGTTAAAGCCACCTGTGCCTGTGCCTAAGCCTGCTAAGCTTCCCCAAGGACTGTGAGGTTACACTCTTGGCCTGACCCTGACAGGGCACAGGAGCCAGGGAGAGGGAACATAAAGCCAGGTGTTTAAACTCCACGGCGTGTGCCTTTCCAAACCCTGTCTGAGCCTCTGTGCCTTTGTCTGTCCTGTTGGAGTTATGAGATCTCCATGAATATAACATGTACTAAGCGATACAGAAAAAAAAATTGATAAGCCATTACCCAAAAGCTTTGTTAGTACTGTGATAATTCAAGGCAACTTTTCAGAAGATGTTGCATAGACTGCAGTCCTGGCCCCTCTTGGAGAGACTTCTTGGTCAGTCCTTATCGTGAAGGAGAATCTCAGCCACAGGCTAAACCCCAGCAGCCCTCTAGCCAAAATCAGGTATACACGGGGTGGATTTGTTGGCGCTAGTTGTGTTTTTAGTAAGAATCAGTTGCCCACTTTTAAAAATCGGGAGCGTTCACAGAAACAAAAATCCAAATTTTGGGCATCTTTTGGAAAGTCAGAAGATCTGGCAAAACAGAGCCTGTGTTCCCAAATGGCTCCAGTTGAGTTAAAGTGAGGGGCAGCCACCCCCTTAAATAGGGCCTGTGCTTTCCTGGTTGCTGGGCTTGTAGCCTGTGCTGTCCCCACTGGACTTGCTTCCTACTTCTAAGTCACCATCCTGGACCCTGAGGACATTCAAGCTTGTGACCCCAGCTTAAAAAAGGATTTCTACCTCATGGGGAGGGAGAGGTTCATGAAAAGGTGGATAGGACTTCTCTGACCTGACAGTGGGCCAGAGTGCGTCTTCCATTATGATCCAGTATCTTCAGTGTCTAGAAAAATCCATGTAGTTCTCACCCCACTACATTTTCGTCTGGGCCTGGGCTCTGAACAGGATTATGGATACTTGCCTGTTGCCAGAGTTCATGGGCCGTCTTACGAACCATGGGCTAGCAGAGCCCCAGGCTTGCCTCCTCAGACTCAGGTTTCCCAGGGGTAGCTAGACAAACCCCCAGTCTGCAGGGGCCTCAGTGTTTCTTGGGAAGATGAGAACCAGTCCTGAAAGGTACAGCCAGCAGTGAACAGAGACCTGCATCACTGCTCACTGGGGCTCTCCTGCCTCTGCTCCCGTGAAATGAGCCCAAGTCTGCATGGGAATTTCTGAGGCTGGGCCCTTTCAAGTATAAGATCCTATCCTCATCAGAGTCAAAGCTGTGATGAGGTCATATTCCTTCAGGTACGTCTGTAGGGGCAAAAATGGAGAGAGGCCTCCTGAGTGGGCCTGGTTTTACATGTTGGGGTTTCTGGGATCTGGGGTGTCTTCAGGAAGATCCTGCTCTGAGAGTGAGATCGAGTTCTGACAAAAGCCTGATGCCCTTGTTTTGTGTGTGGAGTGCTTGCCCCAAGCTGCCTATAGGTTTGAGCAGCACTTTTATGAATGGAGAGACAACAGCAGCCTGGTCTTCTGGAAAATTCTATCCCCTCCTTTTGTGCTCTCCTTATGTTTTCCATTCTCCCAGCCTGAGGAAATCCAATTCACAAACCTTACAGTAATGTGATGTTAATTTTGCTCATTTAAAGAAACAGATGTCAGGAAATGGAAACCCTCCCCCTTCATGGCTGCTTTAACTCATCTTCATTGCCCGTCCTGTGTACTTTAATTCCCCAAGGAGCCTAACTCTCTGGAGCAAAATCCCGCTCCTCCGGCATTCAGATGAGTTATAGCTGCTGGGAGAACCTTTATCTCTCCTCCCATGTCTAATTTGGGAGTAATTTGCAGTCTCCCCGGTGCACTACCCTCATTCCTGGGCTATCCTGGACCAGGACCGCCAGGATTTATAAGAAAACCGGCTGAGTTTAAGGAGAGCCAGGCAAGGGTGTAGGGCAGAGATCCAGTTAGAGTCTCCCAGCTCTCCCCCTCACCTGTCTGGGCCTCAGACCTTGAGGGAAAGATGCTGAGGAGTATGGCTCCTGTTTCCCAGGCAGGACAGAAAGGGGGAGGTGAACAGGGCCATGACAGGAGTACTGAGGGAGCAGTCAGGACACCAGCTGTTTCCCCTGCACCTGTGCACAGGTGTGAGCACTGCCATGCCTTGCAGGACCAGTCCTACCTGGGAAAAAAGGCAAGGGGCTGGAGTCAAGCCCATGGGTGCCCAGGTCCGTCACTTGCTCTGAGCCAGTTTATGAGAGAAGCTTCACCCCCTGGATTGCCATGGGTCAGCCCAGAACTGTGTGGGGGTGGGTCCAGGAGAGAAACAAAAGTACCAGGAACTCAGGGTGCGACTCCAGGGCCTGGAGCCACCCCCTCACCTGTCTGGGCCTCAGTATTCCAAGCCGTAAAATGCATTCATTTCTGGTGAGCCCTCAGTCCCAAGAACGGTAGTGTACTTGGTCGGTTAGCAGGCTCCATCTGCACCTGCAGATGTCACCATTCACAGAACACCATCCCCTGTGTAAGGCACTGAGGCTGTTTGCTCCAGAGACTGGATTCTTCCCCCGGTTTGTGTAAACACCATCACTCCCCACTCCATCCATCCCGCCCAGAATGCATCACAGTCCTGACCATGTGGGTGGTCCATGGAGGCCCCCTGCCAGGGAGAGCCCAGAGGGACTCCCAGCACCAGAGGCCCCGCAGGATCTCTCGTGAGGCCTGGCATGTGGTGATCAGACATCAGAGGGAAAGGCCTTCTCTCAGAGCTCAGGGAAGACTCAGAAGGGGCGGCCCCAAGGCTTGGTGGGACCAAGCTATAAGCTAGCACTATAAGAAAATCCAACACCCCACCCCCTGAATTCTCCAAAGCAGTAATAGAAGGGTGTGAGAGTCCATACCACCAAAGGAACATTCACTCGGGAGAGAGGCAGCTCCCTGGAGGACTTTTTATGCACCAGAAAGCCAGACCTGAGTCCCTTTTCTATCAGCTGTGTGACTTTGGGCAAGTTACTTAATAAACTCTCTGAACCTCAGTTACCTCAACCATAAGATGACTAGTATTCCTCTGAGACGCATTGTTTTAGGGATTCAATGTGATTCCGTGGGCTTACCCTATCACATGGAACCTAATACTTACTCAGTGCTAGAAAAGTATTATCCAGAAGGTATCCATGTACCCAGGATCTCAACTGTAGAGCTGGAAGTTCTGCCGGTGTCCCACTCCCACAGAGGGCACATCCTGTGCTTTTCCCCTGCCCTCGACGTGAGAAGCACCACTTGGCTAGAGCTTCTGTTGAAGGGAGAAAATCAAAGGGGAAGCACCATTTTAAATCTGCTCATCCCCAGGGAAGAGGATCCCCCTGAAAAGATGTGAAGCTCCACGTGGCCCGTTTCACACAGCAGCCCCTGTGTGGACTGAGGTCCCTGCTCCACAGCCACAGGTGCTGAAAACCAAACATCAGGGAGCCCCACCGTCCAGTCCTTGTCCCAGGGCACCTGAGAGTCTCCCCCAGCTGCAGGGCTAACGATTCCCTTCTTGCACCCTGCCCCACTCTGTCCCCTCCTTCTAGAAATCTGAGTAACAACAAGATCAAGGAGGTCAGAGAGGGTGCCTTTGATGGAGCAGCAAGCGTGCAGGAGCTGATGCTGACCGGAAACCAGCTGGAAACGGTGCATGGGCGCATGTTCCGCGGCCTCAGCACCCTCAAGACCCTGTGAGTGCCCAGGGCCTGGGCCATGTCCTCGAAGGGGATGGGAGGGCAAGGGCATCAGAGGGGATTACATAGACTGCCGGGCAGCTCCTGGGCCTGGGTACTGTCCTGACCTGCTGCGTCCCTTCCTTCCTGGACCCAGAGAGGCACTAGACATTACCCAGCCCGTCATGGGAAAGAACTTAGCACCCTCAACACACACACACTGAAAGATACTTGCCCTAAGGTACACACATGTATAGATTCATACTGGAAACATGCTGAGAGAGGCGCACACACATTTACCCACATAAACATGTACACACACATGCATAAGAATGACACATACACACACAGCAGTATGCACATAAGCACATACACAAATCAGCATGTACGTGCAGGTGCGCACACGCACACAGCTGATGCCTACAGCCGCATCTCGTTTCTCCTTTCTCCTCCCAGAAATACACATGCATATGCTAACCACCACACATATACAGTCCTGACACCCAATTTTACTGTTCACAAAGCATGCACAGACAAAAACGTCCATGCACGTGTGCAGGGAGCCCCGGCGGACCCAGGCCCTACTATCACAGAACAAACCTCAGCACCATGACTGGTCTGGGCTTGGAGTTGGCAAGAGCATCCCATCTACACACACACACACACACACACACACACACACACACACTCTGTGGCTCTATGGTGGGGAGAAGAAGATAATGCCTATGCCCCCTCATCTCCACCCCTCTTCCCGCAGGATGCTAAGGAGTAACCTGATCAACTGTGTGAGCAATGACACCTTTGCTGGCCTGAGTTCAGTGAGGCTGCTGTCCCTCTACGACAATCGGATCACCACCATCACTCCTGGAGCCTTCACCACACTCGTCTCCCTGTCCACCATGTAAGTCCTCCTGTATCCCTGTACACTGACTGGGCCGCTCTCCTGCCGACCTGTCCCCTGGCAGCTCCCTACTGTCTTTGGCCAAAGTCCTTTACCCATCTGTCAACTTTATAACCAGGGCCAGGCACCATCTAGATGCTGAGGATTCACAGACATAGTCCCTCCTTCCTGGAGCTCACAGCGCATAGTAAGTTGCTCCAGAAGGGAGGTCCACAATGATAGGAAAACCCAACACAGGCTTTGTCAAGGAGCCCTGGAGCTGTGTTCTGGAAGGCAGGTGGGAGTTAGCTTGTTCAAGAAAGTGGGAAGTGCATTTCTTCCATGGAAAGAACACGCGGAGCCTGCCTGGGATTCTCTCTCTGCCCCTATGCTCCCTCACTCTCTCACTCTCTCGCCCTCTCTCCCTCAAATAAACTTTAAAAAGAATGAATTATTTAAAAATAATAATAATAAAAAGAGAGAAAGGGTGAGGTTTAAGACAAGGCAGGAGGGAGAACAAGACCAGGCTACAGGCCTGCCGTGAATGACTTTGATCTTCCTCCAAAGCATGTCAGGAAGGTTTTAAGCAGGCCAGTGATGTGATGTGACAGGGGTTTTTAAATGATGTCACAGGCCGCTTAAATGTATATTAGAGCCAGAATTAGAATCTAGCTCTCAGGACACCTAAACAGTAATAGAGGCTATTTAGAATAGTAGTTAAAGCAATGGACTCTAGAGCCAATTTCCTGGCTCAAATCCTGGCTTTACCTCTTACTAGGTATGTGACCTTAGAAAAGTTACTTCACCTCTCTGTGTTTCAATTGTTCCTTCTGTGTAACTCATCTAATAGGATTGTTATGAGGATCAAATACGTTCACGTTTGTAAAACGCACAGCAGGGGCCTGAGACCTAGAAAGCATGGAACATGTTAGCCTTTATGGTTGTTCCTAGTACTTCCATTAACCTCAGGTGCTGGTCCATTCTTCAACTCTTTCCTTCTCCGATGACTCTTTGGAAAACGGAAGAGAGAGACTTTTGCTGCATCTCCTCTTGCTGCCCATTGTCATGCTCCCAAACACCCACCTCACTGGGAATAAAAGCCATATTGTAGAGGTCCTAACGGCCCCACTCCATCCAGCCCTTCCAAAGCTGCCTCCAGACCAGCCTCACCAGCCCCCTGACTGTCCTCCCCACCCCACCCTACCTGAAACCGCCTTCCCCTGGCCACCCTCCCCACCATCCACTCTTTGCAGAAGTGTCCACTGCCTCACCCCATCTACTCCTGTGCCACCCCCCCCCCAGTTCCTCAGCCCTGCTCTCCTTACCTTTTCCGTAGCACTGACCATTTCCTAATGTACTATTATAACTGACCGTTGAGCTGTTGATTGCGGACTGCCTCCCATCAGCCGGAATGTAGGTTCCAGGGACACGCAGCTCTTTTGTGAACTGCTGTATCCTCAGTGCCTCCATCTGTGCCTGGCACTAAGTAAATGCCCATTACATAAGTGCTGAATAAACAGATGGATTGAATGAATGAGTGACAGCCAGACGGGGGACCACGGGTTAGGGACTAGCACCAGCAGGCTGCTTTATTTTAGACCACTTTTTACTCTTCCTGTTTGCCTCAGTACTGGGAATCCAAAGACACAAAAGATGCCAAGAGAGGTAGAGTCACAAAGCGTTAAGGAAACCAGCTTTGACAGGAGAGGAAACTTGCCCGACTTCACGCAGCTGCTGAATGTCAGTACCAGGATTCAAACCCGGGACACCTGACTCCCAAGCTCTTAATTGTCCTGTCAGACCGCAGCCACTCAGGGCTGTCTGGCGCCTTGTGTAACTTCCCTAAAGCATTACTTTACTCGTGTGTGAAATGAGAAGAATGTTGCCTCCTTCCCCGGGCTGTTGTGACAAATATGAATGGGAGAACAGCTTTATGAATTGCGTAGTCCAGTCCTCTGGGCGACACTCACAGCCTGACAGCTGCCCTCCCCAGTCCCTCCACCGATCCAGTCACTGCATTCCATAGATGCCTGTAAAGTGGCCCTGCTGGTGCCATGCGGGACCCTGGAGACACTGGGGCAGACACACGGGGCTGACCCCCACCTGCAGGAGCTGAGAGTCTGAGGAGGGAGGCACTGCCTGTGGGTGCTGCGCAGGACAGGCAGGCGAGTGGGAGAGAAGACTGGGACCAGCAGACTCCTCATTTCCTTTTAGGGGACTGAAGCCAGGCAAACAGTAGAGAGATTCGTGCCAGGAGGGGCAACAGCTGTGTGGGGGGCTAAGTGTAAGAGAATCCTGCTGAAGGATTGAAGACAGCCAGCAGCCCGAGCTCAGCGAGGAAGGGAGGGCATGACAGGAGACCTTGGTCACGTTTGTCCACCGAGGTCCAGAATGAGACCCTCGCAAAGACTGCATCTGGATCTCAGGATAGAGTCTGCACTTCCTTTCCCAGACCTCCTTCCTCGGAACCCAGAGCTGGCCTGCTGGAGAGCTGGGTCCCAGGCTTGCACCCCTGGATCCCAAGGCCGGCTCCCACAGTAGAGGGCCAGGTGCAAACCACTCAGAGACGGCCCTTCTTTCCTCTCAGAAACCTCCTGTCCAACCCCTTCAACTGCAACTGCCACCTGGCCTGGCTCGGCAAGTGGCTGAGGAAGAGGCGGATCGTAAGCGGGAACCCCCGGTGCCAAAAGCCTTTCTTCCTCAAGGAGATACCCATCCAGGATGTGGCCATCCAGGACTTCACCTGTGAAGGTGAGAGGCTGGGGGCTGGTGGAGGAGGGGCAGTACCGGGGAAGGCAAGAAAGACACAAGAGGGGAGGTGCAGCAGGTAAGGGAAGGTCAGGACCCCTGAGACCTAACTCGACTCTGCCCTCAGGCATGCAGCTGTGGCCCTGAAGGGCTCTGCAGGTCTGCTGTTAGCCAAACGGCTCCTTTTTGCACATTAAGAAAAGGGGCCTCTTTCTAAAGACATCATACTTCTGTCAATCAAAAATGTGTCATAATATACTGATTTTGTTAAAACGAGGTAACTTATGTCTATTTGCGAGAACACCGTTGTACTAAATAACTTTATCATGTCCACAGCGAGAATGGTGATGAGGCACCCTTGTGTAGTACGTAACCTCCACGCTGTGCAAGGGAGCCCTGGGCCTCAGTTTTCCTGTCTGCATCCATGATGAGGCTCTACGTATCAGACTTCAACACGGGCTCCTAGAAATTTTCTGTCACTGGCTTGGGGGTTATACCTGGAGATCCAAGCTTTGAGTGTCAGGATTCCAAAGAGCATATTTGCATAAATTCAAGCCAGTACTTGGTCACCTATAGGTTACTGGAGACAAATTATCTGGTTTGTAGATTAACTGAGGTTAAGGTATAATGGGGACTGGGGACACATTTACACCCTAGAGGGATTGTGGCAGTGGAAGGGCGCTCCCCTGCCCCCAGACCGCTCCTTCAGTAAGGTTGACTTATTTCCGGTTTGGTTAACCGTGACCTCTTTCCTATCTAATACACTGCTTAACTGAGTTTTTTTAAAGCCTTCATTTTATGTTGGATGTGGTAGAAGAGAGGTGGCCCTACTCCCCGACCCAAGCACTCGTTCTTTTCCCTTTAACCATGCATAAGACCAGCAGGCTCCTCTTCCTGGTTCTGGCTCAGAGTGAAGGGCTGCCCTTCCCTGAGGAAGGCTTGCTCCCCTGCCTCTACGGAGAACCGTGTCTCCCGCCATGCTCTGCTCACTCCAGGGCTCTCCGCAGGCAACGACGAGAGTAGCTGCCAGCTGGGCCCGCTCTGCCCGGAGCAGTGCACCTGCGTGGAGACGGTGGTGCGGTGCAGCAACAGGGGGCTGCACGCCCTCCCCAAAGGCATTCCCAAGGACGTGACCGAACTGTGAGTACTACCACCCCCCACCTCACCCTGAACACCCTCGGATCCCCCCACTGCCAGCTTTATCCCCAGTGTCTCAAGCAAGACTGCCTGGGGTGCCTCTTCCTTGAGAGGGGGCAGAGCCTCGGCCGAGGGGTCCGTCGGGCAGCAGCCTGGACATGGGAGCAGGAAGCACTTGCCCCAGTGCCTCTGCCTGGCCGGTGACCAGTACCTAGCCCTGCAGAATGCAAGCGGAAGGGTTACTGTCTCATCTTCTAGATCACCCCAGGCCCCCTGCTCTTACTTCGCCTTCTAAATTCCCCAGTAGTCTCAGTCTGGCACCAGAGCTGCACAGGATCGTGGTGAAATCATTGCCCAGCAGGCACTATGGCTTACTGAGCACTTCCACCGATATGATCCTTTTCCACCTTAAATACCCGTGTTGCCGATGGAATCCTAGTTCTGCCTCCCATCCGGCTCCAGCCAGGAGCCATGTGGCCCCAGACCCCTGATACTAATTCCTCAAGGTTGCTCCTGCCCCAGAAGCTCCCACTTAAACAAAAGAAGGATCATTCCCTTCCTGAAGGGCTCTTCATGTTGTGCTGAAAACTATTTCTGCGCCCTAGAAAGCTCACGGGTCCATGGGCAGGGAGGCCTCTCCAAGCATACAGGAGCGGCCCAGCCGCGGTACCCCGGCACAGCCGGCGCAGGCCACACTCACTCTCGTGTTCGTTCGTTCATTCACTCCTCGGGTGTTTATTGAGTCCCTGGTGCGCCGGGCACTCTGCTCACACCAGGGAGACAATGGTGAGCAAGTCAGGTGTGGGCCCCGCCCACGGGGGGCCCACGGTTCACTGGGGAAAGTAGACATGTGCTCCGTCATCTCAGCGGCACATGTGAGATGGTAACCACAAAAAGTGCTACAAAAGAGAGGAACAAGGTTGCTGTGACCCCCGAAAAGAGAGAGGCTTTACTTGGGTGTGGAGATCAGAGAAAGCTTCTCTGGGGAGATGAAGCTGGGGCTGAAACCTACAGGGTGCGGAGCAGGTAGTGAGCAGGCGAGGGGGCGCACCACATGCCCCATGGCGGTTGCTGCAGGCTAGGGCAGGCAGAGTTGGGGGAGATGTGACAGGGACCCACGTGCCTGAGCAGGAAGACAGTCACATCTCAGGCTCGCACTCTCTCCCTGGACCCCAGACAGCAGGGAGTGTTTCTCTGGCTTTGCCAGTGCCTCCCGGGGAGGAGCCTGAGTAGGACACAGCAAATCCTGGGTGTGAGTTGTGGCTCCCCGTATCTCCTGACAGTCAGGGAGCTGGTAACCAGGGCTGCTGATCGCAGGGAAGGAAGGAAGGTCGTGACAGTGACTAAAAAGTCCATGACAGCTCGCGTTTGGGCTCTGGCTGTGCTGCCGGAGGTCTGCATGAGCAATGCCACTTGGTGCAGTGAGTCTTGAGCCCTTCCCTCAGCGGGCAGTGCCAAAGGGTGGAGGCTGCAGAAAATGGCCCAGGTCCTCGCCTCCTTCTTGGGCCAAGTGACACATGCTAAAGAAAAGGAAATGCCGTGAAAACAGGCCCACACCCACAGATGCTTTCCCCCAAAGCTCATGACACAGAGATTGAAATAATGAAGATAATTGGCTATAGTTACAAAGTAAACTTCAGAGCTCTAGGAAACCTGATTTCCTGCTTTGGAAATGATGGCTCTTCCCTTGGCCACACTGGTTTCCAGAGTGCACCTAGGACGGCAGCCCTCACCTCTGAGCCCAGACCACCTCCTAGAGGGAGAGGAAGAGGAGTGTCTGGGGAGGGTCCAGGGAGCACGAGGCAGGAAAATTGATGCCAGAGAAAGTGAAAGCCGACAGGCCCAGAAAACAGTGGCTTGGAGGCCTCTGCTTTCAAGGACCAGATTCAGTGTTTGGATCCAGCGCTGGCTTCCCAGCTCCCTCGGGCATCATCAGTGGTCTCAGGCAGAGCTGCCAACTTACAAAACAAAATTAAGTTTAATTCACTGAAAAGGAAAGAAAAGAAAAACGGACAAAGTTTCACAGCATTTCTCCAAAGGTCAGGGTGTAGGAGCCCGTTGCAGGCATGAGTGAGCAAGGCGGTGCGAACCAGAGGGAAGTGAGTTTTGCTGCTAACCGTCTTCAAACTCTGGCGCTTCTCTCTTCTTGGGAGAAGGGCCACCTGAGACTCGTGGCTCTCCCCTTGCTCATTCAGTCACCGAGCGAGGCCCTCAGCACCCCTGATTCTCTCTCAGCGGTGAGAATTCAGTCATCTTCCAATCCTCATCTCCGCTAGCAGCTGAGTCACGATCAGAAGGCACTTTGGTCTGACCCCAACCCCCACGCTCTAGCCCCCTACCCCAGAAGTTCTTCAGCTTTGGGGTCTCAGGACCCCTTTACATTTTTCAAGAGCAGTGAGGGCTCTCAGTTCTTTTGTGCATGTGCTTACATCTATTGATATTTACCACATTGGAAACTACTACTGAGAAATTTTTTTAGACATGTGTTTATTAATCCATTTAGAAATAATAATTTACGCATTATATGTCTATATTAAAAAAAAAGCATACCTCTATGAAAACCAAACCAAAAGAAATTTAACTGAGAAGATGACATTTTTAGAAATGTAGTTGAAGCCAACTGGATGTTCATATCCTACTTCAGCACTCACTCTGTTGTGATACGGTTTTGGGTCAAGTACGAGAAGGAAATCTGGCTTCACATAGACATGAACTGAAAAAGAGAGGACAATTTTAATAGCCCTTCCAAATAATTGTGGAGATTCTTCTTTGATGATACGTGAAACCCCCATGGTGGTAAAGGCTAGTTGCTATGTGGAACCCAAAACCTTATCAATGAACTTTTTATACTCTGTTAGAACCCGCTGGTCTATCTTGGGCTTTGAATAGAACATTCTCCCCCCTGCCACCCCCACCCCCCTTCCAGTTTGCATAATCTTGTAACACTGTGCACTGGTCCTTTGGAACTGGTTCACAGAGTTACACAGATCTTCCTGATACTGACACGTTGCATTATATGCATTATACAGTATCAAAACTGTCGTAGCCATTAACACCACCAGAAATCTCAGCAGAAAGATCTTTCAGTAAAAGGATGCTGCTCGATGTAGCAGTTATGGGTTTTCTGAAATGTTAATTTTCAACTTGGACGCAACCTTGAATTTTTATCATTGCCAGTAAGCACTTGTTCATTGTTTTCCTTGACGTGACAGGCTCATTCTGCTCACTTTCGGGAAACTGCTTACTAAATACCTGTCCCTGCAAAACGTGTTTGCTAGTTATTCTTTCAAGTAAAAATGGTGTTTTATGAAAGAACACAAAAAAAGACTAATTCAGCATATAACTCAGTGACACCAGAGCTTTTTTTTAAGACAACCAAAGCAGAAAAGCTTTATCCATGCCTCCCATTTTGCCACACAGATTATTAAAAAGATGTATGCTCAGGGGTTGATATTTAATACAATTTATCGTTTTCTTACTGCTTCATGGAGGGCATTCTTCGGTACAACTGGCTTTTTTTTTCCTTACCTGCATGTGCTTGAGGGGAAAGAATAGAATGACCACTGATATCATGTGGTGCCATGGCCTTGATTCGTCCTGAGGTGCCAGCAGTTTTACTCACTCACACAGTGCAAATGGAAAACAATGTTTTAATCTTATCACAAAAGTGGTTTCAGCCTCATAGAGCCCTGAGAAAGTCTGAGGGACCTGAGGGACCCCGAGGGCCAGTGGACAACACTTTAGGAACTGCGGGGGACCAGCCCACGCACCAGAGTCTAAGGGTCCCTGAGTAGGGGGTTGGTGTCGGCGAAATATCTACAAGAAAGAACACAAACAACATGAATGGTGAAAGAGACCACACTTTACTGTGAAACTTAGTGTCTTATATACCATAGGTGATTACATCTTTCTTTTAATGAATACATTGTTTGTAACTTCTTAGGAATCACATGTTTCAGAAAAGATCATTGTTTTCACGGAAGAGAGAACAGAAAATTAAAGACAGGAATGAGGTACAATACAGAAGATCAAAAAACATAATTTATCACTAAAAATACATCAGCGGGGGTCTTATTTTGCGTATATAGTGTAATATTAACTGAAGCTTGTGGTAAGACTATTTTTCTTTAAAGGTTCAAACAATAGTCTGTAAGTAAGGTGCCTCTAACCAGGGAGGAAGTTTCAATCAGAAAATCTGCCCATTTACTGAAACCACAATTACCAAGTGGCATGAATAATAGGAAAACTAACTCCAGTCTCTGATCCACTTAGGTCAAGCAGTCAAGCGCACACATTTTTAGGTAGAGGGAAGCAGGGTCCCAAAGGCCACACAGCACTGCACCCCAGTCTCCCAGGACCTATGTTCTTTTTGTCCTGATCCTCAGATGGGGGGAGGGCCAGCCGTTATCCAGGGTAGCGCCTTCCTAGACAAAGCTAGGGACTTCACGATTACATACGCTCCCCCTGGAGGCTTTGCTGTCACAGTGGAATCACCTCCGCAGGCTTTTTGGCTGGATGGGCCCCAACAAGGAACCACTCAGGTAATTCCACACTAGCAGGCAAACAACACAGAGAAACCTGCTAGAAGTCAATACTAAGTTCCCGATTTAAAAGCAAGCCTATAAGGGGCACCTGGGTGGCTTAGTTATTGAGCATCCCACTCTTGATTTCAGCTCAGGTCCTGTACCCAGGGTCCTGGGATCAAGCCCCACGCCAGGCTCCATTTTGAGCATGGAGCCTGCTTGGGATTCTCTCTCTTTCTCTCTCTCTCTCCCTCTCTCTCTCTCTAAAATTAAAAAAAAAAAAAAAGGCAACCCTACAAAATCTTATTGAAAGCAGAGCAGAAGCAGACATCTCCACCTCCAAGGTAGTTGACACAAATACTGTTGGCAAAGCCAGGACCTCGTCAGCTTCAGAAAGTTCTGTTATTGCTTTGCCATGAGCATTTTAGGCTATAGCTTGCCATTCTGGAAGATTTAAACCTAAAAATCTATTTGCTTGCATTTAAGGGAATGTATATTAATATCAGGCCTTCCTGATTCTAGAAACAAACTCTGTAAGTCCCCATCTTCCTGAGGAATAGAGAGGAGAAGGAGAATCCAGGTGAGCGAACAGAGTCCCCTCCCATCCCCCACATTCCACTCCTGGTTAATATCCAGGAAATTTTGAAACTGATATTGGTCTGAGGGCCGTGAGCATAGATTTGTTGTCCCACCACTGACATTCCAAGGGCAGGAGAAGGGAAGGATGACATGTCTCCCCCAGACAGCACTGTTGGAAGAAGGGATTTCTGCTGGGATGTGGAGTCTGAGGACATCAGGCTGGCAGTGTGAGCACACACACACACACACACGGTACTCATAGAAGACTTGAAAGGGTTTAGGGCTTGACCAGCAGAGCACAGGCTGAGACTCAGCTCTGCAAGACTGACTGTGGCAGGAGGTGATGAGAAGAATGCATTGCTTGGTGGAGAGGGTGGGTCGACCCAGCCCCACACTGGTTGGCTCTGGACCATCAGAAGAGGGGGCTTCAGGGTACAGCAAGCAGCTCAGATGAAGCTTTCTCCTCATCTCAAATCGAGGGTGATGGAGGTGCATGCCAGAGAAGGGACAGAGCAATGCAGGAGGTGACAAGCACAAAGGAGTGGTATGGACAGTATGTGCTCTGGGATAGGGAAGAATCCAGGAAGTTCTTCCCACACTGGCCTTTGGGAAGGCAAGGGATGATGTCCTGTGTGCGGGCAGTCTGCCACAGCCAGCACTCCTAGAGCATTTACTGGGTGCCAAGTGCTGTGCTAGATTTTTCTCCTATGTTAGCTCATTTAATCCTCCCAGCAATCCTGTAAGGCAGGCATCGTTAATCCCATTTTGCAGCTGAAGTAACCGAGGTTCGGGAAGGTTGAATAATTTCTTAAGATCATGCTTCCAAGAAGCAGCAGAGCCTTAGGCTCCAGCCCAGGGTTGTCTGACCCTCAGACCCATCCTTTACCGACTCGACTACTCCTTTCCTTTGGCAGAGGCCTGGGTCCCTGTGTGCTCTGGCTGGTGGCCTGGCTCGTTGGTGATTTGCAGTAGACAGTCATGTGGAACTGGCCACCTGCACTTAAGCAGGGAGAAGGCAAACATGGCCCCCCTGCCGTGATGCTGTAGGTACCTGTCAGTAGTTCTGTCTGGGTCGGTCCTGACAGCTGGACCTTCTCTAGCAATGCCAGCCGCTGTTTGCTTTGCACACTTGCCACCCACCCCCCTGCTCACCAGGCAGGCTCCCAAGAGCACTTCATAGAGCAGTGGCCTGGCACTGACTGTATTCTTGCCTTTCTTTGACCCGGGGAGAGGGACAGGAATTGCCTGCAGCCAGCTGGAGGGCAGCTGGCTCTGGGCACATCAGCGCTTAGGAGGCCTGGCACAAGCCTTGGCCCAGAGAAGACCTCGGCAGATGGCTTCAGTAGAGGACACTTCTAGGCTATTGGGCAGTCGTGGCCATCTGTGGGAGAGACCAGGGGAGCCCGGAGCACAGGCCACAAGCTGAGAGCCTTCTTCACTCAGTCAGGTGTTCACTGAGTTTATTGTGCCAGATAATGTCACCGGAGCTGGGAGCACAACAGCTAATGTGACAGATAAGACCCCCTGATGTTAGAAATGTTAGAATGGGAGAGAAAGACAGTAAGAAAGCTAATCAGCAAATTAGGCATTTCAGATAGAATAGTGTTTCCCAGGGGAAAGGGGTGGGGGTGGCATGTAGAAAGCAGTAGAAAGAAAAAAAATGTCTTGTGAAGACCCGAAGATGGAAAGACATTAAAGTCAAGAGACCACGCAAGCCGTGAGATGGAGCAAAGAGAATGGAAAAGAGACTGGTGTTCACTGAAACCTCGAGGAGGCATATACAGTTCTCCTAGGGCCTGGCGAGGTCTGACTCCAGAGAAATGTGGGAGCCAAGGAAGAGTTGTAAGCAGGAAAGTGACACGGTCCAATTCTCATTTTAGAAATTCTACTTTCCGGGGCGCCTGGGTGGCTCAGTCGGTTAAGCCTCCAGCTTCGGCTCAGGTCATGATCTCACGTTCGTGGGTTCGAGCCCCACATCGGGCTCTGTGCTGACAGCTAGCTCAGAGCCTGAAGCCTGCTTCTGATTCTGTGCTTCCCTCTCTCTCTGCTCCTCCCCGCTCATGCTCTGAATCTCTCTGTCTCAAAAATAAATAAAACATTAAAAAAAATTAAAAAAAAAAAAGAAATACTACTTTGGAAGAAGTATAGAGAATAGACAGCAAGGGAATCATCTATTTTTCAATATTCATTTGTGTTATTGGATGGAAATGTGTGTGTGTGTGTATGTGTGTGTGTGTTCAAAACATATTAAAACCCCCGTGGCGAACAGTGTTTTAAGAGCTCTCCACTGAAACTCATTTAATCCTCAAAATGACTTCAAGGTGTTGATGATGATAAGCCCCCTTTTGCAGGTGACATGCAAGCCCGGAGGGGTTAAGTAACTTGCCCAAGGTCACACAGCTCTTAGCTAGTGGAGCCAGGATGTGAGCCTGGGCTGCCTGACTCCAGAGCTACAACCACATTGTCCCAGGGCCTCGGTGCAAAGCCTGGCCATGAGTGGGGGCTCTTGGAAGGGGGCTGCCAGTCTCCTTCACCATTCAGCAGGTTTGAGAGTCCTTTGTGGGGCACTTTTCAGCACCACAAAGCTGCAAACAGAGCTGGGGAGCATCCATTCGACAGAGCTCTGTGTGGATTTTCATGTGAGGCTGACGCATCCTCCTGCGCTCTTGCTGGGGCTGAAAGGGAGCATTTAAATGCAGATCAACGCAGAGGTTGACCTGCTAGAGATGCTCTGATAGTTCTGAGGCTGGAGGGCAAGAGTGCAGTCTTCTGAAAGGGTCCCTCTGGGGCCTGGGCTGCAGGCTACAGGCAGCTTTGGAGTTCAGAGTCTTCATGAAGGGCTTTGCACAAAGAATTTTCCAACACAGGCACATCTGTATTTGTGAAGCGAAGCCTTTGGATCCCACGACTCCTGGGCTGCAACACCAGGTTGCCAGGGACATCGTGTGCTTAAAGCGGCTCCTGCAGGGTCCCACTCAGCCCTGCAGTGCCACACACAGGTCCACCTGGGGACTTCTGGGGTTTGCATCATATAGATGCCGTTTCCTGAGCATCTGCTGCTACCAGCCTGTGCACTGGGATGCGGTAGTGAGCCAGACAGACACGGTCCTGCCCCACAAATCAGAGAACCACACGTGGGTGTCACATGGGGGTAGAATGCTGTGAAGAAAATGCACCGAAAGCTTGCACTGTGCGGCCTGTTACATTCCCAGTGGGTGTGGGAGATGATGGCAGGAGGTAGTGCTTAAGCTGAGTTCTGAGCCTCCCTAAGAGTGAACCAGGCAAGGAGGGCAGGGAGGGACACACGTGTGCTGAGACCTGCCACCCAAAAAGAGCATGAGGCATTCAAGGAGGGCTGAGGCCAAGCGAGAGAGAGGTTACTGCAGGTGAACAGGAAGGGAGGCAGGGACGGGGATGGTTAATTTCATGGGTCAGCCCAACTGGGCTGGAGTCCCGGGTTTTTGGGCAAACACTAGCTCCATGTTTCCCTGAAGGTGTTTTATAGACGCAGTTAAGTAAAGGAGATTACCTGGGATAATGTGGAGGGAGGCCTCATGTAATCATTAGAAGGCCTTAACAACAAAAACTGGAGTTTTCTCTCAAAGGGGGAATCTGCCTCAAGACTGTAGCACAGAAATCCTACTTGAGTTTCCAGCCTGCTGACTCTTCCTTAAAATAAATTCTCTCTCCCTCTGTTTATATGTGGGGTGTGTGTGTGTGTGTGTGTGTGTGTGTATCCAATTGGTCTGTTTCTCCAGAGAACCCTGACTGAGCCAGGGCAGACCACAGACAGCTTGGCAGGATTTGGGCAGGATTTGGGTAGTCCTTCGCTAGCAAGCAGTGGAAGCCAGGGAAGGATTATAAGCAGGGAACAAGGCCGAACCAGCGTTTACAGAGCACCAGTCAAGCCAGGTTGGAATCCGGGAACTGGTACAGCAGTCCCAGATGCTCCAGAAGCGCTTGTGCCATATTGCCCATCCTCAGGGCCCCTGAACACGCCCCCCCATCTCAGATGAGGGTACTGTTGGCATCCCTGAATTCCAGTGGTCTTTTTATGCCTCATTCAACTGCTGAGCAACTACACACATCTATAGAGCATGGCCTGCCTTACAGGTGGACGTGGACCAGACAAAAAGCATTCTTTGGAACCACTGCAGGTTTTTGTTTAACCCAGGGTCCTGTGAACAGCCCTTCTATGCATTCATTCATTCATTCAAATATCTGAGGTTCCAGGAGTGCCTGGGTGCCTCAGTCAGTTAAGCACTAGACTTCTGCTCAGGTCATGATCTCACAGTTTGTGTGTTTGAGTCCCGCATCGGGCTCTGTGCTGACAGCTCAGACCCTGGAGCCTGCTTTGGTTTCTGTGTCTCCCTCTCTCTCTCTGCTCCTCCCCCCCTTGTTTGTTTTCTCTCTCTCTCTCGCTCTCTCTCAAAAAGAAAAAATATTGTTTTTTAATATTTGAGGTCCTACTATTTGTTAAACCTTATTGTATGCTCTGGTGATGCAACAGGAAACAAACCTGGCCCAAATCCCTGCTGGTCATGTGGTAGAGGGTATACTGTCAGGACAGAGATGGCCAAATGCAAAAATAAAGAGCTCCAGGTGGAGAGGGGAAAGAGCATGGGTTTGACCTCTTGGGCCGCACAGCCCTGGCGCCTGAACTCACTACTCCCCTCTCTGAGCCTCAGTGTTCTTGTCGACAAAAATGGAGAAAACACCCAGTGAAATATGGCCCCCTGTTTAGAGAATTAGACAACCAGAGTCTATCTCATCACGCTGAAGTATGCACCTGTTTCTGTTTTGTTATTTTCCTTGTCACCATGTTGTCTGTGAGGTTAGATAATGTGCTTCGGCTCTGCTTGTCACGGGACCTTCTGTAAATGTCCCAGCAGGCAGACTTGGGGTTTTGGTATTTCTGGGTTTCATCTTAGATGCCTCAAGTTTGCTAAATAGTCGTAGCAAACAAACAAGAATGAGAGAATAAGCAGCATGGGAGAGGGTGAGCCGTCACTGCCAGCCTGAGGCCAGACCCCTTCGGTGGCTCCCTCGTGGTTAATTAGCCTCCCTCCAGCAGAGATGCTCCCTGGACCAGCGCCTCCCCACTGGGTCTGCTCACTCATCCAGCTCCTGCCTCCCACCCTCCCTCCATGCCACACGGTCCCCGAAGCACTTCCTGCTGGCAGGTGGCCCAGCATGGCTTGCCCACTCCCCTTCAGGCTGCACAGATGCCAGGATCTTGCCACCCCCACAGAACCTCTCCACCCAGTGGAGAAAGCTGGAAGGTCTCCCTCACACACCTGCCCCAGGCCACCACTGTTGAGGCACAGGGCCAGTGTCCAAATGGAATGTGAATGTCCTGCATCCTGTCCCTCAGGGCACAGCAGAAGTGTGAGTGCAGGGTAAGCTCTCTGCAATACCAGCACCCTGCACCCATCTGAAGTCACCCATTGCACTTGGAATAAGCCCACCTCCAAGGCTCCAGCATGATCTACCCATCTCCCTTTGCCCCCCAGACCGGCCTCCCTGGCTTCTTTCCCTGCTTCAACAGCCCCGGAGCTCAGAGTCCTCCATGGGCCTCAGTCTTGCCACACAGCCCCCCTTCCCCTGCTCCTGCCATCCTGAACATCCCCGCAGCTGCCTCTTTCTGCACTAAGTCCCTGAGCATTCTCAAGCCCAGCACCTTGCTCCTTCCCTTCAAAGCGTGCATCACAGTTTGTAATTTATGTCCCTTTCTGTGTGTGTCCTCTCTCGTTCTCCGACTCCCTGCTTCCTCCCCTCTCTCTCCCCATTTCTTCCCCCTCCCCCTCCACATTAGATTTTTAAATGCCCGAAAGTAGGCATCACGCCTGTCTTCTTCACCAGTATATACACTACCTGGTGCACTGCAGTTGCCCAATAAATATTTCTGCCTGAATAACTGAATGCATCAGTGAATACATTTCTTTCAGCTCCTCTGCCTGAGGGCACCATCTAAGTGGATGTGGCTGAATTTTAGGCCAGATGATCAAACTCCCTGAAGGCAAAAATGGGGCCTGGTTCATTTTTGTATCTACCCTCCTCCTCATCTCGGCACATAATAAGTACACAGCAAAGGATTAAGGACCAAAAGGACATTAATCCAACATGCCATGGCAACCTAAGACCATATGCCGGCCTGCCCGGTATTCTGAGCCCTGAGGATTCCCAGGGGCCAGCCCTAGAAATAGAGTCGCTTGCCCTTAATTTAAGATAATACCCATTCCAACTTACCCTCAAAGCTAAGTCTGGTTTGGTCATTGACAAACTAACTCATATCCTGTTTTCCTCCATTTCATCCCATTCAGTCATTTGGTAGTGGGTCTACTGGATGCCGGACAATGTGCTAGCACCTCATTATTCAAAATGCAGCCTGCACACCAGCAGTTCCTGCCAAAATGCAGCCTGAACACCAGCAGTTCCTGCCATCACCCAGGAGCCTGTTAGAAATACAGACTCTCCCACCTGACACAGACCTACCAGATTAGAATCTGCTTTTTAGCCACATCCCAGGTGCTGTGTATATATGTTACAGTTTGAAAACCCCTGGGCTAGAGATAGAATGAGGGTCTGCTGTCTTGGAGTTTAAGGCAAACCCTGCACCAGTGGACATCACCACTGGGTGTTGACCATTCCAAGAGGAAGCCATGGGGGCCTTATGTCAAGGAAGGTTCACCCAGGGACCAGAGCAGGTGTTGTAAGCCTTCCTAAAGGTTTTATAATTTTGACGCAAAAGCAACAGGAAGTCCATTGGAAGGGGTTTCCAGCAAGGATAGAAGTGGAAGAATTGGCCCATGTCACCCCCTAAGGGTAGTAGTAACTTTTGTAATTCATGATTGAAACAAGACTTCCTTCTGTTGTCCTCAAGCTCACTCGAGCGTCCAAAGAGGGGCCTCTTCCTAGGTGAGCAGGTCAGTGCAGGACCCTGAAGTCCAGACAGGTCTAGGCTCAGCCTTTGCCTGTCCAAAAAGAGTCTCCATTTGTGGGTACATCCCCAGTCTGAACTTCTATACCTTCCACAGGTGGCCATCCCACTGAGAACCATAGCACAGTGCTCCAGGAACATGCCCCTTTCCTCAGCCTTCAGATGCACACTAGAGATACGCAGCCCTAAATTAGGGTTCTCAGCATGAATCGTGGCTCAGGAATCCTGTGCCCTCCAGTAGCTAAGTAGAAGCAATATGGAGCTGTGGTAAGATTCTAGTCAGAGAGAGACCTGGGTTCGAGTCCTAGTTCAGCTCACTGTGTAACCTTGGGCAAGTGTTTTAACATCTCTGAAATTCTGTTTCCTCAACTATAAATCCTTGCCACGTGAGAGTATTGTGAGGGCCAGATACAGAGTGAGTGCTTTATGTATTTAACCAATATTTATTAGACACCTACTGTGTGCCAGCTCTGTATACACTCTTGGAGGACCCAGCACTGGAAAATTTAGGCAACAGCCCTGCCATCAATGGAGTTTAGTGGTCCAGTGGGAGAAAATGCCATTAGTTGAATAATCACGCAAATAAATATTAAATGACAAATGTAATATGTGCTTTGATATAGGGGAGAAAAGAAGCTATGAGAGATTGAAACAGAGGCCCAACCTAGCCCAGAGGAGGTGACTCTGAGAAATGACAAACTGTGCAGTGTCTCTTGGCCAGGCGTCACTCTGCCCCTCTCTTTCAGGTACCTGGAAGGAAACCACTTAACAGCCGTGCCCAGAGAGCTGTCTGCCCTCCCACATCTGACACTTATGTAAGGAGCCACTCATCAAATGGGACATGTAATTGTCTTGCCTAGGGGAGCTCAGGAAACTGACATGGAGGGTGAGGCAGGATGGTCTGCAGGCTTTGCCACATCCCTGCACTTTTTCCCCGGATGGAGCGGAGAGAGGCAGCTGGGAGGAGTAACCCAGCCTGATGGGCCAGGTCTGACCCGTGAGAGCTACACCCAGAAATACCCAGAGCCTGGCATCACTGACCATCCATCCACAGCACCTTCTTCCTTGGTGTGGAGAGAGGTGGGAGGGCCTCTGACTTTCTGGGGCCCCAGTTAAATCCCGAGACTCCTCAGTCTCCAGTTTCTTGCAAGCTGTGGCTGCACTAAGGTTTGCCAAAGCCTTGAAGGGCTGTTTCTTCTTCCTCCTCTAGTTGCCCTGAAAATGCTCCAGGTAGATGGTTCAAATCGAGGTTCCTTTGGTGATAACTGCCACTGGCTGCAAGTCTGCCAAGATCCAGGAGCAGTGCTGTGGGGCATGAATGAGGCCCAGGAAACTGTTTGGTCTGTGAGCTTTGTCCCTTGACAGCCTCACTGCCTTGCCAAAATGGAACCCATGAGGGTACAAATTCTTTGGGCAAGTGGTCGTTGGAAGATCACCCTGACTGCTTAGCGGGGCCGGGAGCTGGTCCACAGAGGGGAATGAGAGTTCTTCATAATGAAACACTGTTGCCCTCGGGAAAGTGGTGCTACTGAAGAAAGGTGGAAGAAACCCACCTGTCACCTCACTCAGCCTTGCTCCTAAATATCCCCAAACCAGTCTCTAGGTGAGGTTTCTCAACTTTGGCCCTGTAGGCATTTGGAGCCGGATCATTCTTGGTTGTGGAGCTGTGGTGGGCATTGTGGGATATTTAGGAGCAACTCAGGGCCTCTACCCACTGGACACCAGTAGCACCCCTTTCCCAGTAACAGCCAAAAATGTCTCCAGACATTGCCACATGTCACTGGGGAAGCCAAAGTGCCCCGAGTCAGGAATCACTATTCTAGAGCAGTGGCTCTGAACCTCAGCCGATCAGTTTGTTGTTGTTGTTTTTTAAACAGCTCAAAACGAAAATCAGAATATCTGATTTATAAGCCAGAATATCTGGGCACAGAACCCAGAATATCAGAAGCTATAAACACATTCCAGGCGATCCTAATGTGCAGCTACTATTGAAAACCACTGCTTGGGATATTTATCCCTGAAGAGAAGCTGGAGGTTTTAATCGGCAGAGGACTATGCCCCTACCAACCGCACTCCCCCTAAGAGAATCTGATAGATAGAATGAATGAATGCCAGAAGAGGGGGATAAACAGTAAAGGGAAGGAGTGACCTGGGGGGAAATGGCACTGGAATAAGGAGAGATCTTATATGTCATGTTTTGCTGGAAGAATAAAATGGACAGATAAACTTGTAATTGAATGGTTGAATAGGTGAATGGATGGATGAATGAATGAACAACAAATCTCGAACAAGTGATTGAAGAAGTCTTGAATGAAACAATGAACATTTGGATGAATGGGTGGGTAGATGAGTGGATGGATGGATGGGTGGATAGATAGATAGCAGGCATGCACCAATGTATGAAAGTTGCAACTAACAGTCAAGTGTTACACTTCTATTTTATTTTTCGTAGTGACCTGAGCAACAACAGCATTGGTGTGCTGACCAATTACACCTTCAGTAACATGTCTCACCTGTCCACCCTGTGAGTACAATGGGGCACTGTGTTCAATATGGGCCTGGCAGTAAGTGGCCCGTGGCCATCCTTTCTCCTTGTCCCCTCAGACCTATGTTCTGTGCTCTAGTGAACCTCGGGGATATGGCTGCCCCCATGAAGAGCAGACCTTAACCATCAGAAGGAAAATAAAGTAGATCAGAACTCCACTGTCTGGGCAGTTAGAGAGGAACTAACACCTAATTACTTCTGAAGAAGGCCCTCTTTGGAATACCTTGTGTGATTTGTGAATTTTCTTTCCCAGTGGAGGGTTTCCTGACACAATTATATTTTGCTCGGATCCATTTATTTCCCATTAGCTCTGCACATTGTGAGCACTGACCATTTGACAACAGAGGGAGATGATGGCAAAGCTGGTTAGGAAGCCAGCCTGCTGTGGAACACAAGAGGTGGCTGGAAAAACAAAGCCAGTGAATGTTCTGGAGTGGGGGAGGGTGTTTCTCTTCCCTTTATTGCTGGGAGGCTTTTTGTCAATATATTACAATTGGAAAGATAAAGAAATCGTTTGCTTTGAGCAGTCCACAGTGTGGACCATACACCCGTAAGTGTCCAAGACTAGAAATGGCCATGTGTCTTTGTCCACAGGATCCTGAGCTACAACCGGCTGCGGTGTATCCCCATCCACGCCTTCAACGGGCTGCGGTCTCTCCGAGTGCTGTGAGTACCCAGAGCCCTGAGTTCGGCTTCTATCTCACCAAGTAACAGCAGGCAGCACCCAGCGCTCCTCTCCCCCCTTACCCCCCACCTCCCCTGCCCAACACTCCTGTTTCCTCAGTGGGGCAGCGGGGGAGGGAGGGGGAGGTCCTTGTGGACCTGGAGCAAATCACAAACCACTCTGAGTTTCTACCTCTCTCTGTGCCCAGTGAGATCACTAGCACCTCCCTAGAGGGGGTGAGCACGTGCAACTGTATTCTGCACCCTAGCAGAGCACAGTATGTGGCTTACGGCCACTGTCGTGGTGATCATTCCACTGTTGGTCCTTCTGGCTTCAAAGAAGCAGGGTAAACACTGTGAAGCTCTGCAAGGAAACCGAATGCATCTCTCAGGGGTCACAAACCAGAAGCCCAGAGACCTGGCTCAGCTCACAGGCAGCTATTAGTTAGCAATTGTAGAGTTAGTTGGCTCACAGAGTATCTTTTCAAACAAACAGAGTTTGGGGGCACCTGGGTGGCTCTGTGAGTTGAGCATCCAGCTCTTGATTTCAGGTCAGGTTGTAATCCAGGGTTGTGGGATCAAGCCCTGCGTCTCAGGTTCTGTGCTGAGCTTGAAGCCTGCTTGAAATTCTCTCTCTCTCACTCTCCCTCTCCCCCCCCCCCAACTCCTGCTGTCTCTCTTAAATTAAAAAAAAAGTTTTAGTAAGTTGCCAACAGTTAAATATTAGGAGGCTTCTCATACAAATCCTAATTTCTATTCTTTCTTGGAAAATGGAGAGACCTGGCCATTCCAGGGCTCCCGTCTACATTCATGCATGGCTGAGCAGCCCCTTTATTTTTTTTTGAAATAGTTTATTGTCAAATTGGTTTCCATACAACACCCAGTGCTCTTCTCCACAAGTGCCCTCCTCCATCACCACCACCTCTTTTCCCCCCTTCCCCCTTCCACCCTCAGTTTGTTTTCAGTATTCAAGAGTCTCTCATGATTTGCCTCCTTCCCTCTCCTCAACTATTTCCCCCCTTCCCCTCCCCCATGGTCCTCTGTTAAGTTTCTCCTGTTACACTTATGAGTGAAAACATATGGTATCTGTCCTTCTCTGCCTGACTTACTTCACTTAGCATGACACCCTCAAGGTCCATCCACTTTGCTACAAATGGCCAGATTTCATTCTTTCTCATTGCCATGTAATACTCCATTGTATATATATACCACATCTTCTTGATCCATTCATCATGTGATGGACATTTAGGCTCTTTCCATGATTTGGCTATTGTTGACAGTGCTGCTATGAACATTGGGGTACATGTGCCCTTATGCATCAGCACTTCTGTATCCCTTGGGTAAATCCCTAGCAGTGCTATTGCTGGGTCATAGGGGAGTTCTATTGTTAGTTTTTTGAGGAACCTCCACACTGTTTTCCAGAGCATGAGCAGCCCCTTTAGATCAGACTATGTAGTCTGCAGCCTTCACAACTGCTCTTCCTTTGTCACCTTACGACACTTGCCTCACCCTGTCCTAAACAGAGTAGAGGACAGCCCACTGAGGCAGATGAGCCCCAAGCAAAGGCAAGATGACCATGAAGTCTACGTGCTTTTCAGTCATGGCTCTGCACCTCCCTAGCTGTGTGTCTTTGATAAAATCCAGATGGCACTTACCTCACAGGGTTTTATGATGATTAAATGAGATGCTATACATAAAGCATTTAGCGTAGCTCTGGCCCACAGTAAGCACCGCGGTCAGCAAACATTCATTTGTTGTTACTGTGATTTGTTCTTACCCTCCCAGAGCAGGAATGGCACTTCACTGCCATCCCCAGCCCTTGGCCGTGTTGTCACCTGACTTTTGTGCCTTTTCATCTTGCACATTTTGTCGGGAAAGGAAGATCCTTTGAATAATATTCCCATGAGAACATAAATGCCACTTTTCATGGCCGTTGCCTCATATAACCCTTTGCAACAGTGCTATAAGATTGAGGGGATTGTGCCCATTTTAAAGATGGAAAAACTGAGGCACAGCTTGTAACTGGCCCAAAATCCAGCAGTCAGGAGGTTGCAGAATGCAGCCTCTTGACTCAGAGCCCTGGGACCTTACTCAGGACCCAGTAGCAACCAGCAAACAGAGCCCACTGAGCCTGTCCATTCCACAGCCACCAGACTGATGTGATTTATTAAAGCCCACAAAACACTGGTGTCAGCGACAACTCCCGCCACATGTCATCTGTGCTGTTATTAAAAATCAATTCTCTGGGGGCAAAGAAGTGCCCGCACTGACAGTGTGCAATCCGTTATTGTCACTTATTTATTATCCACCTTCTCTCAGGAGTTTGAGAATGGAAACATCAGCAGAACCATTTCCCTGTTTCCAGTTGACCACAACAGGCAACGGGCTTGTCTCATTGGCTGGGGCTGAGGCTGGACCTGCTCCCCCCTCCCACTTCCCACCATTGCCCCTCAGTCCCAACCTCTCATCTCCCATCCTGGTCTTCCGGTTCTATGCGTGGTTTGCTCCCAGGGGCTGGGCCTGACAGTTTTCCTGGAACCCGTGTGTGTATGTTTATGGTTAGAGCGGTTCTGGTCAGGCAGCTCAGCGTGAGAAGGGGAGGAAGATGGAGAATGCTCGCCTGTCCATTTGTCTGGTCTCCCACGGTGGTGGCATGACCACCACCAGGCTTTCTGCTTTTAGGCACCTTGTCTGCCCTGTTCCAGACCCTTGTCATTAGTTCATCAGGAGTGCACCCACACACACCACATGCTTGTGCTTCTAGAATTAACAATTAGTAGGCTTTTAGCATCGTCGTTTTAGAATCGTGGGCTCTCAGAGATAAAAAAAAAAGGGTCTTAGAGGCCCTCGTTCCAACCATCTACCTCAGTGGGGAGCAACTATTTTTGGCATAAAGTCCAATTCAGGAAAACTAAAAGTGTTTATGGACTATGTTTCTTTATGATATTTGTATGCTTTCTCCCAATAATTGCACATCTAGGAATTTATGCCTAAGAATAATCTGATATGAGGGAAAGGTTCTCTGCATTAAAATATTGGTTGCTCTGTTATTTTTAACCTCCATTTTAAATATTTCCTACAAGTGCCACAGTGGGGAGATGCTTAAGGAAAATATACTGCAGCCAGTCAATGCAGGGCAATTATGAAAAGAGGTAAAGACAAAAACTAGGTAGCTGTGTGGGGAAGTGTTGACCACACGGCCTCATGTGGAAAAGTAAACCTAATTTTTTCACGTTATAATTATAACGTGTATACATTTATAATTCTGAAGTTCTAAAGGAACATAAAAAATTTTTTAAAAATCATTGTTCACTAACTACTAATGTGAAGTTATTTATATAATAAAAGAAGGCAAAGTTAAAGATGAAAAAATATAAGGGATAGCCACAATTTAGAGGGTGGGGGGCAAATGTAGGTTTTTTTGAATTTGAAACTATCTATAACTGCATTTGAGCATTTATGTATTCTTTTCTCAATTCAAAATGGTTTTATTATTTTAGAGAAAATTTCAGAAATGACTAGAGGTCAGGGATGCTGGCAGTTTGGGATGTGGGAAGAGAATGAGTATCAGGTTTAGCCAAGGGCCAAAAAGTATTCCAGAAAGACCTGACATTTAATAGTGAGTGAGTGAGTGTTAGTGGGTAGATGTGTATGAATACATTTCTGAGGCAGGAGGGTTGTCAGGGATCCCTGAGTACAAAACTTTGGGTGAAAGTATGTGAGATTTCCCAGTTTGCCCCTAATCTAAAAATAGCTAGAAGAGAACATTTTCCTGGACATTCTAGTTCTTCTTTTCAGGATTCTGTGTGTTCCCTGATCTTTGCCCCACACCAAGCCACATGCCTTGTGCCTGTGTGGTCCCAACTGTCACTCCCCAGCCCCAGCCACAGGAGGGCCACCTGGAATCAGTTAGCTGTGGGCGGGCTACTTCAGCGTGTGCTCCTGAGGGACAGAGTAGGATTATCATTCATCATCCTCAGTATTTTTAGCCCCTTGTCCCTGAAGTAAGATTGTGCTTGCTATTTATGCACATGGGGCTGTTCATCCCTGCCCCACTGATTGAACGGATCCTCCCCACAGCATCCCTGAAAAGGACTCCATTGCGCTTTGCCTGATTACTTTTAGAGACCAGGAGGTTGCTCCCTTCCCAGATAACCCCACTCCATTTCCGACCAGCTGTTGAACATTAGGCAGTTCTTGTGAGCCAAAAGGTGATTCCTTATGACCTCCAAACACTGGTCCCGATTTGGCCCTTTGGTGCTACGGAAAAATAGAATTGTGAGTTTTAGAAACGGGAAGTGAGTGTTAGAAATTATGCTATCCGAACCTCACATATATAAGATAAGGAGACATACTCAAAAAGGTTTAGTGACTTGCCCACATTCACCTATTTTCTAAATGCCTACGATGTGTTCAATGCTGTGCTAAACATTAGAGAGGAAAATACTGAAGCAGGTTCTGTCCTCAGAGACTCACAGTCTAGAAGAGGAAACAGACAAGTATATGAGCTACTCCCACACCTGGCCATACCTGTGAGAGAGCCATGGGACTCAGTGTGGCCCTCCAAAAGGCTTTCTGAGAGAAAGATGGTAATCAGCACTGACATATATTAAACCTAAGCCATGTACTACGTACTGGGCTACATACTTCAGTTACATTATCATATTATATCCACTTTTCATATGTAGGAAAAGTACGTACCACTATTATGCCTATCCTCCAGACGAGGAAACAGAGGCTCAGCAAGGCTGAGTCACTTTGCCAAAGTGACATAACCACTACAAGTAAAGTTGGGATTTGAACCCAAGACTCTTAGCTCTCAGAATCACTGACCTGAACTTTTACCCCCAAGGCTGAGTCTGAGCAGCCAAGGGGAAGTTACATAGTGTGATGGGAGTGGAGAATATTCTAGGCAGGGAGAATATAAATTCCCTAGACAGCGTCCTTGAAGTCAGGAAGGGCATGTGCACCACAAGAAGCTACAGCTGTGGCTGGGGTGTGGCTTCTGGGGACGGGAGCCAGAAGCCGTGCTGCAGACATGCCACAAGGTGGGAGCAGAAGCAGAGCAGGAGCCCGGTCCCCAGCTTCTAGCCTAGTGCTATTTCTACTACATTCAATCCTTCCCCGCCAGACATTATCTCTTTTCATGGCCACCCATTTCAGACTTTTTAGGATTAGAAGGATGTGGCCCAGAGAGGCCTCTAATGAGAATAAAAGAATGTGGTGGACTCCTACAGTGTTGGTGGGAATGTAAACTGGTGCAGCCACTCTGGAAAACAGTGTGGAGGTTCCTCAAAAAATTATCAGTAGAACTTCCCTATGACCCAGCAATAGCACTGCTAGGGATTTACCCAAGGGATACAGGAGTACTGATGCATAGGAGCACATGCACCCCAGTGTTCATAGCAGCACTGTCAACAATAGCCAAATCATGGAAGGAGCCTAAATGTCCACCTACTAATGAATGGATCAAGAAGATGTGGTTTATATATACAACGGAATACTACATGGCAATGAGAAAGAATGAAATCTGGCCATTCATAGCAAAGTGGATGGAACTCGAGGGTGTCATGCTAAGTGAAATAAGTTAGGCAGAGAAGGACAGATACCATATGTTTTCACTCATATGTCTAACAGGAGAAACTTAACAGAGGACCATGGGGGAGGGGAAGGGGGGAAACAGTTGGGGAGAGGGAGGGAGGCAAACCATGAGAGATTCTGGAATACTGAGAACAAACTGAGGGCTAAGGGGGGAGTAGGAGAAAGGAAAGAGGGTGATGGGCATGGAGGAGGGCACTTGAGGGGATGAGTACTGGGTATTACCTGGAAACCAACTTGACAATAAACTATAAAAGAAAAAGAAAAGAATGTTATGCAGAGAGACCCGGACAGGAAGGCAACAGGCACAGGATCACTCTGCCAAAACCTCTTCTCTAGTCTTGGAATCTGTCACGGATGTATAGGCTGTGTAGTTTCAGGCTTCCACCCTGTGTGTGAGGAAGGCTGTGTGTGAGAGGTTGGCCCTAAAACACATTACAGAACCTAAGGGGAAGGAGTCATGGCAACGTTACCCACAGCTGCAGCTCACGTGAGGAAGTGTGCATCAAGGGCAGGCCCTGCATGGAGCCCTACACCATCTGAGCCACTTGCATTGTATCTTTTAATCTTCACAACTAGCTTATGAAGTGGTACATTAGATCCGTTCCTGGCTAAGGGACAGGAAAATCAACTCAAACCACCTTAGGCATGAAGAGAATTGATCAAAGCACATAACTGAAAATTTAGTCGTAGATAGTACATTCTAGGGCTGGATGCAGGGACTTTCTCTTTCTGCTTCTCAGAACTGTGTCCTGTTCCAGAGAAAGCCCCAGAAATGCCTCACATTGGCCCACTTAGGTCACCTACTCAGCCTCAAACAACCTCAGTGACTGATTGGGTTGACCTGGTCCATGAGGCCAGACCAGTTGGACTGAGAGGTGGGGAGGGGTGAGCCCCCCTTGGAAAAGGGAGGAACTGTTACAGAGAAGAGACTGATGCCAATCAACCCACTTCCCTAAAAAGAAATCTACTGCAAGTGGATCCTGAGAACTCCACCTTACAGAGGAGAAAACTGAAGCACAGAAAGACTGAGTCCATTGAATCATATAATCACGTAACCGGCAATGGCCCATACCCAGCCGGTCTGATCCAGGATCCCTTAGCCCTCAGGAGTGACCTAGCCCTCTTGGAAGAGGCTTTACCCACCCCAACCTTCATCTGGGGTGAGGATAACCTGTGTCATATACACATTCTGTGAGCACCTGGGGATCCGGAGACCCGAGGTTCAAGCAACCCAGAATTAACATGAGGTAGTTCTGCCTTCATATTGCTCTAAATGATGCTCTCATCCACGTCCCAAAATTCCCAAGTTTGCTTTAACACCTACTAAGAGTCAGCCGGGAAAAGGATTCCCAGGCGCTTGAAGATGGGTCATTCTGAGTTGGAATTGCTTTGCCATCACCATCCACCATGAGGTGTAAGGAGAAAGGGGAGGAAAAGCAGCGGTGGGGGAGGGGCAGAGAGTGCTTCCCGGAAGGGAACTTTGTCCCACTTTCCTGGCATCCTTTAGGATGCTGGTTGGACATGCAGGAGTCTTTCTTGGGGGCAAACCAGGAGAGAGAACCTGCAGTGTAGGCAGATTTCTTTTGTCGTCCCAGTAAATTACAGCCTGGTTACTTTGCAGTTTATGGAGATCTCAGTGGCTCAGCTCATAATAAATGGGAGCATGACTTACAGGAGTAACAGCACCAAAGCTGCCTTTGGGTCATTTGGTGTTTTTAAATTAGGGCTTCGTGCCTCTCCAGGGGCCCAGGCCTCATTCAGAAATGATTAACAACAGTGCCTGGTGCATTTGCCAAACAGCAAGCAGCCATGAAGTCATCCAAGCTAATAGCAGGCAGGAGCCGGTGTGATTCATAAATAACCACATGCGTTCGAGACTAAATGATACTGCTAAGTGTTAGGAAGTGCTTCTAGCTCCTTCTTACCCGGGCAGGTGAGAAGCTACCTTCAACACTCTCTACAGGACTGGTCACCTTCTTCCTGCTGTCCTGGGAAGAGGAAAGGGCAAGGAGCATGAGGTGATGAGGTGACAGCCTGGGGCAGCTAGCTAAATGTGGTCCGGGGAACCACCAGCAGCAGCATCACCTGGGAGCTGGTCCCACCCCAGACCCACTGAACCAGGGCCCCTGAGAATGGGTCTTAGAAATCCGCCTGTGTGTTAGCTCCAGTGCTCAGTCTGTATTAAGTGTAATTAAGCTCCTGTCTGTATTTCAGCTCAAAACCCAGGGCAGGCTAACATCAGCCAAAAGGAAAACAAAAGGGCAGATTCATTAGTTATTATCCTGTTTACACTTCCCCAGTCAACTCTAATCACCCCTTTGTTTTACTAGGGCTCCTTCACAGCACAGGGGACAGTGCGCAGTAGTCACTAAAGAAGGCTTTGAGTGTCTGTGAATTTCACCTACCTTGCATTTCACAAGCCAGACTCAAAGTGAGTCATCAGTGTGGGGATTTTTTTTTGTATGCAGTTGAGGCTTAATCCTTCAAAGGAGGGTATAATCCATGAATTGAGGATTTACCAGCATTGTTACTTGAGCACGGGAGCAAGGTTCATTTGGTATTTTTCTCGTGGCATTCTACAGGCATTTATTGGAAGGACAGTTTGTGCCGCCATTCTGCAAGTGAGAATAGCTCCCGGCTCCGACACTGCAGGGTGGAGAGCAGTATAATTAATACAGAGCAGGTTGCCTGGCCTCTTGGACACACTGGCAGAAAATACACTTAGAAGCACACAAGTGCCAAGTACATACATGTGTGTAGTGCAAACCCTTCCCCGTGAAGATGAGTGTCTGGCTCCAGGCAGTCCTCCCCAGGGCCTGAGCTGTGACTGATGACATTCTCAATTTTCCTAGAATCTCTCGAGGTGAATATGAAGAGAACTAACTTATTGACCTGTGCCAGACATTCTTCGACACCCTTTCACCAATATTAATAATGGTTGGTCATTTAGTATGTAAAAAATGCCAAACTTTATATGGATTAGTGCACCCACAGCCTCCATGAAAATCTTTTTACTTTTATTCCCATTTTACAATAGGAAACTGAGGCACAGACAGGTAAATAACTTTGGCCACAGTCACACAGCAAGTAAGTGGCAGAGTCAGGATTTGAACTCCCGCAGCCTGGCTCTAAAACATACCGTCTCAGCCAGTTCTTCACACTCTCTCTCCAGTGCCTCCATTAGGCAGATATCTCTCTCCATGCTTCAGTTGCAAAAATGGAGGCTCAGAAACGTAAAGTTAACTTACCTAATGTTCCACAGTTAACAGGGGCTGGTTTCTGATTCTATCCTAAGCCTGTCGGATGCAAAAATCTGTCCTCTTCTTTCCCACACCTTCCACCCCCAACATCCCCACGGCTGAGCTGGCCATGGAAACATTCACATACCTGCCTCGAAGGAGCACGCACCTCCCGCTATGAGCACTGGGGCTCTGAGCACAACTGAAGGGCATCTGGGCCGGCCTGGACCCCACGAGTACTGAATTCAGAACTGTTACTGAGGGTTAACCTCTGACCTGTGTTTCTGCTTCAGAACCCTCCATGGCAACGACATTTCCAGTGTTCCCGAAGGCTCCTTCCGTGACCTGACATCTCTTTCCCATCTGTAAGTAGCCATATTTCTGCCTGATGTGGATCCACTCAAAACGCAGTACCATTACAGTGCCCGAGACGATGCTGTCACTGTTAACATTTCAGGATTCATTCTTCCCGCATGCATGCAGCGTGTTCCATGAAAATGTGCCCACATTGTGCACATTGTGTGTTCTCCACTTCGGATGCCTTCGAAGGCATCATCAATTATGTAAACAATGTAAATGTTTAATAAGAACTAACATAAAACTCTTACTGTGTGATAAACACTTTGGATGAATTATCTCATTTGCTTCTTATAGCAATAAAGCATTTTTATCCCCTTCTTATACAGTGAAGCTTAAATGAAGAAGAACTAAAGAATTGGTCTGAGGGTCGCACAGCTAGTAAGCAGCAGAGCCCTGGTTCTGACTTCAGGTCTGCCTTGGCTCCAAAGCACATATTTTCTACCACTCTACATCAGGGATTCCTCCTCGTTATACACAGGGGAAACTGAGGTCTGTAAAAGTAAGGTGTTACATACCTCCGCTGGGAACATTTCTGAGTCTCTACACAACTCTACATAGATTATTTTCATATTGCATGCATATACTGTGATACCAATATATTATGTATACACCTCATACAACATTCAAAAAATAGAAATGCTTAAGCATATGATGTTTAAAAATAAACACAAGTTCTTGTATTTTATTCCTGGGCACCATTGTAGAGAGGTCTGCACCAGCCCATGCTGTCCCCCTCCTGTGCATTTTTAAGCTGAGTGGTGTAGTTGGAGGAAAAACTTGCTTCCGCCCCCTTAGATTAGGTGGCTGGTCTAAGAATTGGCATATGACAAAGCAACAGGAGAAAGGGACACAAATGTATTTGATGTTTTTATGTGCATGTGGTAGTCTTCAAATGGAAAATGAAGACCCAAAGAAACCATCAGACCCGAAAGCTTATATAGCTTTTTATACAAGGAATGATAAATTGTGGGGATGTGACAAGAAAAGGGGCCTTGGGCTGGGGCAGCAGATTGTGCAGCAGTGATTAGGAAGTATATGGAGGGGACTGTTGGAAAGTCAGGGCTACTGGAGCAGGTTGGTTTGGCCTGCTCCCTTTTGGCATTGATCCCCAGTCTCTAGTGATAAGAATATTCTTCTCTTCTTGGTGCAGGGGGGCTTTCTCACAGGAAACTTTATGACTTGCTTTTAGGTGGAAAGAGGGAGGTCAGAGAGCCCCTCCTACACCTGCCATTTCTCAAATACCTTTAGTTCAAAATAATATGTCAAAGCAGCATACTTAGGGGTGGCGTGCTCTGAACCCTTTCTGTGGCCTGAAGCTTCTCCCTAGGTTGCTGTGTATCAAAGCCTTCTCTGAAGAGTACATCCTCCAATGGACCCTTCAGTAGGGCAAGGGAACCACACTATCAGATGGCCAAACGTCCAGAAGAGATCTGAGAGGGGCTAGGATTGGGGTTGAGTTGAGTTGAGGATTGAATTTTACCAGGGTAGGTGAGAGCAAAACCTGAGAGGTGGGAGGGGCTTGGGCAGGGTAGAAACACCCGAAGGGACTGGAAGTACAGTCTGAAGTCACTGCCTTTGTCCCAGCGGAAACTCCTTCTCCACTGGTCCTCTTGTCAGATAATCCCAATCTAGCCAGAGTCTGAAAATTTTGCTTCTCCAGAGGGCTCAGGGTAATGGAGCCCATGGGCCAAGCTGGACAGAGGCTCTGACTTCCTGCTCTGCCCCCTAGGGCTCTGGGAACCAATCCACTCCACTGTGACTGCAGTCTGCGCTGGCTGTCAGAGTGGGTGAAGGCCGGGTACAAGGAGCCTGGCATCGCCCGCTGCAGCAGCCCCGAGCCCATGGCGGACAGACTCCTGCTCACCACCCCCACCCACCGATTCCAGTGCAAAGGTACATGCTGACTCTGCCCCTCGAGGGGTCTGCTCTGTTTCCAACAGCCCACCAGAGCTGGGCCTCTCAACGGACGTGACTTCTAAAACCATTGCCCTGCCTCTTCCTCGAGGGGCACAGAGAGACTCAGATGCGGTCATCTCCTCCAAGTTCCTCTGCTGGTGTCTCTACATGCTCCTCTCTGACTTCATTCTCTATATCATTTTGCATGGAGAAAAACCTTTAGCCTGCATTTTTTTCACCCAACATTATTAAAGCCTAAGCATTTTCCCATTTTTACGACAGCAAGCTTTAGGTACATGAGATTTTAACTGACAACAAACTGCTACTGAGTTTTTCTGTGCTGGACATCATGTTAAGCACTTTTGCGTGTGTTGTTTCATTTAATTCTCACTTTCCAAGTATTAGTTTGTTCAGTTCCCCAACCCTCTCTGGGTTAGACTTCAGTATTACCCTTATTTCTAAGAATGAGAAAGCTGAGGCTTACTGAGGTTAAGAGACTTCTCAAGTCCACAGTTAGGATGATTCCCTGGGACCCACTTGTGGCCACCAGACTTTAATATTCCACCGTGACATCTTTACCTACTTGCTGGCCCTAAACCTGTAGTATTCACTGGGTATTTCCAATTGCTTTCTTAACACTGATGCATAAAGGTCTTTCTCTATGGAAAATTATACCCTTAGATAAGATTCAGAGAACAGAAACTACTGACCCAAAGTATGTGATCATCTTTAAAATCTTTACATGTATTGCCTGTCATTTGGTGTCTTAAAAAAGGGTTGTAAACCATTGTGCACTCCCAATAAGCACCATTTGAGTGCATTTTTCACCAGGCCTTTGCATTATTTTATTTAATCTCGTTGCTAATTAGATGGGTTTTTAAAATTATGGCCTCCTATTTTCCTATTTTGTCTATCTTTGATTATTGGGGAAACTACATTTTTTTTCAAAAATTTACTTTCCATTTGTATCATACATTTGTCTGTTACTGTTCTTTGCTCATCTCTTAGAGTCTTGCGTTTATTTTGATTTACATATATACTTTGATTACCCTATAAAATTTATGTGTCTCACATTTCTGCTTAAAGCAGGAAGACATTCTGTTGATTTTAAGCTAATTTTTCATTTTCTCCCCCTACTTCCAAGACATCTCACTTGATTGATGCTAAAGAGGACCAGATCAGTCTAAAACAATGTTTCTCAATCTTATCTGCACATTTGGGAATCGCTTGCGGAGCTTTATGCTGGTTCCCTGGCCCAGCACTCCAGTTTTGATTAA
Organism: Helogale parvula; assembly: GCA_004023845.1. Taxonomy (NCBI): domain Eukaryota; kingdom Metazoa; phylum Chordata; class Mammalia; order Carnivora; family Herpestidae; genus Helogale; species Helogale parvula. The sequence continues at coordinate 141,705 of PJEM01002796.1, forward strand.
ATCAGTGTGGGGCACAGCCTGGCCGTGTTGGAGATATTTAAAAGCACCTTGGCTGCTTCCACTGTAAGGTGACTAATTCATCCCAGTTTGGCTGGGACCTTCCTGGTTTTGCACTGAAAGTTCTGTGTCCTGGGAATCCCTTCGGTCCCTGGCAAACCAGAACAGACAGTGTCCCTGTTCTAATGGGGACCCGGGGTTAAGCCAGCTTGTATAGAATCTCCATCAGGCCATCCTTTCCGTTCACCCCACCCACAAATGGTCACACATGTCCTGGGGTCAATCTCATTTCAAAGCTCTATGCCAGGACCATGACCTCTACCCCTCCAGGCTTTACAGCTGAATAGAACAGGACACAGTCAAAACTGTCATAGATCCAAAGTGTGCCTGAGTACGTTTTGCCATCTGTCAACATCACTGCTGTGTCTTTTGGGGCCACTTCCTACTTCCTCCTGCCAATCAAGGGTTCCACAAGAAGGACTTCCTATGTGTGTCTTTGGCCCAGGCACCATGCCTTCCTTAGCCTAGCATAGACTGTTCCATGAGAAGGGGTGTTTAGGGGCAGAGGAGTGGGAGGTCCAAATGGAGCCTGGGCCCAGAGCTCCCTGAACATGAAAAGATACACAAGGGGTTTCTAATTATGGTGCATTGTTTATAGATTAGCTCCAAAATCGGATCAGGCTAATTACAGTAATTGATTTGACTCAGAAGTGCTTCTGAATGATGTCCCACTGTGATTTTTTCCTCACTGGACAATGGCTGCATTAATGGAACTCTAGCTAAACTGGATGGTGCTGGCTGGGGAGGGCCAGCTGCCCTCTGTGTGTAGAGATGGAGAGGTGCTGGCAGCTGACTGAGGAAGGGGCCAGAGAGGAGGGAAAGGGAAGGAGGGGTGACAGTGACCTGCTACCAACATTCTGATCTTGCTGTCCAGGGCCGGTGGACATCAATATCATGGCCAAGTGCAATGCCTGTCTCTCAGACCCATGTAAGAACAACGGGACGTGCAGCCAGGATCCCGTGGAGCTATACCGCTGCACCTGCCCCTATGGCTACAAGGTAAGATAGAAACCCCCGCCCCCACCATTCACAGCCCAGGGAGGGCACTGTGTCCTGTTGACCCTCCCTTCTCCAAGGGCAGCCTGGAGGACTGCATTTCACAGGTCACTCCAGAGTGGCACTTGCCAGTAACACTGCTATTCTACTGGTGGCGGCTGCCCTGTTGTGTCACGCTCATGCAAAACACAGAGAACCCATATAGTCTTGGCAGTGATACTCTGAGATAAGGAGGAAATGTAATATTTGTATTTTCTTCAGTCTCATAGAGTTAAAATGCTTCCAAGTAGAAGCATCCCTTGAACTTCCTATCCTGGCTTCCCTTCAAGGGCACTTCCAGACCCTCTCCATCCCCTCCCTACCTCCACCTCAGGATGGCCAGTGCTGAAAGTGGGCTCCAGTTGGAGAAGGTACAGGGATGAGAGACTGAAAGGCCTGGGAGCTGCCAACCCCACACACTGTTGACAGGCTCAGGTCAACCAGTAAGGGGACGGAGACCCTTGTGCTCCTTGGTGTCCCCCCCAAAAATCCGGGCTAATTTCAGAGCCACTTTTCCTCCTTTCTTCTCACCCAACACTATCTAGAGTCTTCCTGACTCCCACTAACATCCACAGAGTATAGACTATGTGACCAACAGTCTGCTTGACATCCTATTCACCTTTTTAAACACCCCCTATGAGGAAGGCTCATTACTTCCCATTTATAGATGTGGAAACTGGGCCTCAGATTGTTGAAAAGGCTTGACTCGGTGTCCCCAAAGCTCATAAGCAGTAGTGTTGGGATAGGACCAAGAGCTATATGATTCCAGAGTCCTCCCCCTTACCCCTGGAGAGCCGAGCCCTTCGCCGTGGCTCACTGGGATCAACAAAGCTGTGGTTCAGTCCTCTTCCCCAGGACTTTCCCAGCTTCTGCCCTCGCCAAGGCACCCATCCATATGCAGTGGGCAAGCCAAGCATTCCAAGACCACACAGAGCCCATCTAACGCAGATGCCTAGTACAGGCAGAGTGGGAGGGAGCTGGCATCACTGGTCTCCTATCCCCAGAGGGACTTGTAAGTGTAGTGACAACCTCGAGGGGCAGAATAACCCCGGGGAACAGGGCTCCCTGGTGGTTTTTCGGCTGTAGCTGTGCCTCCAGCACACAGTGTCAGAGTGCCACCTATGGGCCTACCACAGGAGAGTCCGAGGATTCCCTTTGCAGCCAGCCAGCCCAGGCTCATGCATCCTACATATGCACACGCACAGACATTGCAGGTGAAGTGTAGAAATGAAGACGACATACTAAGGAGGCCTAGCTCCTCAAACCCGCTTGTATTAATTCAATGGAGAAAACTCAGGCTGTGAAATTACACAGAGGGCAAGTGTGAACTCCAGCTTTGCTGTTTGCTAGCTGTGTGGTGATGGCCGGTGGCTTCACCTCAGCCTTCCCATTGACAAACCAGGGCCTATCTCTCAGGGGTGCTGTGAGAATCAAATGTACAATAACATATGCAAGGCACCTAGGACAGCCGTTCAGTACGCACTCTATAAGCGGGCACATTGCCACCTCTCACTTTACCTTTGCATGCTGGTCCTGATACCAGGATGTGGATGGGCAGTAGCAGGCGGTACGCTGCTGGTTTCACTGGGGATTCTCAGTGCATGACACCGTGAATTGTCAGAGATCATCAATTGCTCTCCTAGAACGGTGACGTGAGCGTTTATAACATCCCAACTCCATACCTGTGTGGTTATCTTTTTATGCATCGACTGTGGGCCAGGCACTCAGCTGGACATTGGCATTTACTCCCTTCTCTAAGTTGTGTAATCATCCTTTGAAGTGGGTGGGATCATCCCTAACTGAAAGATAAGGTGGACCACCTCATTCTGAGTCTTGCTTCCTTCTCTGTAAGATCAGCCTGACTCTGAAAGTGGTGGAGCTGGGTTTGAAGCCCCAGGCTTCTTCCTGTGCACTTGACAGCACTATGAAACAGGCCTGGCCACCAGTGTCAGAGAAAAGAGAACAACCACAAGGCTCCTACGGGATAATGCCACTTGTTCGGACTTCGCTCATAAGATTCTGAAGGTCTCGCAGAAGAATCTGAGCGGAGGTTTTGACCTTTACGAAGCTGTTGGGCTAATGCAAGTCTGGAGTACCTTCAGGAGGAGGATGATAATGTGGTGACGGTATGTGATGCCGATGGTGATGAATGTAACAACAGGAATATGAGCACCCAGCGCTTACTGAGTGCCTGCGACGTACTGACAGCATACTAAACAAGGTGCGAGCATGATCTTGCATCCTTCTCATCAAAGCCCAAGGAGGCAGCTCCTAAAATGGCCCTCATTTTTCAGTTTAGGAATCTGAGATAGGAGGTGAGGGAATTGGAATTCAGAGCTCAGAACCATCGGATTCCAGAACCCATGCTCTTGACCACTGCATTCATGGCCCATTGAGAAGCACCATGATTGTAAGGTCCCTGGCCATTTGGGACCTGGGTCTCCAGAATAGGGAAAAGTAGCGTCCACCAAGCAGGACCCCATGGAGCTTGTCCCTACCTGACCCTATGACCTGGGACAGCTGCTACTCTCCTCCTCACATCAGGTTCAACCTCAAAATGCAGTAGATAGAAACAAAGAGGTCCTTTAATCCAGGCTGCATCACACCCCCTGCTCTGCGTTTATTCCCCAGCTTTCCTTCGCCCGGGATTGGAGCCCACCCTGGCGGAGTGACTGAGGTAGTAAGTTCTGGGCTGTTGCTAAGTTGACAACAATCGCCCAACACCCACAAAACCAAATTCTAAGTTCTGGCGTTTCTCCATTTACTTCCAGATATCTCAGTGTTTCCACTGACTGGCTGAGTGACTCTGGGAAGGCACAATATTATCCAACAACAGCATGGCCCCCACTGTTTAGCGATTGGTAGCAGCTACTGGCCATCTTTAATGGCAGGCCTTGGTGGAACAATTTGAGCACATTACCTCACTTACACCCTCAGTTCTTCTGAAATAAGGTCTGTTATGCTCTTTTGGCAGATATGGAAACTGAGGTTCAAAAAGATCAGCTAACTTACAAACTAAACCCAGAGCCCATCTCTCTCGCAGGAAAGTCCATACACTCAGTGCTCTACTAGGGACTAGGTCCCTCGGAGCCCCGCTGCCCACCTATAAATGTGAGGCTTTGCACTCACCTGCGGAGCCCCTGTAAGGACTGGGAGGGGCACGATTGTGCTTCACCTGCCTCAGCGCCAGGATTCAGTGGGCACTTCACAGAGAGACCTGTTTTACAGCTGTTTAACATTGTATGTCTGGGCTCGTTCTTTTTCAGCCATTTAGCTTCCTGTGCCTGTGTTCAGTGTCTCCATGCAGTGCTCCTCACGCTGTACTGTGTGTGAGAACCACCTGGAGATCTTATTAAATGCAGCTTCTGATCCATTGGACCTGAGGTCAGGCCCAAGTTTGTGCCTTTCTAACAAGTTCTCGGGGAATGCTGGTGATACTAGCCTGAGGACCACACTCTGAGTAGCAAGGTCCTGGAGCAGCCCTCCTGGCTCTGTCTCAGAATGAGGTTTCCAATGGATTCAGTTACTCCCAGGTTCCTTTAAAAGAAGCCAGAAGACCCAGCCATGTCTCTGTCTCCCTCCTTCCCTCTCTCTCTCTCTCTCTCTCTTTCTCTATCTCTCCCATACACACACACAGCAGTGGGAGACCAAGGAGCATCATAAATCTAGTAGATTTAAGCAAAATGAGGCTGAAGAGAATTGAACTGAGCTAATTAGCTATGTATTGACAATGGTGATTATTTCTCAAGGATGTGTAAGTGACAGAAATCCCTACCTCCAGGTCCAATTAGCACATCGTCAAGAGCTAGGGTCTACCTCCTGATTTCTGAGCTGAGTATAAGGGACCAGAGGAGGCATCACCAACTCCACATCACCCCCACTCCTAGGGGAAGGTCCCAGCCAGAGTCCCTGATACTTGAAAGTTCCCCTGGGCAGAGAGGCTGGCCCAGACAGGGGCCCTGGAGGCCCTGCCTTGACCTGATCAAGGTTCTCTTGTCCTGCTCTTCATGGCTCGTCAGTCTAACACCACACACACACACACACACACACACACACACACACACACACTCCTGAACAATTCAGTACCAACCAAATGCCTGAAAAAGTCTTCTGAGCTCCCACACTCAGTGCTGCCTCAGACCCCTGTAGCTGTCGTCATCGTCATCATCATCTGAATAGCTTTTACTTAGGTTGCTACCATCACATGCCTGGGGCTTTATATATATGTGTGTTTTCTGATCATTCATTCCCTAAGGTAGGTATTATTCCCATTTTACAAATGATGAAAACAAGGCTCAGAGAGAACTAGTAGTTTCCCCAAGACACACAGCAACCAGACTGGAGTGTGCACTCCGATGTGCTAACCCTGGAGCCCATGTTTTGAGAAGCCAGCAACAGTGGCCTAGCAGAGAGGTTCCCGGTGCTGGCTCTGGACTGGAAGCCCAGATTCAGCTGCTGCCTGTTCCACTTAACTGCTCTGCAATCTTGGACATATTAGCTCACTTTCCAAGTCTGCCTTCCCGATCTGAAAAGGGCAGTAATAATAATCATACCAATCGCATAGGGTTGTTGTGAACATTATATGTGATCGTGAATATAAAATGCTTAGCGTGAGGCCTGGAATGGAAAATGTTCCCCATAAACTGAGAATGAGTATTGCAGTTTCCGTTGCACGCAATGCCTTTCTGAAAGGGATCCCATGTTGCTCTGGTTTAGGATAAGCCCAGACCCCACGTCAAAGTGCGTTCTCCTTCTCCCTCTCAAGAAACCTCTGACTGGCCATTAGCTGTGAGGGGGCATGAAGAGAGCCAAACAGACGTGGCCATGCCTCGTGGCTGCTGGATTTTGAACTGGCTTCAGGGTTTGAGACAGTAGGGAGAGTCATAGGCAGGGAGCTCCCGAGCCAGGGAGCCGGGCCTCACTCCGTCACAGGCACTGGTGGTGTCAGCAGAGGCGGGAAGAGGATTTTCTCAGGCAGATGGCGAGCAGGTGGTGTGGTGGTGGGAGGGCTCCCGTGATCACCCCCACCTGGCATGGTGCCCACACCAAGCCCACAGCCCAGAAACAAATACAACGATGCCTCTCCAGACCCCGCAGGTCCTCTAAGGGGCTGTTTGCCAAGACTTGGGTGTAGCGTTGGTGTGTCGGTCCCAGGGGGGAAGTTGGAGCCGGAGAGCCAGCGGGCTGCTCCTGGGTCCTAATGTCCACAGCCTCTGCTTTGCCCTCCCTCCTCTGTGCCTTCGCCTTACTGTCCTTCTGCCTGGTATGCTCCTCCCCACCTACTGCAGTTGACTCCTTCTCAGCTCAGATGTCCCCTCCAGAGGGGCCTGCACCAAAGGAAAGTTACCCCACACAAAACTGTCCCAGAGGCCTCAGTCTGGCCTAACATAAGAATCCCCTGCAGAACTTTAAATACCAACACCTGTGCCCCATTTCAGACAAATTAAAGGTAGATCCCTGCGGGATTGTCAGCGTATAGGGGCAAGGTCCTCTGGCCACACTTCAGCCCCGATCCGCCCTACTCAAGTTGTGGATCATATCCAGGCCTCAGTGCAGCTAAGAGTGCCACGTCCTCTGCTAGCGTTTGCGGAATGCCTGCTGTGTGCTAGATGTGTTATCTGAAAGGCCTCACTTAATCCTCACAACAGCTCTGTTAGGTAGGCCAGGAGAGGTTAAAAGGCTTATATGAGGTCATGGTCAGCCAACCAGGAAGAGATGAAACTGGAGTCTGAAACTAGGTTTTCCTGTGTCCAAAGCCCATGCTCTTGCCTTGCAGTTCAGGATATGAATTCCTGGAAGTAATGAAGCTGGGGCCTGAACTCCTGAGTTCTCTGCCTTCCTCCCTTCTCGGTGTGGAGTGGCCAAAAGCAAGGGCCCCCTTTGGCATCCTCTGAGCCACACAGCAGAGGCCACAAAGGGGCCTTCTGCCTGGCCTCATCCCAGAGGACGCTGGGAACTCCAGGGGGCCTCCTGGTCAGGCAGCCAGTGAAAGCCTCCCTAACCAGGTGCTTCTTCCTCTTCTGCTCCTCAGGGCAAAGACTGCGCCATGCCCATCAATGCCTGCATCCAGAGCCCCTGTCAGCATGGAGGCACCTGCCACCTGAGCGAAAGCCACAAGGACGGATTCAGGTAACAGCTCCCCCTTGGGCCTCCGCTCCCTCAGAGGGCTTTATGGGCAGACCCCTGGGGCAGGCTGAAGTTCAGCTGTTCACTGAGGGCCTACTGTGTGCCCACGGTGTGCCAAGCCTGCTATGCGGATATTCTCAAGGCTCTTCCCAGCCTGTAAGGGAGCTACTGCGATCCCTGCTGTAAAAACAAGAAGACTGAGGCACCAACAGGAGCAATCCTTTCCCCCAGTGACGCAGCCAGTGAGCATTCCTACAAGGAATTCAGGGAGTCTGTCTCCGGAGCCAGGAGGACACCAAGGGAGGCTAAAGCTGCTGGCTCAAGTCAGAGAAGGATGGCGTGATGACCCAAGGCCCACCGCCCCCCCCCCAGCATGGCGATCCCACCACTCTTTCCCGTGTGCTAAAAAACGGTGATCATAGGCGACATTGACTACATGTTCATCATGTACCAGGCATGAACTAGAGCTGTAGCATCTAATTTAAATGCTCACAATGAGCCTACCCACTGCAAGTTGGTGCTATCCCCACTTAACAGATGAGGAAACTGAGGCACAGAATTTATTTGCTCTAAGTCACATATCCTGACACATTCTTCCCTGGCATTAAGAGCTCAGGAAGAAAAAGGGATAGAAGCCACTTAAGTTTTTCCCATCCCTGTCAATTAGGGGGCTTTGAGGCCTCTGTCAAACCTCAGCCTCCCTTCCTGCCTCCCACCCTTCCCAGCTGCTTTCAGATGCCCAGCTTGTCGGCCCGTGGACCTGGCAAGAAGAGACCTGTGGGAACTGGTTCCTTTAGCACCCCCAGTGAGCCAGTGGGTCAGGCAGTAGAGCAGGGGCACCCACTGCCGAGCTGTGTGTGGAGGCCCAAGGGTACAGATTGCAAACAAGTAGCAAAGGCACTCGGGGGGTGAGGGAGAACGGGGGGGGGGGGGGGAACAACGGGGGAGGGACTGCTGCGCCGCCTGTGAAAGAAATCGGGTTCTGGGCTCTAGTTCTCCTCCCCAGGGAGCCCAGCCTGCCCCTTGGTCCACCAGCCAAGCCAGCCCCATCAAACTCTGGCTTGTAAAAAGTGAAATTCAAGGCCAGGTTTGTTTTCCTGCCTGGAGCCGGCCAAACCACCCACTCCCACCTCCTCGCTGGGAGCAGGGGTAAGGAGAAAACGCACAGAAACCTCACGGAGGTGGCCACGTGGCCCCAGCCAGGAAGCACACCTCCAGGATAATAGCCTGGCTCAGGGATGCAGGTCTGCGAAAGGGAGGAGTGCCCCCTGCACTCCGGGCTCTCTCCTCCCTGTCCCCTCTGCATGTGCCCCCCTCTCTGTCTCTTTGTGGGTATCTCTCTTGGTCTCTGGAGCTGCAGGTCAGCAGAAGGATCCTGGTTTCCACCTTCGGTTGTTGAGGGGATTTGAATGAACTGGAAATACTTTTAGAATTTAATTTTCAGGGAAGCAGACCCAGATCTACAGAATTAGGGAAGCGGGGTGTAGGGTTAAGACTATGAGGCCCACGTGCAGGAGAAAGCATAGTTTGCCTAGGCCTCGAGGAGCAGGCATGCCCTCCCTCGCTAGGTTAGCACCTGATAGGCTGGCAAAGGGAGGGACACCTGGCAGAGAAACTTTGCTCTCTTTTTCCCTCCTGTGTCCCTTTGCCGGGGCTGCCATAACACAGCCCCGCACAGGGGCGGCTTGGACCCACAGAGATGTACTCCCTCACATTTCTAGAAGCCAGAAGTCCAATCAAGGTGTCAACAGACGCACCTGGCTCTCAAACCTGCAGGGGAAGATCCTCCCTCCCCCTTCCTGGCGTCTGGTGGTGGCTGCTGATCTCGGGCCTTCCTCACCGCAGCCTCCATCATGCTGCATTCACCCTGTGTCTCTGTCTCCACATGGCCGTCTTATCAGGACGGCAGTGGATCCAGGGCCCACCTTACTGCAGTGTAACCTCATCTGAGATGACATATGCATTGACACTATTTCCAAATAAGGTCACATTCCGAGGTGCTGGGGGTTAAGACTTCCAGATATCTTTTTGAGGGGGACACACTTCAACCCATAATACCTCTTGTGAGTCATAATTTTGGAAGTTTCACCTGTTTCTTCATCAGATGCATTATCAGATGCTTATCTTGATGCATTATCTGATCACAAAAAGACGAGCACAGCTGGCTGGGCAGGAGACCAAGACAGGAGATATGGCCTGTCCTAAGTCCCCACAGCTGACTGGGTGCCTGTGGAGTCTCCTGGACACCCCCTGCCAAGGTTTCCAGTGAGGCCCAGGAGACCTTGTTCTCCTGCCCACCCTCTGTCCACTCCATGAGCAACCTGTTCCCTGATAGTCATCTGCGTCCCACTTTCCTGCAATCCTAAGACTCTGGGGACAGCCAGGCTAACTCCTTTCAGGAAAGTAGGCAACACTATAGTTTCAGACCCTTAAAAACCCACTCTCCGTCTAGCTTTGAAGAAATCGCTTTTCCTGAACTTTTAGAGTCCCTCATAGAAAAAAGCAATACATCATTTTGCTCCACCTCAAGAGCTCAGACGAAAGAACCTTTTGTAGAAAATGTGACATGGTGAGCACCTGGGTGGCTCAGTCAGTTAAGTGCCCAACTTTGGCTCAGCTCATGATCTCGTGGTTCATTAGTTGGAGCCCTGCACTGAGCTCTCTGCTCTCCACATGGAGCCTGCTTTGATCCTCTGTCCCCCTCTTTCTGCCCCTCCCCCGCTCATTCTCTCTCTCAAAATAAATACATAAACTTAAAAGAAAAAAAAAGAAAATGTGACCTGGTTTCCAGGTCGTAGAGAAAAGTAGGTTACGTAAGATTCCAGAAATCCACTTCCTATTATTTTAGTTTTATAGCTAAATCCCAAATCAGAGGAATTTCTAAAACAGAAAGAGGCCTGGAGTTCTGGGTCTGAGGCTGGAAAGGATGTTCATGAATGGGGTGTAAATCCCTGACCAGGGGGCTGGGCAACCCAGGGAGTAAGTAAGTGCCTGCAGCTCATTTAGTCGCATACTCTTCTCCCAGGTGCGCCCTCAACTCCCCTGGCCCTTCTCATCTGCTCAGCTTTACCTACTCTGATTTAGTTTGCATGCCTAATCCTGGGGTGTGGCCAAGGTTGGGCAGAGGACTCCAGAAGTTTGAGGTTTTTATCTAAGAGATGTAGCCTCCAGAAACAAGTTAAGGGAAGGCGAGGGGCTTGTCTGTGTCCTGAGCCAATCTTGCAGGAGAGGATCCTCCTTATCCGGAAGAAGCTAGAGGGCATGCAGGGAACAATAGTGTCTCTGAGAAGGGTTAAGGAGGCTGCATGTGGAAGTCATCTAGAATCGAAGCTAATACATTCTGAGTCTTCTATGTCCTACGTCCCCTCCTAAGCCTTTTACTTGTATCATTTACTCCCCACAACCGACCTGGAGGTAAATAATATCACCCCAGTCCGTAGCAGTGGAAACTGAGACACAGAATGTAACTGATTTTCCTAAGGTGGAGTAGCTCGGAAGTGGCACACCCAGAATTCATTCTCAAGAAACTCAGCTGCAGATCCCGATCTTGGCCACTCTGTCCTATTCCTGTTCAAGGTAGAGAGGCTGCCCTTGAGTAGGAAGTCGCTCAAAGGGGGGTGTTTGTGATGCTGTTTCTCTCCGTCTACAAACCACTCTCCACAGAGGAGGGGAAGGAAGACAGCTGGAGGAATTTAAGCTCTCTCCAGGGAAGCGCTTCCAGCTGGGCGGATGGGGAGGGGCATTGCTGGTGGGAACTGTTCCCAGAGCCGAAGCAGCCATCCAGGGCCAGGGGAGATGGAATACTGCCCAGAGACCGGGGGCTGATGAAATGACTTCTCAGGCTCCTGAGGGCCTCCCTGCTGAGGACCCCAAGGCTTCAAGTATCCAAAGTGCTGCCTCGGACCTCCATCCAGAGAGAAACCTGACTAATTATATCCCCCCCAACATTCTTTTCTGCCACTCCAACCCCACCCCCCACTCTAAACTCCTGACCCCCCTTCCTCCCCACCCCACATCCCCCCAAAGCTGCTCCTGCCCTCTGGGCTTCGAGGGACAGCGGTGTGAGATCAATCCAGATGATTGTGAGGACAACGACTGCGAGAACAATGCCACCTGTGTGGACGGGGTCAACAACTACGTGTGCGTCTGTCCTCCTAACTACACAGGTAAGGTCCCCTAGCTCCTGTGCATGGTGGCGGGCCACATGTCATGCACTAAAAAGTACCGTCATCTTAGTTTTCAGGGCCTCCACTCACTCCCCTGTGGACAGAGATGTGAATTTCCAAAACCCGGAGCTGTGCCGTGACAGGCTTCCCAGAGGCCCTCTCTGTTTGCTTGTCCACTCTTGCCACCTCGCCCAGCCCTGCATGTCACTAGCTCCTTCCGACTTTGAGACAGGTTCCTAGGACAAGTTGTGTCCATTCCGTTAGCCTTCAACTCCTCCAGGAACCCTGGAGTCCCCGCGGTGGTTGAGGCTAGTGAGACATGCTTGCATTACATTTAATCTTTGTTCAGGTCTAGTCTGCTTTCTCTGGAAATTTACTTTCCAGACACTTTCCAGCTAGGAACTGGGGACACAAAAATGACCAAAACAAAGTCCTCTCTCATAAAAAGGCTCATTATCAAATAGAGGGAAACGTGTATTCAGTAGAATGAGAATATAACACCTGGAAGCCTGGGGGTTCGTGGGGTCACAGAGGAAGAACCTAACCCAGCTGGAGAATAAAAAAGGCAGGCTCCCTACAGGCTATTCCTCAGGATAAGCATCCTACCCACCCACCCCCTAAACACAACACCTTTATTTCCTATATTAACAGCTCCTAATGAGGACAGTTAAATACACCACTAGATTATGAAGCAAAATGCCACCCAGTCATGTGAGCACAACCTCCTTTGTTATAGGATCCACCTAAAGTGGCATATCCCAAAATGGAATTCCATAAATTCCATGAGTTCTTTGAGGAAAAGGCCCCGTAAACAACAACTTGGGGAAACGCTGTATGTAATACTAGCTCTCTTCCACGTGATACAAATGAGCATATTAGAGGTTCTAACAATTACTGCTTGAAAGAATGCTATTTAACTTCGTTTAACCGAGCAAGTCCCAAATGTATTGGAAGCCAGAACTTCCCTCCTACCCTACCCCCAGACTCCTTCCCAACCCACACATCCCGTGTCACAAGAAGCATATTTTAGGAAATACCAACCTAAGGTGAGGATGAAAAAAAGGACCATGCAACTCAGGGACTGCCACACCCTCCGCTGTTGGCACCTGGCCTGATGTCAAGAGTGAGGTGGGGGGTGGGATACAGACGATGATCAGAAGCAGTCCTGAGGCCTACAGCGAGGGAAGTCAAGGAGCCCCCATTGCTCCTCGAGGTCCTGTGCCTGATACAGACCTCCCACCCTTAGCCAGGTATTCCCCAAGCACATTCCTGGGGACTGTGGTGGAGTGTGCCAGGACCAACTGAGAGAACCACCTGCTCTACTTACTCCTCACCTCTTGGGGTCCCAGAGAAGGCTTTATGCTTGGGAAAAGTGCAGAGAAATCTGCTGAAGGTCTACTTCCCTTACCCCTTACATCTTCTACCTTCCCAGAGAGGCATTGTAGCCAAGAGTTAAAGTAGCAGGAGGCAACATTTATTATGCATCTACTGTATACAGACCACTGAATTAACTAATAAGGATGCCAAGAGGTCTAAAGTATAGCCTCTGGCCACAAGGGGCATCTGGCCTACCTAAGATGAGAGGAGGGGTCATGTAAGGCTAAATCATTGGTCCAGAAGAATCTGCTCAGTGCCAGAAGAGAGACAGTTAAAAAAAGAAGGCAGAGGGACTCAGAATAGGCTTCGGGGCAAATGGGCAGGGGGAGGGGGACTGAGGACACACTTGTTGAGGTTTCCTGCCCCAGTGGAATAGCCTGGCCTGTGTCTGCAGGTGACTGAAGTGCATCTTGCCCAAGAATGGGTTGTCATGGTTGTCATGTACCTCTCTGGGTGTCTCCAGGAAGTGAGGAGAAGACAAGGCTTATTAAAGAACACAGTGCCCTCTGTGGTCTTAAGAGGCTGGCAAAATGAGGACAGGGTCAGTGTCGGCTCCTCCCCACCACAGCAGAGAACAGACTAGGGCTGTAGATGTCATTCATCTCCTCCCCGGCCACCCTCAGGACGTCTCTCTGCCCTGTCCCTCCAGCCTTCTCAGCTCCTGTTCCCACCTCTGCCTCTGATAGAAAGTCCATGGGTGAAGCTTTCCTCTCTTAGATCGCTGTCCACCCAGCCAGGTGGAATTTAAGGGAACCCAAAGCTCAGGGGTGCATCTGCCACTGCCCTCACCCCTGCCGTCCCCTCTAACCCCCTTCACATTCCCAAAACACATTTCAGATGGCGTGAGCTTCGGGGAGCTTGTATATCCAAGGGCCTCCCTGGGTATTACCCGTTCTGCCTTTCTTCACACAATGAATTTCAAAGAGAGTGTATCCAGAGACCTAAACTTTAAATTCCTTTCATATTTTCTTCTCTGAGAAAATCCAGGGTGGTTACTTATCTGCAGCAGGTGAACTGTGCTGCTAAGCCATGTCCCCTCGTCCAAGAATCCTCTAGGCTTCCACAGAGTTTATCCCTGTGGTCACACATCTCTATGTTGCAGTCACCTACTGATTTAGAGATCTCCCCCACTAGGCCAGGGGGAGGACAAGACCTGGTTACTGTTGTGTCCCTAGTACCCATCACGGTGTCTACCGCACAACATGTGCTTAGTAAATTGATGTGGAATGAAAAAAAAAAATAATTAAGCACAGGCCAAGGTCAAAGGTTGGCGTCCTATGGTTTCGGCTGTAGCTGAATGGACCGTTCACCTGAATGGTCAAGTGAAATAGCCAAATTATGGTCCTCTGACAGTGCCCAGGGGAGATCCCGGAACCTTCCCATTGTCCCCACTAGGGAGACCAAGGAAGAGGTACAGCAGAAAGGACACATCAAGAGAGCGAATACAGGGGGCCTGAAATCCATGACTTCCCAGCAGAGGGCTGGATGGACCCGACCTTCTAGCCAGGGTATCCCCCCAGGTCCTCCCAGGTACCTGAGCTTTCTACCCACCTCCACCAGGTGAGCTGTGCGACGAGGTGATTGACCACTGCGTGCCCGGGATGAACCTCTGTCAGCATGAGGCCAAGTGCATCTCCCTGGACAAAGGATTCAGGTGAGGCTTGGCTTTGTGTCCCCAGCAGCACAGGGTCCTGAGGACTCTGCCTCAAATTGGGCCCTTTCCATTCTCCCTCTCCTTCCCTCTCCTGATCTCTCTCTCTGCCTATTACTTGTACATTAGCTTGTGCTTCTCTGTGTCTCTGACTAGTCATGGTCTAATTCTCTGTCTCACTTTCCCCATGCACATGCTGCTGTCTCTTTGTGGTTATCTCTCTTTGTAAGTCTCTGTGTCTCTTCGTGTGTTGATAGATAGACAGAGATAAAGATATCCCCTCTTTCTTTTACACCTGTCCTTCCCCTCCCCCTCCTTCCTACTCTCCCCACTCCTGCCCCCTCACACCAGCATAGCTTTCCTTTCCAGAGCTAATATAAGTAGAACAATCCCACAGATGATGCAGAGTCCAATGGTTATTTGGTCACTTTCCTTGTGTGCATCCTTCCCAGTGTTGTGCCCTCTGTGGTTCTAGCAAGTTTGCCAGTTTATGCACCTGTGTGTGTTGGGGGACAGGGGGGCAGGGAGAGTGAGCACAGACTCAGTTCAGCAGCTGCAGCCATTGGTGGAACGGTCTCGATGGTGAGCAGCAGGGCCTGTAGCAGCTAGGGGTGCCCAGAAGGAATTCTAAGGGTGAAGCAAGAGTCTGCTCAGGAGAATGCACCAGTTCCAGAGCCTGGGACTCAAACAACACCCCTGGGAAATCACTGCTGGGCTCTGTCCCTACTTATTTCCTCCACTCTCCTTCATGAAAGTATGTGCCATTGCCTCTTCTAGAGAAAACCCTGAGACCCTTGAGTCCTGGGATTTTCTGACATCAGTAGGGACATCCCAGGGAGCCAAGAACAGTCTCCCCTAAACACTCTCCCAAAGCTGCCTTACACACATAGTTGCTTCCCTTTGTCT
Organism: Helogale parvula; assembly: GCA_004023845.1. Classification (NCBI taxonomy): domain Eukaryota; kingdom Metazoa; phylum Chordata; class Mammalia; order Carnivora; family Herpestidae; genus Helogale; species Helogale parvula. The sequence continues at coordinate 157,023 of PJEM01002796.1, forward strand.
CCAACAGACTCAGTTGGAGTCAACACTGGAGGGTGGGTGGAAGCCTCTGGCACCAGACAGTCGGGGGAGCAGGCAAAGACCAGAGAAGCTTGGAGAGACCCCAGATGAGCCTTCAGCAAAGACACCTGAAGTGACTCTACAGAGTCACCCCTAAGGATGAGGGTTGTGGGTCTGGAGCTTGAAGCCTATGCTGATGAGTCTTTAAAGAGAATCCTGACCAGCCTTTCATCCAGTAGCCTCTCCAGCCTCTGAAGGATGAAGCTTATGCTCTGGGTCTAAATGGCTCCAGGATCTGTCCTCAGTCTGAGTCTGTCCAGCTTGCAGTCATAAGGCAGAGAGTCCCCAGACCCTGGGGTTTTTGAGACTGTGATGCTGTACTGCAAAGCGTAACGCTTAATGGAAACCCTGGATTTTAGAAAGCCTGAGACTAATGACATCATAAAATCACAGAATCTTAGGATAGGAACTCTGGACCCTTAGATTCATGAATCTCCAGGACTTGAACTAGAGAACTTAGGATCCTAGAATCTGAGAATTATGGGTCCTAGTTATTTTCTCCTGGTGAGCCAACCCTTCAGACCTCAAGTGCTCATTGTGGTGAGTGTAGTGGGTACTGTAAGAGGTGTTTGATTCCCTCTCTTTCAAGGCCCTTCCATGGACCGGGGAGGGGGGGAAGGAGGGAGAAATTTGACACAAATGTTTAGAAAGAAGGAATTTCTGCAGCCCTCAGCTCTGGCTCTGAGTGACGCTGGGGTGCTGAGGAGGGGAGAGAAACATCAAAGGATGGGTGAGATTTGAATGAATTGAGGAAGGGAGGGAGGGCCTCACCAATGGAAGAAGGATCTAGAGTAGGTGCAGGTGAGAGGGTGAGCATGTTTTATCCGGCGTTTTCCTTTCCTGTTTTGACATCTCAAATCTAGAGCTCATTACCAGGGAAAATGCAAGAGGCATGTTAGGGGCTCTGGTTTTGCTGAGAGCAAAGGAAACTTCAGTCCTTCCATGCATGCACCCTCATTTAAATCTCCCTTATCTGCTCTGGTCCCCTCTGAGAGGGGTCAGGTGGGCGCTTAAGTAGTTGAGTCACTGAAGTGTAAGTAAGGATGAGGGATGCCTTCCAACCCCCCTACCCCATTTTCCCACTCCAGGATTTGACTTCAACTCAGGGGTGCTCTTTAACTGAAGGAAGAGGTAAAAGGAGAGGAAGAGATCCATAAAACACAAACTTGAACCCAAAGCACAGCAGGCTGGACTGACAAGCAGAGTGCCTTGGGTGTGCCTACAATGGGCAGCGGTAGTGACCAGGCACCTGAGCTGTGCCGAGGTGATAGAGCATCCCTAGCTGGAGAGGACATCAGTGGTGTTCTTCAAACTCAGAGGACGCTGGCTTGACTGAGCAGAGTGAGCCTGAAGACTGGTCAGAAGTGGTCCATCCAGGGTATAGGTCTGGGGTCGGGGTGCCTGGACTTGGGACCAGAGACCTAAGCAGGGCCAGAGATCATGATCCTCTGGTACTTATTCCTAGAAACCTCACTCTACTTGAGTTCTAGGGGAATACAGAGTAGAAAGAATAAAGAATGTAGAAGGAAACCAGTTTTGCTTTCATATCCTGGAGATAATATATTTCTACACAGTGTCTCCTAGAATCTTGAAGAGGTCTACAGGCCAGCTCAATAATGTGAATTTTGTTTTATTAAAATGCATTTAGATAAAAAAAATCCTTTCTCCCAATGCAACATTTCCTAATTATATCCCCCTCTTCTCCCCTCCCCTCCCATCATCTACATCCCTAGGCAGGCAGCAGGGACAGTAACAAGAGACATGTAGTCGGTTCAACCTCTGCCCAAGTTTGAAAATGTTTATCCTTGAGGATTTCCTTATGTGATGTTTTAATGAGGCTTCAATGCAACATAACAGATAAAACTGTATAACTATCTGTGATATAAACACTGAAATCATAATATACCGAAGCCCTGACAATAACGAAGAACACTCCCATGAACACTGAAAGTGACAATGACAGAAACACAGATCACGATGATTAACATGCACCGAGGACATACTCTACATCAGGCACACTGGCCTATCTCCTGTAATGCTCCACAACCTTTTTGGGTTTTTTAAATTTTTAAATGCTTATCTAATTTTGAGAGAGAGAGACAGAGCAGGGGAAGGGCAGCGAGAGAGGGAGACACAAAATGTGAAGCAGGCTCCAGGCTCTGAGCTGTCAAACTCACAGACCTCAAGATCATGACCTGAGCCAAAGTCGGTGGCTTAACGGCCTGAGTCCCCAGGCGCCCCGAGTGCTCTGTAACCTTGCTGTGGAAACAACTGTGTGCCTTCTCGGTGGAGGTGGGGGTGTGAGGTGAAGCAAGCTCCTTCAGCACACTCAGAAGCAGCTGGGGCTGCAAATTGATTCGGGGACTCCCGATGTCCTGGAACCAAGCATGTCACTTGGTTACATCCCCTCATCCAGAATCAACAGGTCATACTCCTAACAGAATCGTACAAGCCTTACACTTTCAAAGAAAGGGAAAGGGGAAACATTTGAGAACACCAGGGAAAGCAGATTATACCACCAGACACTTCTCTTTGGCAGATGAAGAAATGTAAGGTAGATCCTTGCTATGGGAATGGAGGTGTGTGAACCAATGAGATCAAAGGGCAGCTTGTTGGGAGCGCTAATTCCCAGGCCCCACCCAACCCCACCCCCCAGAAGCTGTACTTTCACAGGATACCCAGGGGCTTTGTTTGAAAAGCACAGGTATGAAGAGGGCTGTAGCATTGACAGTCTCCACACCTCCATTGCTCCTTCTGCGCATCTTCGTCTGGAGGAAGCGTGGCTCCCCTGATTCCTCATAAAGACTTCCTCAGCCACCTTGACTTCATGCCCAGCAGGCTAGATTTTACCTTGCAAGTATTGAGCGGCAATTGTTGCCTTGGAGAGGCTCCTATCACTTGAGTTGCTCTACCCGTACTTAGAATTCAGGAGACACAAAGACACATGCCTACAGGGGCCAGGCTTACCACTAGCAGACTCTATTGAGCACATGCCCTAACAAAGCCTGGCCCGATCTGTTTCCTTAAAAGACTAGGGTGGATTGTGGGCTCTGACATGAAAGTTCGCACCTTCAGGTGCAGCATAGGTCACGTATTTCAAATTTACCCTTCAAATAAGTAAAAGTGAACAGGTCAGATCTTAGCAGATTTCAGTTCTGAATGCAGGCTCAGTAAAATCCTCCGATTCTAGAACTTGTCCTCCTCCAGGGATACCCCTCCGACAAGTGGCTACCTAGCTCTGAATCTGCAGCACAAACCATGCTCTGCCAACCAACCCCAGCAATGCCAGGATCTACTTATGATTCCACTCTATCCACAACCGCAGGGGGAGGAGCAAGCTGGGGGAGGAGCAAGCAACGAGAAGCGGGAGGGAGGACCATCCCTTTATCCTGATGTTTCCCAAGTCAGGCTCCCCTGTCCCGTATGTATTCAGAGGTCCTGCTTTCCTCTCCACCTTGGCCACCTGTCCCACCTTACTCCTCTGCCCTGGATAGGCTGTGGTTATTATTTCTGTTCTGGCCAGTAGAATTCTGCGGGTGGGCCCAGAGAGGTGCGCAGGCCCCAGGCTGCTGGAGGCAGAAAGAGCCAGGAAGTGTTTGTGTCCACACGTGCCTGTAGGTAATGCGGTGCCTTCAGAACTGTTTCCTGCTGGGTCTTCGGCACAGTGTCTCCCAGGCAGAGAAGCCCACGAATGCATGTGCTGGGCGCACGCTCAGGAAGGCCACATGTGAGGTGCACCCGTTCGTTGGGTGTGCGCCTGGGCCAGCAGGGCCGGTGGGGCAGGGGGAGGGTGCTGCAGTTCCCATCGGTTTCGCTGAGGAGCAGCACATCAGCAGCCCCCCCACGGGCTCCTGAAAACAGGAGCTGCCACGTGAGGCAGGCAAACGTCAACTTGCGGGGACCCAGAGCCATGGATGGCCAGTGAAGCTGACTGTGCGCCAGGATCTGGGGAACCCTTTAGAGTTGAGAAGGACTTAGGAATGTGGGTAGAGAGAGAAGACAGGAGGCCACCTAGAGGCCGGCCAGGCACACCAACAGTCTTGCTCTGCTTTGTTCCAGGTGTGACTGTCTCCCTGGCTACAGTGGGAAGCTCTGCGAGGTGGACAATGATGACTGCGTGAACCACAGGTGCCGCCACGGGGCCCCGTGCGTGGATGCGGTCAATGGCTACACATGCATCTGCCCCCAGGGCTTCAGGTATGGTGGAGGGGCCCCTCAGGAAGGGGCATGCAGGCTGGCAACTGGGGAGCCAAGGCAGGCAGGGTGGAGACCACGCCCAGGCTGCCCTAGTCCTGGGCCTCCTGAGTCTCCTTAGAAGGTCAGCCCTTCCAATTCCAAGAGCAGATGTTGTCAACCCCAAGTTATAGATGGAGAGAAGAGCCATCCTGGTCCTCCATGTGGGAGTTGGACTTAGGGTCCAAGTCACATAATGTCAAGCTTGGGCATGATTCCTTCTAATGGAAAATGCCACTATCTTGGGGGCTCAGCTTACAGGTTAGGCATAGCCACATGGTCACCCTGGCAGGAATCTTCGGCTGGAGAAATAAACATTATTGTGCCCTAACGTGGAAAATTGGAGGTGAACGGGAGAGTTTGGGGTTAGTCACTGGAATCAGTGAAGCCAGAAAGGAAGGTGGGGATAGGAGGCGCTGGCCAGGGGTCAGGAGAGGTCAGTGGGGTATATGGGAGAGGCTGGGTCCCAGCCCTAGCACCCACACTGTCTGGAAGGGAAGGGGGCACTGGAGGGGAGGCAGGGACCAGACCGGAGGTGGCAGGGGAGGGGGAGGCCTGGGGACAATTCCATGAACATCTGTACGCGCTGCATGGCATAAATCCAACTATGCAAATGAGCCTTGGGCATAGACTCTGAGAAGGAACCATGGAGAAGGCCAGTTTTTCCAAAGCCTGATTGAGACCATGTTGAGGGTTGGGAATGTATAAATTCCTGAGGCCCACCCCAGAACTACTAAATTAGAATGGGGGTGGGAGGAAGGGACTGGGAATCTGCACTGTTTTTTTTAAATGTTTTTAAATTGTGGTAAGATGTTCATAATGTAAAATTTACCACCTTAACCATTTTACATGTACGGTTCAGAGGCGTTAAGTACACTCCCATTTTTGTGCAGCCAATACCACCGTCCGTCTCCAGAACTGTTTTAATCTTGCAAAACTGAAACTCCGTCCCCATTAAACACTAACCCCCCCGTCCCCCCTCCCTATGGTCCCTGGCAACCACCATTCGACTTTCTGGTCCTATAAATTTGACTACTCTAAGAGCCTCATAAAAGTAGAGCCACACAGTACTTGTGCTTTTGTGACTGCTTTATTTCACTTGGCATAATGGCCTCAGGGTTCATCCATGTCATAACAGATGTCAGAATGTCCTCCTTTTAAAAAAATTTTGTTAAGTTTTATTCGTTTTTCAGAGACAAAGATAGAGCTTGAGAGGGGGAGGGGCAGAGAGGGAGAGGGAGACACAGAATCCAAGCAGGTTCCAGGCTCTGAGCTGTCAGCACAGAGCCCAATGCAGGGCTTGAACTCACAAACCAAGAGATCAGTACCTGAGCCAAAGTCAGAGGCCTAACTGACTGAGCCACCCAGGCGCCCCAGAACATCCTTCTTTTTTAAGGCTGAATCATAACCCATCGTATGCACGTGCCACATTCTGTTTATCCACCCATCTGTGGATAGACGAGAATCTGCTGTTAACAAATTCATCCCGGATGTTTCTGATGACCCTGAAATTTGGGGACCAGCACTCTCGTCCAACCCTATTATTTTAAAAATGGGGACACTGGGGCTTAGAGAAGGAAAATGGCTTGCCCCAGTCGGTGGTTGGGCTGGAACGCTTCCCAGTTACCATCTTTCTTCCCTCTCTCTGCTGCTGGCTCTTTGGCCCAAATAACTATGATTGTCTCCCCACACTGTTCTTTCCTCATCCCTCCTCCGTCCTCCTCTCCCCTCCCCCACAGCGGGCTCCTCTGTGAGCACCCCCCGCCCATGGTCCTGCTTCAGACCAGTCCCTGTGACCAGTATGAATGCCAGAACGGGGCCCAGTGCATCGTGGTGCAGCAGGAGCCCACCTGTCGCTGCCCCCCAGGCTTCGCCGGGCCGAGGTGCGAGAAGCTCATCACCGTCAACTTTGTGGGCAAAGACTCCTACGTGGAACTAGCCTCCGCCAAGGTCCGGCCCCAAGCCAACATCTCCCTGCAGGTGCGCCCCACCCCATCCTGCCCCCCAGACTCCAGTTGTTCTGAGAACAGCTGTTGTTCCACAGGCAGCTTTGACTGGCGTTCACTGCTGATAGCAGTCCCCACTTCCAGCCTCTTCCATTCATTTATCTAGAAAATATTCACTCAAATATTATATGTCAGACCCTGTGCTAACAATGGGGATTCAATGATGGATGAGACAGACAGACCCGCTTGTCCAGGGCAAGTTGATAAGCAGAGGGCCAGTGGCAACTCTGGGTGTTGTGGGAGCACATAGGTGGGACGGCGCTCCCACGCCTGCTGGAAAGAATGGGGAGGCGGTGGTAACTAGGCTGAGATCTGCAGGATGAGTAGGAGTTTGCCTGGAGAAGGCCGGAAGAGTGAGGGGCTCACAGAGCGGGATGAAGAGGCGATGCCATGCAGCCTGAGAGATCAGCATGTGCAAAGGCCCAGAGGCACAAACAAGCAGGTCTCTTTTCAGGGAATGAAAAACCACTTAGTAGGAACCAAATTCTTTTCCAACTAACTCATTTCTGGTTCCTTACCTGTGGACCTCAGCAAATGTATTCCAAAATGCATTTCTGAGTGACCTAAATGCCACTGGGAAGGGTGGAGCAGGAAGGTGTGTGGCTGAGAAGGAGCAGGCCCTGGCCTCTAGGCTTGCTGGGGAGGAAGACCCCAGAGACCCAGCTAGAGGCTGCAGCCCAGTGAGTGGCCTCTGCCCCAGGGCACCCCTGAGGGCCCCACTCTCCTTCTGGTCATGGACACGCTAGCCCAGCTTTAAGCTTATGGCGAAAATATTTATTCAACACAGATCTGGTGCATGCCTCTGTGTGCCACGCACCATTGCAGGTACTGGGGCTGCAGACATGCACAGAAAGTTCAAACTGCCTCACCTTGCGGAGCCTCCAGTCCAGTGGGCAGGCGTCTGAGATGAGGTTTGACCCTGACCACACACACACACACACACACACACACAGAGAGAAAGAACCTCTGGCTGTGTCAGCCCCTCCTGGGTCCTCCTCATTGCCCTCCTCCCTTCCTCCCTGCACCCCACCGACCCAGGGACCCGAATGTTGGGTCCCAGCTAGCCAGAGCAGCACCTGTGCCCCAGACGTCCGGAGGGCCCATCAGACCACCTGCTCCATCTCCATTCCTTCAGGCAGCACTCATGCTGGGCGGTGGGAGCGCACAGGCTAGCAGAGAACCCAGCCCTGCGGCGGGGCGCGCCCTCTGAGCAGCCACTTCTGAAACAAGTCTCTCTCAGCCTTGGCAACACATTAGAGTCACCTGGAGAATGTCTAAAATTATCTTTGCCTGCCCCCTCCCCCACTTTGAGAGCCATATGTAGTTGGTTTGGGGTGAAGCCTAGACAATGGTGTTTTTAAAAATTCCCCAGATGACTCTTAACACAGCGCCTAGTTCATAGTAAATACTGAATGAAATGGTAATTGTTAGCATCTTGTTTATGATAGTGATTATACTTTATACAGAGAGACTGAGGCTTTCAGAGGGGCAAGGATTTGGGTGGGATCACATTGTATGCCGGTGGGAGAGGCCAGATTAGAGCTTGAGGCTACACACACACACACACACACACAAATAATATGTTATATATTTATCTTCTGTGTAACAATATGTGTTTACATAAACAAAGTGGCACAAAGTGGGTGCTCGGTAAATATTTATTAAATTGTCCAATCAGCATATACTTATATGCCCTCCTGGAAATTTCCAGACCAGACAGAGTAAGAAATAAGGACATGAACTCAGATCTGGGGTCCATTCAGCAGGTGCCATCTGGAAGAGGTCTCTGGGAGATGGGGTTGGGGAGGCTAGTCCTGAGGGGAGCCCTAACCCACATGCCTCTCCAGGTGGCCACTGACAAGGACAACGGCATCCTTCTGTACAAGGGGGACAATGACCCCCTCGCGCTGGAGCTGTACCAGGGCCACGTGAGGCTCGTCTATGACAGTCTGAGCTCCCCGCCCACCACGGTGTACAGGTAAGAACACAGCCCCTCCCACCAATGCACGCTAGCCCCGCGTCTTCCCGCCTGCTTCCCGCCCTGGGAGAAGATGCGTCTTTGCTCTGGCCCCCCACCCCCTCTGCGCGTGTGCGCACACACACACACACACACACACACACTCAGAGGCTGGTGGGAGGGAGAGGGCGGTGCTGGAGGAAGAGGCAGGAGATGAAGGCTGACCCCACCAGGAGATGACACCTCATTACCATAAGATAAATGGCCAGCTGGCTACCGTGCAGGAGCTGTGTGTGCCAATGGGGATGAGGCTGCTTAATGAGGTGCCCTTTTCAAAATGTCATCCTCATCTTTTATTAGTTTAAGAAAGAAAACAGGGGGAGATTAGCATGCAACTCAAGCGGAAGAAATTCCAGAGCACCGAGGGCGCAGGACTATTCCTTAAGTGACTTTCAAACTATTCTGAAGCCTGGTTTTCCCTAAACTTGTCTTTCCAATAGTCACCCTGAGTTTTACAAAAAGACTGTAAAACTAGGGTGGGTCAGCGAGACCTGCCTGTTACTTAGCAGGCTACCTTACATCAGCTTTCAGTGTGCTCACTCTTCACACTGAGCTTCATCTCAGAAAATACCATCTGTGAAATCGCAGATATGCTAGCTCGATGCTAGATTTGTTTCTACTTCTCATACTAAACATAAAAAAATCACTTTACTTATAAATATTTTGTGATAATTATAAATGTAGCCATTAAAGTGAGAAATGTTTGTGTTACACCTAAAAAATCACATAAAACTGCCTGTGGCCAGAGAGCCACTCCTTGGGAGCAGAGCACAGTGCGTGAGGGGGGCCCGCGTCCCGAGGCCGCCCTTGCCCCTCTGGAAGCAGGAGCACATTGGTTAGGATTGGGGAAGAGTAGCAGTTTTCAGACTAAATCGTTTATTCAATCAAAACTTTTCTATTGAACTCAAGAATCTTAAATCCACCGGTTTAAACCAGTGGTTCTCAAAGTGTGGTGCCAGGGCGGCAGCAACACACCCAGGAACTGGCGAGACGGGTGCATTTTCAGACCTCACCCCAGACCTACCGACAGAAGCTCTGGGGTCGGGCCCAGCCATCTGCTGTAAGGAGCCTCCAGGTGGTTTTATGTACAAGCCTGAGAAGTGCCAGCTCACGCAGGAAGCCTTCCTGGAGGAGCCATTCACGATGGGTCTTGATGAGAGGGTAGGATTTAAATGAGCAGGAGAACAGGTGGACAAGCAGGCTGAGGGAACATCACCGACTAGCCGGAGGGATATACGGGGGTTTGACCAGAGCAGGGGTGGGCGGAGGGATCGCTGGCCAGGGTAGGACAGTTGGGTACAATGGACTCCAGGAGAAGGAGCTGTCCCCAGTGGCATCATGAGTTCCCTGGAGTCAGGGCTTCCCAACATCTGTGTTTCTGGAGCCGCTGGTCACGGGCCAAGCGGACAGAGGCCCTGGGAGCAGGGACACAGTCCATGGTGTCACATACCTCCGAGTTCAAACAAGTTATCGGACCTCTTGCCTCAGTCTCCTGCCCTGTGTCCTGTGGATAATAGGATGTACTTCGGGGGGGGAGGTGATGGTGAGGGTTGGGGGATGAGAAAGCGCTTGGCCAGTTGAGCCTTCACGTGAGCACGTCGAGAACAGAAGGTGGCAGCCAGGCTTCGGGAAGGGCTGGGCTCTTGTCCAGAGTTTGGAGCCCGTCCCAGCAGCCCAGCCCTCCCCCACACTGACGGCACCTGCTGGGGGTGGTTTGGTAAAGGGGTGCTGTCGTTGGGAAGAATGTCGGAACGTTTTGCTGCTGCCTGAATCAGGATGGAGGAATGAAACAGGAACCCGGAGAACTGTTCTCTCCGACAGCCCTTGTCAGGGAGTCAGTTGGCTGAGGGTTAACAGGGGGCCCAGGGAGACCCCAGGCTCTGTCTCTTACCCACGGGAGGAGCCAGTGAAGAATGGCCAGGCCCACATGCGAAGCCTAGTGACAGACCCTTAGTGCCCTTCAGCTCTCAATCCTGAAGGGCCCAAGTCTCCAGAGATCCCGTTACTTAAAGTTGGTTTGCTTCCAGCCTTCTGTGTGGCAGCGCTGGCTTGGCCCCAGTGGTGCACTCTTTCACTCAGCAAGCCTCTCGCAGGCACCTCGTGTGGGCCAGGTCCTGGGCTAAGTGCGGGGGACCCACAGTTCAACAAAACACAGGCCAGAGAGAAGCGGGTGTGTAAACAAGCAACAGTCACACGGGCAGAATAAAACAGGTCTTGTGGAAGATGTTGTGCATGCTGTGGGAGCAGACATTTCTGCTTGGAGGACCAGGGAAGGCTCCCTGGAGGAAGTGGTAATGTTTGAGATGAGGCTTCAGCAATGGCTGACAAGCATTTCCACAGGTGGAGAAGTGAGAAGGCCCTGGGCCAGGGAGGTCCCATCAGTAGGCACAGAAGCCACACTGTGGGGACTGGGGTTACTGGAGGGCACAGGATCACTCTGGTGACCTCTGGCCACCTAGGAAGGCCTTCTTAGCCTTAGGGCCAGGGTGCCAAGCCCAAGGTGATAGATAATTAGGGAAGCTTACAAAATTCTGCCCACTGAGGCCCCGCGAACAGCCCCAGAGTGAGAATGAACCACCAGTGCCCCCAGCAGGGAACTTGAGGTCTGGAATAGCAGGATTCTGAGCCTCCTCTATGTGGGCACCTGGTTTGATTCACCTGTCCAGCGACAGTCACAGGGGGTGCTGGCACTTCAAGGTTCGACCCCAGGCTCCAGGGCAAACATTCAGAAAAGCCAGTCTTTGCCCCTGCCTGTGCCAGAATGGGAACAGGCTGCACTTTTCTGCAGTTCTGAGACTTGCAGGGGTACTTCAGGCACTTTTTCCTACCTGCGAGGCCAAGGGGCCAAGTCAGGGACCCGACCTGGGGTCTCCATGGGAGTGTGAGGACTATGGCGGCCTGGAGAGCACTGGCCTTGTCCGAAGGGACAGCAGACCTCTGCTCCCACAGATGCAGCCATGTGGGAATGCGGATCATCAAGGAGCACTAGAAACCCGGGGTTTCCATGTGAAATAGCTCAGTGTTCAGAGTTTGGCCAAACACCACAGGGAGCTCTATTTGGCCCGTTGTGCATGCTCCCTGCGTCCTAATTACCACAGCCCCATCCATTGCCATGGTCCCTGTCTCATTTGCTCCTCACCACAAGCCCCAGGATAAGCGTCATCACTCCTATTCTAGGGATGAGAAACATGATGCTCTGATGAAGTCTTTGGCCCCAAAGCACACAGGCCAGTAAGTGGAGGAGCTGGGATTCAAACCCAGGTCAGGCTCCCACCAGAACCCACATTCCCACTGTGCTGGGGCATGGAGGCTGGAGCAAGAGAGAGCGGGGCCCTGGTGCTCCAGGAGTGGGGGAGTTGCTGCTCTTGAGGTCTCTGTGGCTTAACTGAAATCCCAGGGACTATTTGATCCTGTGAGGCTCTATTGCCACCTGGTGGCCACAACTCAGCACCCAGGTGAGCAGGCCCAACAGCACCTGGAGGAACGACCCAGTTCGTCCCCCAGTGGAGTGTGGTCCATGACTTAGGAGCTTGCGTTTCAGCCTGCCTCCACCACTTCCACTTAAAGTCTTTGAGCTGGACACTTTAAGTCTCTGAGCCTTAGCCCTCTTATCTCTAAATGGAGAAAAAATTGTACTTCCCATATTAGGGCTGTGAGGGTTAAATGAGAATGTAGGTCAAGTGCTTAGCACAGAGTAGCACAGTGCATAGCCCTGTAAAGCACCCAACACACTGCCACCGTTGATATTAAAAGCAGAGGAGCACTCCACATACGCTCATACCGGTCCCGCACAGGAGCCACCCAGCTAGCTCAGTCACCTCCAGGGCTCTCTGCCTCCCACTGGACGCTGGTCCAGGTGGCCCAGTGAATACTAAGGAAGGCTCTCAAAGCCCACTGTCTTCCCTGTAATCCCTGAGTATCTCTCCAGGGGACTAATTATCGGGCTTGGAACCACAGTGGGATCATTTCTTTTAGAGTTAACAGCAGGAAGTTTGGGTTGGGTTGGCGGTTTTTTTTTTTTTTTTTTTTACCCCAATCTTTTTTCTTATATCAGCAGAGTCATTTTTCTCATTATATAATTCATAGGCCAAGATTTAAGAGTGGGAAAAAAAAGTAAGTAGAAGGAGCCACCTGATTTGTGAGATGGCAGTGAGAAATCACAGCCTGCAGCACCGCCTACCCCAAACCTTCAGGGACCTATGGTTTGAACACCACTGGCTTCAGGCATCATTTCCAGGAGACCCTAATAAAGATGTGCCAGGAAGGCAATCTGTCAACCCACGAGCACCTACTGCCATGGATGGGAGGTTTGGATTTGGAAGCCGTAGTGACTTTGAAGCTCAGTCCCACCACTTTCTAGCAATGTGACCTTGGCCAAGTTACTTAGGTTGCCACTCTATAAAATGGGGCTCTCGTGAGTGTGTTCCTGAGAGATGGTTATAAGCCAGTGGAAGCAGACAGAAACCCAAAGCCCTGGGCAGCTGGAAGGTTGAGAATCAGCAGAAGAGCTCTGCCAGGGCCCACTAACCTCCCCAACTTTGTCCCTCCTGCCACACCCAGCTCCTTCAAGTCCAGGATCAGGGTGGAGGAAATCATCATTCCACCTTCGAGTGCTTGCCAGGTATCAAGGGCCCTGTGTCGTCAGTCAAAACTCAGTGAAGTCAATGTCATCACCATCCCCATAGCATGTCAGTGGGCTTGCCCAGGGTCCCTCAGCTGGAGGACCCAGTGTGATACCAGATCTCTCCAACTCCTGAGCATGAACTAGCTGAAGAGTATAGCTGGAGGAAGGAGGCTGCCTTATGGGAATCAGGAGAGGCTCTCTACAGGGCTAAGTGCCTAGGGCACTGGGGGGTCTAGCACTTAACTGGGGGCAGGAAGGGTGGCCTCACGGTCCTCTCTGCTCCTGCGGCTCCTGCCAAACCACTGCCTCCAGGCCAGGACCCTCCATGGAGGAGCACCAGGGCCTGGACCAGCGCCTGGGGCACAGGAAAGAGAAGGAACAGACTTGGAGCCTGTGGCCAGGAAGGGGTTACACACACACAGTGGTGTGTTTGCTCACTGTGTCTGTGTGTGTTTATAATGGGATAGTGGCTGCCTCAGACTCCCTGAATTTTAATATTGGAAGAGAATGCAAACACCACCCACCCAGAGCGGCAGCCTCTCTACAGCACCTTCTCTGCCAGGTTGGCTGCCCAGCCTTAGTTACACACTTGGGAGATTGGGAGCTCTTTCAGTACAGCATCAGTTTACCAAATGGTTTAGGGATACAGCTGCATGTTCTTGCATGGATGTTTAAAAAACTGTGTTAGGACTCAAGGTCAGAAGTTTGTGGTCTCTGCACACCATCCCTCCTGCCCTCCCCCCCCCCACACACCATCATCAACTCATCTGGGGGGTACAGGTCTCTGCCTTATCCTCATCTTACTACTTAGAGTAGCTGGGAGCTACTGTAATCGAACAACTCCATCTTCTCTGGCTTCTGGACTCCCCATCACAAAGGAGATCTTCCAATGGGCTCTCAGCTACTGCTGCACCCCCCACTGCCCTGTTTCTTGACCTGACCGGACACTAGTATATTGGTGGTTTGATTTAGAGGAGAGGCTAAGGAAATGTGAGCTTTGTGATGGTACAGGTCTGTACTGTTTGCCACCGAACTCCAGTACTTGGGACAATGTGTGTCAAGCAGACGTTCGGTGGGTGGGTGAGTGGATGGATGGGAGGTGAGTGCTTGGAAGCACAGATGGTGGATGGATGACAGGTCGATGGGAGAGTAGAGAAAGTTCACGATGGGTTTGGGAAGGTCCTGCATACCCCCTCTACCAGCACTTTCTTCCAGAGATCAGCACAAGAGCAGGAGTCACGAGGCTTGCGGGCAATGGTTGGCTCTTGTTGTTAATACTCTGACACTAGTGATGACGACTCATTTTCTCAGTAATTTACAGTCTAAATTACAGAGTCTTGAAAGCACTTTCAAGTACCTCCTCTGACTGTATCGTGGCAGTAATTCTGTCAGGTAGTTCTTCCCCTTTTACAGATGAGACGGAGACCAGAGGGGTTCTGTTTGAGTGGCCACAGTTCTGCCTAATAAGGGGCTAGGACTGACTCCACCCCAACCCGATTTATCCTCTTGTCTCCCAAGCGTTTCCCTCACCTCTTTGCTGAGATTTCTAACTCCAGGTCAGTCACTGAAGCTGCCCCTGCCTGCCAGGTAGTCGGTGCCACGGATCCTCTGGCTGGAGGCAGTTTACTGGGGATTCATCAGGGAGACTTCGAGGGGGGAGGGAGAGCCTTCATATCCACCACCCACATCTGAACGGAGGGGACAGAGTTCAGCATCCTCTTCAGAGAGCCATTTCCAGGGAAGGAGTACCATATCCCCAAATATGTGTGCTCACTTCCCCTCCAGCCCCAGCTGAGTATCAAGTAGTGGAAAGAGCAGAACTTTGTGGAGTCGAATGTTTTGCCTATAAATTCTATCTCTGGAGGCAGATGAGCTGGATGACCTCAAACAAATCCCTTAATCTCTGGGCCTCAGTCATCTCATCTGTGAAACGGGATGTCTGACACGACTTCATAGAATTATGGCGAGGTTCAAATAATAGAGAACCATTTAGCCTTGTGTCTCATAAGCCCTCAGTGAGTGCCTGCTGGTACTGAGGGAGGCAATGGAAATGGGCGCACATGTGGGCTTTGAGGCTAGAGGCACCTCAGTGTACATCTCTAGTCTATGGCTTATTAGTTGTGGGGACTTGGGAACATCATTTAACCTCCCTAAATTTGTTTCCTTATTTCTATAGTTCTGTAAACATGTGAAGCAGTGTTGCAGTATTATTAATCCAAATATGGTGTGCATACTTCTGGAGGTGCAGGAGACAAATTTAGGTGGGATAAAGACAAACTATTGACATTTTTTTCAATTTTTTAAATGTTTATTTAATTTCGAGAGAGAGAGAGAACAGGAGTTGGGAAGGGCAGAGAGAGAGGGGGAGACACCAAATCTGAAGCAGGCTCCATGCTCTGAGCTGTCAGCACAAAGCCTGGTACGGGGCTTGAACCCACAAACTGCAAGATCATGACCTGAGCTGAAGTAGGAAGCTTAACCAACTGAGCCACCCAGGTGCCCCCAAACTATTGACATTTTTCATATGTATTAGGAAAAATGTGTCACATTGAAATAGTCTTTTCATGGACAGTATTCCTTAGAAGAGCATTAGCCTTATTATATCCTTACTGATGTTTAAGGGAGGAAATGGAGCAACTGAAGAAAAACTTGTTCAGCAAATAATGGTCCTAGTGGAATATAGTAGAGCAAAAATTGAGAAGGTGGTCTGAGGATAGAGTTTGCTTAGCTCTGTAAAATGCTGGAAAGGAATGCAAATAATGATAACCAAACACTGCCTGGCTCTAGACTGGATCTTGTACTGGAAGGGGGAAAATGCTATAAAAAACATTATTGGCTCCACTGAAAAATTAAAATTCAGATGGATTAGATACAAGTATGGTATCAATGTTAAATGACCAAAGTTGAGAACGGCACTGTGCTTACGTAGGAGAGTATCTGTGTCCTTAGGAAACGCACACGGAGAATCCAGGGGTAAAGGGTGAGGCATGTAACTCATGTTTGCGTATGTATGCGTGTATGTATATACATGTATGTGTTTACGTGTGTGTGTAGGGAGATAGATATGAGATTAGATGTGGAGAGGGGAACCAACAAAGCAAATGGGACTAATAGGAGAATCTAAAAGTAGAACAAGTATTCTCTGTTCTGTTTCTATTTTTGCAGCTTATTTAACGAACTATAGAAATGATCCCTGAAAGTATAGTCTTTATTTGCAGCTTATTTAAAGTTTGAAGTTATTTCCAAGTGAAAACTAAAACAAAATGCAAGTAATGCTGGCCAAGTTCACAGCCCAGGGCCTGGCTGCAGAAGGCACACAGCAAACCCTCTGATTCTCTCCCCTTCTTTTTGCTCAGTGTGGAGACAGTGAATGATGGACAGTTTCACAGTGTGGAGCTGGTGATGCTAAATCAGACCTTGAACTTGGTAGTGGATAAAGGAGCCCCCAAGAGCCTGGGAAAGCTCCAGAAGCAGCCAGCAGTAGGCATCAACAGCCCCCTCTATCTCGGAGGTAAGGCTCTTCTCCCCTCCCATCCCCACCACCTCCACCTCCCACAGACCCTCTGGGCTAGGTACCCACACTCAGGCCCACTGGCTGGGGTTCCCCTGCTCTCAGCATCCACCGCCAAAGCAAATCAGGGAAGGCTTCCTGGAGGAAGTGACAAGCTGATCCCTAAAATGTACACAGCCAGATCAGGGGGAGGAAAAGAGGAAAGGAGAGGAGACAGGGCTCCTTCTAGGAAGGACAAGTGGTTCAGGAAGGATGGTAGGAAGAGGCAAAGATGGAACAGGGAAGGAGGAGATGGAGGCAGAGCCCAGGTCCCGTGATCTGCAGGGGTCACGTTCCCTCGGCTCTGCCACCACGTCAGACACGATGAGGCCAGGTGATGCAGTACCACATGTTTGAGACTAAAGTCCTAGCAAGGCCAAAAAGAGAAGTAGCTACTGGTCTGGCAGAGCCTGGACCTGAATGGCAGCCCAGGACCTATAGTTGTCAACGGGTTTTGTGTAAAAAAAAAAAAAAAAATTTATATATATATATATATATATATATATATATATATATATATATATAAAATCACCAAAGCAGCTTGTTCAGCAGAGATTCCCGAGACCTCCCTGCCAAGGATCCCCCTTGAGGGGCCCAGGAATCTGTATTAACAACCAGTCCAGGTGCCAGGGGTCCAGGGAAAGCCCTCAGTCAAGGACAGTCCCAGAACCCAGAAGGGACACAGTTCGTCCCCCTGTGAAGATCCCCAAAGTTGCACAGATCGAGGCTGCTCACCCAAGCCCCTTCCCTCCCAAACTCCAGCTCTCCAGCCCAGTGCTGTGCAGGGCCAGGACACGGGGCGGGGGTGGGGGCCCTGGCAGGGACAGCAGAGGAATGGGAGGCACCATCCATTCCCTGCCCAGTCGGGTGGGCCTCCTCCACCAGCTAGTGTGGCCCTGTGACTAGCCAGGTCTTCTTTTTCCAGAGAAGCCCAAAACAGATTTTTATGGGAAATTTTCTATATTTAAAAGGCTAGCAACAAAGTCATACTTTTTTAAAAGTCAAGGTGTAGGGCAGAGGGCACAAGTCCTTGTGTAGACAAGGTCCCAAGTTTGGGGTCCATTCCCTTAATCTGAACAGCAGAGGTCCAAAGCTATGAGCATTTAACGGTAGCATGTAGAGACCTTCTTCTGGCTCTGAGGGGAGGTCTGGACTGGCAGGCAGGGGAGGGTCCTCAGGCGGCTGTCCTGGTGCCCCTCCCCCAGGCATCCCCACCTCCACGGGCCTCTCAGCCCTGCGCCAGGGCACAGACCGGCCGCTGGGCGGCTTCCACGGCTGCATCCATGAGGTGCGCATCAACAACGAGCTGCAAGACTTCAAGGCCCTCCCGCCGCAGTCCCTGGGGGTCTCGCCAGGCTGCAAGTCCTGCACTGTGTGCAAGCACGGCCTGTGCCGCTCTGTGGAGAAGGACAGCGTCGTGTGCGAGTGCCACCCGGGCTGGGCCGGCCCGCTGTGCGACCAGGAGGTCCGGGATCCCTGCCTGGGCCACAGGTCAGTGTCTGAGAGCCTAGACTCCCTGCATGGATTCAGTCCCTGCCCCCATCCCTTCCCCACCTAAGAAGTGGCACTGATAAAAGCTGAAGGGATCGTGGTCAGACTGTACACAGGATCTGTGTAACACAGTTACACAGTCAAACAGCAGGTCCCACTTAGAGACCTCAGTGTGTGAGGACCTCGCCGAGAGCACCTGACTCTGTCAAGTGACCTTCAGAGCCTGTCTAGAGCCACAGCACGTGCACCTATGTGACTCTGGGCAGATTACGCACCCCAGTAGGCATCTGGCTCGGCAAGCAGAATGAGGGTGAATTTCAGCCTCAGCTTCTCCATCTAGGAGATGCGTATAAGACTATCTTCTGCATAGAAGCAGCAGAGGAGAGGTGAGTGTAGAAAATAAGAATGATGCCAGGTGTAAAGCACTTATCTCAGTGCCTGGCGGTGGTGGTATAGTGCCACTGCTATCGGTTAAGACAGAGCAACTAAAATATTTAGAGAACACTCAGCTGCTTCTGAGCTGTGACCTGCCACTCGAGTATGTGAGTTCTAATGCCTGGAAAACAGCTGGCAGTGGAGTTTGGGTGATGGGAGCCTCCAGCTGTGGCAGAGTAAGAAAAGACGATGCTCAGCCGCTGGGCTAGCAGAGGACAGACGTGGGATGGAGAAGATAAGGTTCCACAGCTCTGGGCCCGCTGGCCGGAGCCTGGTCCTGGCTGGGCTGGACAGAGAGCCTCCAGCAGCACTGTCTCTGCCCCTTCTCATTCTCTCCTCTGCCAACAGCTGCAACCATGGGAAATGCGTAGCAACCGGGACCTCATATGTGTGCAAATGTGCCGAGGGCTACGGGGGGGCCACGTGTGACCACAAGAACGACTCCACCAACACTTGCTCGGCCTTCAAGTGTCACCAGGGGCAGTGCCACATCTCAGATCAAGGGGAGCCCTACTGCCTGTGCCCGCCCGGCTTTAGTGGGGAGCACTGTGAGCAAGGTGGGTGTGCACGGGGGGGGGGGGGGGGGGGGGGGGGGGGGGGGGGGGGGGGGGGGGGGAGGGGACCTGAGGAGGATGCAGGGGTCAGAACTGGACTCCAGATCCAGACTGCTGAAGTTCTGAGGGTGAGTGACCCTTGTAAGCTGCTTTCTAGAGAAGCCTCTGTTCCTTCAGTACCCTACATTGCTGCAGCAGCTGTCCATGGCTGTGTAACAAACAAATTATCCCCTCAACACAGCACTTCAAGCCCTCCTTACTCTCCCCTCAGCGGCCCCAGCCCTGTAGTGTTTTTAAGAGACAGAGTGCAAGTGGGGGAGGGGCAGAGAGGGAGACACAGGATCAGAAGCAGGCTCCAGGCTCTGAGCTGTCTCACAGACCACGAGATCATGACCAGAGCCAAAGTCAGACGCCTAACTGACAGCCACCCAGGAGCCCTGTAGTGTGCTAATTTTGAAGTAAACTCAAGAACAAGAAAATGAGAACTAGATTGCATTAAATCCAAACCTACCTCGCCTTGGAGGGTTAGCTTCCTGTGTGAAAATGGAGAAGTCTTACTTCCTGTCGTTAAGGGACTCTTCCACATTTATATCTAATTGAAATACTATTTTCAACCAAAACTGATGACTTTTTATAATTTTTATTACATAATGTATTTTGAAATAATGTGATTTAACAGAAAAATTGCCAGAATAGCACAACTCTCACATTCCCTTGACCAGTTTGCCCAATTAACATGTAGCCACATCTGCTCCCGCCCCAACCACACTACACACATGCACTCGTACACTCATTATCTTGTCACAATCTCATAATTTAGAAGAATTATATCACGCTTACCAAAATTCATTAAAATGCACGAAGCCCTTTCTCATTCACAGTCTCCTCGGAGGCTCATAACCTGTGAGGCATAGGAAGGACAGGGAACGAATCACCATTTCCAGACACGGCAACAGGCCCAGGGGTAGCGAGGGTTTGCTTACGGCTGCACAGCCAGGGAGCCAAGCTCTCAGCTCAGTACGTCTTCCTCAGTGCCTCGCTCCAGCCCTCCTCCCAATATCATAGGGGCAGTGTAGTCGGAGATGAAAATCCAAGCCAATATCCAGTTAACTCCTGTTCTCAATTTGGATCTGCCCTCCAGGGGCACTTCCCAGAGCCACGCCCTCAGGCCTTCTGCTCCTGCATAGCACCCACCTCAGTTTATCATTACTTTAGTGAGGATATAATTAGTATCTGTAAACGGAGCTGACGCTACATCAGTGGGAACCTGGGCAAACCAGAGCCTTCCTGGTTTTCAACGAAGCCAGAAATCCCAATATTTAGTTAGAATTAAATGAATGTCACCATTTTAAGTCGAGGTGGCACATCAAAACGGGAATGGGATTTAGCTCATAATCTATTGCCTTGCCACATCTAGGTTGGTGTTGGAGTTCCTTGAAGGAAAGGATGGGGCCTTTTTTGTCAACAGTAGATCCTCAGGGCTTAGTCATAAATCTAGTAGAGAGCCTGGCCCAGGAAAGGCTGTGGAATCGCTGGGTGGGTTCGCGGGTGGGGAGGCGGAGGGATGAGTGAAGAGGTTCAAATGGTCTTCACATCACAAGTGTTCCCAGACAGCCTACCCAGGAACTGGCCCCGGCCTGCTGTCTGTGCCACCAGTGCCGTGACCTTACCTCTTCTGCCCTCTGCAGAGAGCCTGTGCCTGGGGGAGATCATCCGAGAGGTGATTCGCCGCCAGAAAGGCTATGCGTCCTGCGCCACGGCCTCCAAAGTGCCCGTGATGGAGTGTCGCGGGGGCTGCGGGCCTCAGTGCTGCCGGCCCACCCGCAGCAAGCGGCGGAAATACGTCTTCCAGTGCACCGACGGCTCCTCGTTCGTGGAGGAGGTGGAGAGACACTTGGAGTGTGGCTGCCGTGCGTGTTCCTAAGGCCCTCCCCACCCCCTGCCCCCCACCTCTCAGACTCCAGCTTCGTGGGGCTGCGACAGCCACGTGGGACCCTCTGGAGACTCGAGGTGAAGTGGACGCTGGAGAGGAAGAAGAGAATATTAAGTATATTGTAAAATAAACAAAAAATAGAACTTATTTTTATTATGGAAAGTGACTATTTTCATCTTTTATTATATAAATATATCACACCATCTGAGTATATGTACCATATAGTGAGTTATTTTTACCAAGTCTTGTGTATTTGTCGTGTTTTTATAAACAGCTGTTAAAAATTTTAAGGAAAAAAAGACTAATAAAAATGTTTTAAAACAAAAGGATAAGAATAAAGAAGTGATAGCCTGTCCCAGGAGGAAGAAGGAAACAGTATCACGTGGGCAGAAATACCAAGACCTGCTTACTAAGCTCAGGAAAAGGAATAAGAGGAAGAAAAGGAAAAGATTTTTCTTTGTTTCTTCTTATCTTTAATGACTGTTTTGTCTTTCCTCAAAGCACCCAGCGTTTAAGTCCTGGTTGCCCAGGCCCATCCTTCCAGGACAAGCTTCTGCGCCCCGGCTGCCTTCTGCTCGTGGTCGGTGCCCCCGCCTGCCCCAGGCCACCAGCGGGGTCTGAGCCCCTTCTCCCTCCTGGCCAGCCCTGGCTTTGGCCACAGGCTTCAATCTGAGCCTGTCTTGCCAAATTTTAAAACACCTCCTCTTTTCCTGACCCTCTCCAGGTGAGTCAAGGGAAGAAGGGGTATGCTGTCTCCTCAGGCCCCAACCACTGGCCAATCCTTTGGAAAGTTGTGCACCATCCTCTTCCCTCCGGTTTCCCATGAATTTCATATTAGAATGCAGCACTGGGAGAGCAGGCAGCCAGGAGACCCACCTGCCCTCAGCCCTGGTAGAAGGCCGACTCTGGGAAGTTCTTGGGCGACCTTCCTGTGGGACGGACAAGCCTCTGCCACCAGGTCCTCCAGACCACCGTCATATGGATGCAAGTCCTTGCCCATCTGTGACACTTCCCAACACATATCCATACCTCACCGTATTTTATCCATAAGAAGGACCAAGCCGTACAGCCCCATTTCACAGACAAGGAAACTGAAGCCTCCCTCAAACTCTGGATCTTGTCTTAAGCCACATATCTGATAAGTAGAAGAGTCAGCGTTAAGATTCTAGATTCCTTCTCCAGAATGGTGTAAACATGAGAGATTCAGGCAGTTTAAGTTCATCAGACAAGCTGTACCAGGAAAAGAAAGTAGATGTCCTTTACTGCTATTTATCCCGTTCATGTTCATTCCTCGTTCCATTCCCCCAGTGTCCACAAAGGTTCTAAACAGAGTTCTAGGAGAGCAAAGGCAGCCCACCTGATGGAGACTTACCCTGGTCTCTCTCCACTCAGCCTAATGCAGACGGCTCCAGGCCTGAGCTCCCTCTCACTCATTCCTCCTTCTCCCTGGAGCCTCCCTTGCAGAAGTGTCAAGGAGGAGGGTGTGGGGCTCAGAGGCCCTTCTAGCATGGAGTGTCCCCAGTGGAGCCTAGTGGGTCTGTGAGGACCATCCATAGGCCAAAGTCTCCAAGAATGAGGAGGGAGAAAAAAAAAAAAAAAGATGGAAGAGCACAAGGCAAGTGGCAAATAAGGAAGGAAGGAAAAAGAGAAAGAAGGGGTGAGGAAGGAAGGGAGAGAGGGAAAAATATGCATACTTACATTATGTTCCAGGTACTTGGTGTACCTTATGGTAGATTTGTTTCAAATATCACTAGATTCATTTAGTACTTACCACATTATACATCAGATACCATTCTAATTTTTATGTATATTATATATATACATAAATATATATATATATAATGATATTCATTTAATTCTCAAAACAACCCTGCAGCAAAGACATTTACTAACCCATTTTCCAGTTGAGTAAGTTGAGACACAGAGAAGTTCAGAAACTTGCACAAGAGCAGGCACCTTATAAATTGTAGAGCCAGGATTTGGGCCCAAGTAGCCTAACTCCAAAACTTACTCCTCATGGGAAAGAAACCTCTGCCTTTAAGAACCCTACCATCCAGGGCAAAAACAATCATGGGACAACTGCTTTATTATAGGAGTTCCCCAATGGCAATAGAAACCAGGGAAGTGGCTGTCCAGAGTAGGAAACCTCCAGTCCTGGATCTGCAAGGATGAACAGGAGTTCGCCAGGGAGGTGAGAAAGGGAGGGCCAGGCCTGTTAAAAAGCAGTGAAAGAGGAAAAGACCCAGTATGCCTGGGGAACACTCAGCGGTCCAAGGGGGCAGAAGGGTGGGGTGCACACTGGGGAGTATGAGTCAGTGGGGAAGACAAGAAGGCAGTGGTTCAACCACTGAGAGCTGTATGTGGTGGGCCAGAACGCAGGGACCCAGCGGGGTTTTCGAGCAGGGGGAAAGCAAGACGTGCTCTGTTTTAAGAAGAGAACTGGGGGCAAAGTCGAGACAGGACTGGAAGAGGAGACAGGACTCCACCACCCAGAACGGCTTGGGGGCTCCCAGTTCAGTTTGTTGTGGCTGAACAATGCTGATTTCCAGATGGGGCCCCAAACTTTGGGGCTCAAAAGTTCTGTACTGAGATCTACCCAACACCCCACCCGACCCCTCACCCTATGCCCTGACAGCCCACCCCACCCAGGCAGATAAACCCTTGGCTTATTCTACCACCAACGCTCCTAACTGGCCTCTCTCCACATGACATGAAGCCTACCAAGCCTGCCATCTTGGGAGCCGCGCCCCAGGATCCCTGACTTTCTGGGAGGACTCTCCAGGCTGCCAGCTTTCCCTCTGGCTCCCCCAGTGAACCAAGGCCTGCCTCTGCCAATCATGCCCTGGGCCCAATCCTGAATCCAGCAGCAGTCAGCCAACACAGCCAAAAAGGACCAGGTTCTTAGTGTAGCTTGAGGGGGATTTTGAGCCTTCCCCTCCATTTTGGGAACCCTGACTTTATGAAATGCCTAATGCAAGATCATTAAAATTCTCCCCAAAAGGAAGTTTTTCTAACAAATAGAGATTAATACTCTTATTTCAATGGTTGAATTCTAGAAACAAAGTCCCACAGGGCAAGAAAAGTTCAGTGAGGTAATCTGCATGCTTAAAGGTATGGTTCAATGTTTGTGTGTAGGTTCGTGCACATGTGAAAAGGGGGCTTGGGCTCTGTTTCCCCCTGAGCAGGAATCAGGGAAAAAAAAAAGGGAGAATCCCTTTGACTCAACCAAGAGACCCTAAAATGGCTGATGAGATGATGTATTTAAAAGTTCTTTGTAAAATGTAAACTAAAAACCTTTATGTAAGATGTTATAACTATTGTTGTTGCTATTATTGACATGCCAACAGGCACGTGTAGAAGATGCCTTTGCCTTTTCAATTTCAGAAAGGAACCAGAGTCTGACACTTCAGAGAAGAGGACAAGGAAGAGAGGGGCAAGGAAAGGGAAGGAGATTTCCGAGGGCCAGAGAAAGAGGGAGAAATCCCCCAGAATGACCCTTAGGAACCCTGGAGCGGCCAGGATGGGGCTGGAGCTAACCTTGCCTTCCACCACATACAAAGCTACC
Source organism: Helogale parvula (assembly GCA_004023845.1). Classification (NCBI taxonomy): domain Eukaryota; kingdom Metazoa; phylum Chordata; class Mammalia; order Carnivora; family Herpestidae; genus Helogale; species Helogale parvula. Next base: position 181,488 of record PJEM01002796.1, read on the forward strand.
ATCAGATTGAACCCTAAGGCCCAGCAGGGGTTTTGACTTTGCTGGGAGAAGCCCCAAGTGTAAATGGGCCTGCCCCTCAAAACTCACAGGGTCTCAGTATTAGAGCTGAAGGAACCTGAGGGAATCCCTGATGAGTGATAAACCCGAGAATCAGAGAAATGGAAGGTCTAAACCAGAGACCAAGGTCACCTAACAAATTAACACCAGAAGCAAGAAGAGACCCTGGTGTCCACCCAGGCCATCATTCTTCTTGCTGCTCCACCATGGGCATCAAGGAAGACTGAAATTTGAGAAAGACCCTGTGAGACCTTCTAGGTGGCCAGGAAAATATCCTCCTCCCTTCCCCGACCATGCACTCAGACGGCTGGGAAGCTGGGCCATGGCCTGGTTTGGTGACACTTACCCATATGTTCCAGTCTGGATTAGTGCCAAAGGAAACGCTCTGGGAAAGTTGATGAGAGATGCCAGCTAGCCAGAACAAGCAAAGACAGAATTGGGCATTTGGCAAAGCTTATTTCTTTAACTCAACAATAGATTCTAAGAGGAAAAGTTTTTAAGATGTTTTTAAAAACAATGTTATAGTGCCACTTCACTGCTACAGGATAAATAATGTACATTTTTTTAATTCAATAGACTGTCGTATTCTGATGTCATTAAAATAAACGGATGAGTCACAGGAGAGCTCTCAGATGCTCTTGTGAATACCAGAAGTTCAGGCCTACTCCCTGGTGTGTGTTTTATTTTTACTCCTGACCTTCACTCCCTGGGGCAAAGTTTACTGTAATTCATGGGGTTTGGGCAAGTCTGGTGTGGAGTTAGTGGAAACAATTGGTTTCTTGAAGCATGAAGTGGGGAAAAAGCGATCCAGAGTTCCCAAGAGACATGGGAGAGAAGACCCAACACATAGCTTAAGGTCTGCAGGGCATGTGATGTGTATGGTCACAGACTGACTGCCAAGGGTCATGGGGAAAGATGCCGCTCCAGTGCACAGAACGCTTATTAAGATGTGGAGGAAGAGCTGTCCTGGGCACTCTAATGCCTAATTAAATCCCCTCCTTTATTCTTTCCTTCCCATTTTCTGAACATCTATGTGCCCAGTACTGGACTAGGGACTGAAGACGACACAAAACATGATCAAGACAAAGTCCTTGTTCTCCTGGAGCTTAACTGAGTGTCAATCAACAAATAAGTAAAGATAATATCACATAATATTAAAAAGTAGAGATGACATGATAGAACAGCTGGTGGGTACTTTCCTCAGTGAGGTCAAGGAAAGCCTCTGTGAAGAATTGGGAGGTGGGAGTGGGTGAAGTACCAAGAAACAGAAGGAGGAAGCCTGACCCTACAATGCTCACTAGATAATCTGCCTTCACGCCGGTGGATCCAAGGGAGGTAGAGAGTCCAAGCATCTTAGTAGGTCAGAGGTGATGATCTGAGCAAGAAAGTACTACGAGAGGGCTTGCAGGGGTGAGGGTGGAGACAGACCTCACCCTTCAGCTTCCTAGCCCTGGGACATCCTTGGGAGCCCATGGCCTTTCTAAATAAGGAATGTCATGGATCTAGAGGCCACCACAAACTGAGGGTAATTTCTGCTTCCCTCGCAGACAGCCCTATACTTCCAAGAAAAACACCACTGTAGAGCAAGACGCTGGTGGGCAGCAGATGCACCAAGTAGCAGAAAAGGGTCCAGCCCTGTCGTTCCTTCTCCCCCTGGTATTTCTCGAGCAAGACAAGGCCATACAGACTGGGGGTCTTGAGTCTCCACCAAGATGTCCTTGATATTAGTTTAAAGCTTTCAGCTTGAAAGAATCAGAAATGGAAGTGAGGAGTAGATTCTGTGCTGACATGTATTGTGTCAGGCTGCCTGGGCATCTCTGCCAGGAGAAGCTGCTGGCCAGGAAGCCACAGCTTCCACTCTCCAAGCTTAGACAAAGTAGCCCCTCCTCCCAGGTTTGGGACCTGTAGTTATCTCTGTCAAATTTCCCACTGGTGTCCATTGCAGAGCTTCTCAACTGGGAGATTCTGCTCTCACAGAGACGTCTGGCACTGTCTAGAGACATTTTATATTGTAGGACTAGGGCAGGGGGAGCTACTAGCATCTAGTGGGAAGCCATGGATGCTGCTAAACACCCCGCGATGCCCAGAACAGCCTCCACAACAAAGAATTATCCTGCCAAAGTATCTATAGTCCTAAGATTGAGAAACTCTGGCTTGGACTAATAAGATCCTTTAACACCTGAATGAAACTGTCTACAAAGGACAAAGGGGGTGGGGAAGAAAAAAAGGGTGAAAATGCTAACTAGGTAACAAATAGGCCTCCTCAGGGGAACGTGGTCTCTTGGTGAGAATACATAGCAAGCTGGTGATGTATACTTATATTTATAACACAGTTATTGGTAGGAAACTAGGACCAAAGCATTTCTGGCAATGAGGTACCAACATCATCCTTCCTTTGCCACTCTATCTTTACCACTCAGTCACTGCAAATGGGTGAACAATGGATTATAGATTTATTATACTTAGGTGACACATAAAATATGACAGAGCAGTGGACATTCACCTTTGGACCCGCTACAGGCAGAAAAAGAAATAAATTCGATTAATAAAAATGTCACTCTATTTCTTGGAACTCTACCCTCAGCTAAGCCCCAGCAGGAAGAACAGTGAAGGTTATCAAATCAAGACACGAGAACTTATGGATGTGTCTGTGAAATGTCAAAGGTGAGCAAAGAAAGTGTGGGTCAAAAGGCTTAAAGCAGCCCACTTCAAGATGGGGCATGGGATGTTGGGCCAACTCCCAATAAGGATGGCAGGATTAACTGGTTGTCAGAGTAACCTTGCTCACTCAGAGATTTCTTATAAATTGCTGTAGGGATAGGACAGAGCTCTGTAAATGGACCCTGTAAATACCCATGTTTGCAGAAGAGAGGAGGAGAGGCAAGCCTGCAGAGCAGGGATTGGGGTACGTTCTAAGTGGTAAGTGAGCAGGCCTCTGTCCGACTCCAGCTCACTGGCCTTAGAAAGCTCCACATCCTCTCCCCATCTTGCTGTTTGATTTTAGCAATATCACCCTGAGATTCAGTTTCTCCTTCTAAAAAACAAAGATGGCAATACTTGACATAATCAAGGCTCTGTAAGTTACAAGTGGCAAAAGGCAATTCAAATTAACTTGAGCCACAAAAGGAATATGTAGGCTCAAGTCATTGGAAAATCTACGATAGTTCTCACTGAATCAAAGATGTGCGTATCCCGGAACTCAATACAATCTCATAAGGGCTCCAGGTCTCTCATGCACCCTCGACTTTCTTCTGTATTGGCTTCATGCTCACAAAGGCCTCCCTAGGGAGTTGGCTAAGTGACTCTCAGCCACTGCACAATGAAAGCAGTACAAACTCTAATTTTAAGTCCAGAAGAAAAGGGCTTCTCTTTTCCAATAATCCCAAGAGACAGCTCAGCAGAGTTGCTGCCTCTGGCCTGGATTCAGGCAAATGTCCATTACTGAACCAGACATTATGGGCAAAAGAATAAGACTTCTTGATTGACCAAACCTGTATCACATGATCATCCCTAGAGCCAGAAACAGGTGGTCGAAGGTGAGGACAGGTGTATCCCCAAGGAAAAGAAGTAACAGATGCTGGGTGGGCAAAAAAATGGCAGACAATAATTACTCAAAAGGAATTATTTAGAAAATATGACAAGTTCCCAGTTCAAGATGGCGTCACAGAAGGATCCTGAACTCATCTATTCCCACAGACATAATAAATCTATAACTACATATGGAACAATTTCCACTGAAACCCAAAAACTACTCCTTCACATCAGGTGAACATGAAAAAAAAACCCATATCAAAACAAGTAGGAGACATTGAAACACAATATTACCATAAATGTCACCCCGTGGCACAGAGACCCACAATCAGGAGGAAAGTAACAACCTTGAGCTTCTCACTGAGAAGTGATGGGTTTGAAATCCACATCTGGCATCCCAATTTTTAAGACCTGCACTTGAGGGGTATGTCCCCAAAACCCCAGCTTTGAAAACAATCAGGGCTCACATAGCAAAGCTATAGCAAACTGAGAAACAGTTCTTAAAGGGCTCATGCCTGGAGACCCACCCACGCCAGAGCCCTGCCCAGCATAGAGACAGAAAAGAGACCGATCTTTCAATAGAAGAGACTTCTGTTACATTCAGGAAGGTGGCCAACATGGCAGAAAAGTAGGGGGATCTGTACTTCCTGTGTCTCTCAAACAAAAAAGGGCTATAGCCAAAGGACTCTGAACCCCAAGAGTCTGGGAGGAAAGGGGACAGAATCCACTAGGAAGAAAATGGGAAAACCAGATGGCCCGATAAGTGCATGATTGTGAACTGGGGGAGATAAAATGGGCCGTGGAGGCACGGAGGGGAGGGATCTTCTTCTGCAGAGAGACAAAGGGAAGAGAAGCAGCAGCTGGGGAAGGATAGGAATGTGTTTGGACAAGAAAAAAACCTCGGACCAGGGCAGAGAGGGATCTCATCATCCCATATCTAACTGCAGGGCTTTCTTCAAACAATTGGGGCTGGCTGCCCTGTTCACACACCTGGGGAAGAGGGGGGTCACCTCTGGGTTTGGTGGTACATCAGGGGTTCAGTCAGAAGCAGGAGAAACTGGTCCCCTCCCCCTGACGTGCTGCAGCACAGTCACAGGGGCACATATTGGATGGCAACATTAATGCTGACGGAGTGAGAGTTTAAAACTCAGCTAAAGTCAGGACATTGGAGATGGTGGAGCGAGACGGCCTGCCTCATCTGTGCCTGCAGCACAGTGAGGACAGATCTGAAGGAGTGGTTTGGGACACCTGGTCTGTAAAGAAGGGGCGTGGTCATTTTCCCCCCCACAACTACCAAGGCAGGGCCCCAGTGATGGATCCTTGGGGCCCCCAGTGGAGGCAGAACCCATCTACACCAAACCACGCCCCTCCATGCTGAGGAGCTGCTTATCCACTGGAGCTGGACAGATGCTGTGGAACCAGATGGACCCCCCTCCTCTGAACCAGCACGGCAGCACTGCCTGGATTAATTCTAGGACAATTCTTGTGATTTACATATATTCTCCTTATTTCCTCCCTCCTCTGGGCTGGTTACTCTGGTTATTGGCTTGCTTAAACATACACATTAAATCCATTCTCTCGATGCATGCTACACCTCCTTCTTTCCTTTCTCTCTCTCTGGAATAATCAGGGCATATAGTTTCTCTGGGTAACATTATCTTCATTTCTTTTTCCTCACCTCCTTCCTTATTTCTCCTTTCTCTCTCTCTCTGGATTAAGCCTTTTAGTCCCTCTGGCTCGTCAGTGTTCACTTTCTTTCTCCCCGCCCCTGTCATTTCTCTCTTTGTATATGCTTTTCCATCAGCACCACCTCCACCCTGTTCTTCACTTGTAGCTGGTGTTTCTAGTTTTATGCTTGTAGACTGTCTTTTGTTTTTTGTTTTTGTTTGTTTGTGCATTTGTGTGTTTTTGTGTCCTGTTTGTCTATTTTCCTTTCCAGGGCTACTTCAAGGAACAAATCAAAGCTCACCTGGGGAGGGTCCAAAACATCACAACAAGTAAGGAAATAAAATAACCAAAGTCATGACAACATAGAGCAAGTAACACTCTCCAAAAAACACCTCCTGAAGATCCAGGCCATGGACAGTGTATGAGCCCCTTTTAATATAGCAGTGCTAGAAGGTGCAGAGTACATAACAAGCTTTTGAAACTTACATGGGACAGAAAACTAGCCAAAATGATGAAATAAAAGAATTCTCCTCAAAAGAAATTCCAGGAAGAAGTGACAGCTAAAAGAATTGATCAAAACAGATATAAGCAACATAACTGAACAAGAATTTAGAATAATAGTCATAAAATTAATCACTGGGCTTGAAAAAAGAAGACAGGAGAGACTCCACTGCTCCAGAGATCAAGGACCTTAAAAATAGTCATGATTAATTTAAAAATGCTATAAATGAAGCACAAAATAAAATGGAGGCAGCCACAGTGTGGATTGAAGAGGCAGAGGGGAAAATAGGTGAATTAGAAGATAAAATTATGGAAAAAGAGGAAGCTGAGAAAAAGAGATAAATTAATCCAGGAGCATGAAAGGAGAATTCAAGAACTGAGTGATGCAATCAAACAGAACAACATCTGTAGCATAGGAATTCCATAAGAAGGAGAGAGAGAGAAAAAGGGGCTAAAGGGGTACTTGAACAAACCATATCTGAGAACTTCCCCAACTTGGGAAAGGAAAGAGACCTTGAAATTCAAAAGACACAGAGAACTCCCCTCAGATCTAACATGAATCAATCTTCTGCATGACATATCATAGTGAAACTGGAAAAATACAAGGATAAAGAGAGAATTCTGAAAGCAGCGAGGGATAACTGGGCCTTAACATACAAAGATAGAAACATAAGTGCAGTAGCAGACCTATCTACTGAAACCTGGTAGGCCAGAAAGGAAAGGCAGGAAATCTTCAATGTGATGAACAGGAAAAATATGCAGCCAAGAATCCTTTATCCAGCAAGCCTGTCATTCAGAATAGAAGGAGAGATAAAGGTTTTCCCAAACAAAAACTGAAGGAATGCATCACCACTAAACCAGCCCTACAAGAGATCCTAAGGGGGACTCTATGAGGGAAATGTTACAAGGAACACAAAGTACCAGAGACATGACAACAAGCATGAATCCTACAGAGAGCACAATGAATCTAAACCCATATTTTTCAATAACACTGAATGTAAATGGACTAAATGCTCCAATCAAAAGACACAGGGTATCAGAATGGATAAAAAAAAATAAGACCCATCTATTTGCTGTCTACAAGAGACTCATTTTAGACCTGAGGACACCTTCAGATGGAGAAATATCTATCATGCTACTGGAAGTTAAAAGAAAGCTGGAGTAGCCATACTTATATCAGACGAACTGGACTTTAAAGTAAAGGGAGTAACAAGAGATGATGAAGGATATTATATAATAATTACAGGGTCTATCCATCAGGAAGAGCTAACAATTATAAATGTCTATGCACCAAATTCAGAAACACTCAAATATGTAAAAAAAAAAATTAACCACAAACATAAGCAATCTTATTGATAAGAATGTGCTAATTGCAGGAGACTTTAATACTACACTTACAACAATGGACAGATCAACTAGACAGAGAATCACTAAAGAACAATGGCCCTAAACGACACATTGGACCAGATGGATTTAGCAGACATATTTAGAATTCTACATCCCAAAGCATTGGAATTCACTTTCTTCTCAAGTGCACATGGTACATTCTCCAAGTAGATCACATAGTAGGTCACAAAGCAGCCCTCAATAAATACAAAAGAATTGACATCATACCATGCACACTTTCAGATCACAATGCTATGAAACTTGAAATTAATCACAGGGGGAAAAAGTCTGGAAAGCATGGAGGGTAAAGAACATCCTATGAAAGAATGAATGGGTCAACCAGGCAACTAGAGAAGAAATTTAAAAATATATGGAAACAAATGAAAATGAAAATACAACAATCCAAACACTTTGGGATGCAGTAAAGGCAGTCCTAAGAAGAAAATACATTGCAATCCAGGCCTATCTCAAGAAACACGAAAAATGCAAAATACAAAATCTAACACCACGCCTAAGGAACTAGAAGCAGTACAGCAAAGACACCTCAAAACCAGCAGAAAAAGAGAAATAATGAAGACAGGGCAGAAATAAATAATATAGAATCCAAAAAACAGTTAAACAGATCAATGAAACCAAGAGTTGTGTTTGTGGAAATATAAATAAAGTTGATAAACTTCTAGCCAGGCTTCTCGAAAAGAAAAGACAGAGGGCCCAAATGGATAAAATCATGAAGGAAAATGGATTTATTACAACCAATCCCTCAGAAATACAAGCAATTATCAGGGAATACTATGAAAAATTTTATAACAACAAACTGGACAACCTGGAAGACATGGACAAATTGATAGACACCCACACACTACCAAAACTCAAACAGGAAGAAATAGAAAATTTGAACAGACCCATAACTCATGAAGAAATTGAATCAGTTATCAAAAATCTCCCAACAAATAAGAGTCCTGGACCAGATGGCTTCCTTGGAGGAATTCTACCAGACATTTAAAACAGAGTTGATACCTGTCCTTCTCAAGCTGTTCCAAAAAACAGAAATGGAAGGAAAACTTCCAGACTCATTCTATGAAGCCAGCATCATTTTGATTCCCAAATCAGACAGAGATCCAGCAAAAAAAAAAAAAAAAAAAAAAAAGAGAACTACAGGCTAATATCCCTGATGAATATGGATGCAAAAATTTTCAACAAGATACTAGCAAATTGAATTCAACAGTATATAAAAAGAATTATTCACCATGATCAAGTGGGATTCATTCCTGGGTTGCAGGACTGGTTCAATATTTGCAAATCAATGGGATACATCACATTAACAAAGGAAAAGATAAGAACCATATGATTCTGTCAACAGATGCGGAAAAAGCATTTGACAAAATACAGCATCCTTAATAAAAAAAAAAAAAAACCTCAAAAGAGTCGGGATAGAAGGAACATACTTAAACATTATAAAAAGCCTTTTATGAAAAGCCCACAGCTAATATCATCCTCAATGGGGAAAAACTGAGAGCTTTCCCCCTGAGATCAGGAACACAACAGGGATATCCACTCTCACCACTGTCATTTAACATAGTGTTGGAAGAGCTAGCAACAAAAGGAAATAAAAGGCATTAGAATTGGCAAAGATGAAGTCAAACTTTCACTTTTTGCAGATGACATGATACATGGAAAACCCAACAGACTCCATGGAAAACCCAACAGACTCCACCAAAAGTCTGCCAGAACTGATAACATGAATTCAGCAGAATCGCAGGGTACAACAGAAAGAGAAATAAAGAAACTGATCCTATTCACAAATGCACCAAAACCCATAAAATACCTAGGAATAAACCTAACCAAAGATGTAAAATATCTGTATGCTGAGAACAATAGAAAACTTATGAAGGAAATTGAAGACACAAAGAAATGGAAAAAAATTTCATGCTCATGGATCAGAAGAATATTGTTAAAATGCCAATACTACCCAAAGCAATCTATACATTCAATCAATCCCAATCAAAGTTACACCAACATTCTTCTCACAGCTAGAACAAACAATCCTAAAATTTATATGGAACCACAAAAGATCCCAAATAGCCAAAGTCATATTGAAGAAGAAAACCAAAACAGAAGGGAGGCATCATAATCCCAGACTTTAGCCTCTACTACAAAGCTGTCATCATCAAAACAGTATGGTATTGGCACAAAAACAGACATACAGACCAATGGAATAGAATAAGGAACCCAGAAATGGATCCACAAATAATATATGGCCAACTAATCTTTGACAAAGCAGGAAAGAGGGTCCAATAGGAAAACGATAGCCTTTTAAACAAATGGTGCTGGGAGAACTGGACAGCAACATACAGTAGAATGAAACTAGACCACTTTCTTACACCATACACAAAAATAAACTCAAAATGGATGAAGGGCCTGAATGTGAGACAGGAAACCATCAAAATCCTCGACAAGAAAGCAAGCAACAATCTCCTTGACCTCAGCCGCAGCAATTTCTTACTCGACACATCCCCAAAGGCAAGGGAATCAAGAACAAAACTGAACTCTTGGGACCTCATCAAGATAAAAAGCTTCTGCATGGCAAAGAAAACAATCAACAAAACTAATGGGCAACCAATGGACTGCGAAAAGATAGTTGCAAATGACATATTGGATAAAGGGCTAGTATCCAAAATCTATAAGGAACTCACCAAATTCCACACCCGAAAAACAAATAATCCAGTGAAGAAATGGGCAAAAAACATGAACAGACACTTTTCCAAAGAAGACACCCATGTGGCCAATGGATATATGAAACGATGCTCAGTGTCACTCATCATCAGGGAAATACAAATCAAAACCACACTGAGATACCATCTCATGCCAGTCACAGTGGTGAACAAATGAACAAATCAGGAGACGATAGATGCTGGTGAGGATGTGGAGAAATGGAAACCCTGTTGGCGGGAATGCAAACTGGTACGGCCACTCTGGGAAACAGTGTGGAGGTTCCTCAAAAAATTAACAATAGAACTACCCTATGACCCAGCAATACCACTGCTAAGAATTTACCCAAGGTATACGGGAGTTCCAATGCATAGGGGTACATGAACCCCAATGTTTATAGCAGCACTTTCAATAAATAGCCAAATCACAGAAACAGCCTAAATGTCTATCAACTGACAAATGGATAAAGATGATTTGTTTTTTACATACAGTGGAATACTACTTGGCAATGAGAAAGAATGAAATCTGGCCATTTGTAGCAATGTGGATGGAACTGGAGGGTATTATGCTAAGTGAAATAAGCCAGGCAGAGAAAGACAGGTAACATGTATTTTCACTCATATGTGGATCTGGAGAAACTTAACAGAAGACTATGGGGAAGGGAAAGGGGTGGGGGGGCAGTTACAGACAAGGAGAGAAGCAAACCATAAGAGACTGTTAAATACTGAGAACAAACTGAGGGCTGATGGGAGGTAGAGGAGAAGGGAAAGTTAGGAGTGCCCTTGTTGGGATGAGCACAGGGAGTTGTATGGAAACCAATTTGACAATAAATTATATTTTTTAAAAAAGACAGACTTATGTTAAATCATTAGCCTGAAGGGAAGGCATTTGATTTAATATATGTAAGGAAACTACTGATATATTCTCCAAAGACAGAGGCCAGTAGATGCCATCTTTGCACTCTCCCTCTCCTTACCTCCAGGTCACCAGTATCTGCTGGAAAGGAGCTTGTGCACCCATCTGGTACCCCGGTTCTGTGACTATCACCCAGGGAAAAACTTGATCACCTGACTCTGGTAGCCAATGGGATTTTCACTCATGGGTCCCACAGGACTGTAACAAATGAGGAAAGAGTTTTTAACTGGCTACACACCAGAGCACAGTGGGAAGCAACAGAATGATGTTCCCAGGCTTTCTATCAAAGAGGCTAATTAGCTGATCTTCAAAGCTTAAGACTCAAGGGCAAGCTCCTAATCAAACATGCATCTAAAGACAATAGTCCTCTGTGTAGACCTTGGAGGACAGGTGCTCCAGACCACCAGTGTCTCCCAGAAAGGAGTCCGTGCACATGTCTGGTACCCCAGTTTTTACATCTGGTGCCCTGTTTTTTTGTGGCTGCCACCTAGGGGATGATCCTTGATCACCCGACTCTGGTGGCCAGCAGGGCTTACATCTGCAGTTCTATCAAAGTGCTGAAAGTAAAAATCTGTCAACCAAGAACATCCTACCTGGCATAGTTGTTCTTCAGAATTGGAGAAATAAGGTTTTCCAGACAAGCAAAAGATAAAAGGAATTCATTATCACTAGACTGAGTTTACAAAAAATGTTAAAGAAATTCTTCAAGTGGGAATGAAAGGGTACTAATTAGCAACAAGAAAACATATCAGTACAAATTTCACAGGAAGCATAAATATATGGAATTCTGAATAATCTGATTTTGTAAAGGTGGTGTTAATCACTTATAAACTTAGCATAAAGATTAAATGACTAAAGTAATAGAAAATCTATACTACAATAATTAATGGACACCCAAGAAAAAAATGTGAATTGTGACATCAAAGTGATAAAGAGTGAGGAAGAGGGAGCAAAAATGTACAGCTTTAGAGTATATTCAACTTTAAGTTGTTCTCAGTTTAGATTATAAATCACTTTATGTAAACCTCATGGTAATCACAAAGCAAAGCCTATACAGAAGACAGACAAAAGAGAAAGGAATCTAAGCCTAACACTACAGAAAATCATCAAATCACAAAGGAAAAGAGCAAGAGAAGAAAGGACTTATAAAGCATCCAGAAAACTGATAAAATATTGATAGGTATCAACAATTACTTTACATATAAATGGACTAAATTCTCTGATCAAAAGACAAAATAGCTGAATGAATTAAAAATTCCATCTATACAGTGCCTACAAGACACTCACTTCAGATGAAAGGACACACACAGACAGTGCAGGGACAGAAAAAGATATTCCATACAAATGAAAATCAAAAGTTAAAGTAGCTACACTTTCAGACAAATTAGGCTTTAATTTTTTTAATGTTTATTTATTTTTGAAAAAGAGAGACAGAGTGTGAGCCACGGAGCGGCAGAGAGAGAGAGGGAGACACAGAATTCGGAACAGGCCCCAGGCTCTGAGCTGTTAGCACAGAGCCTGATGCAGGTCTCAAAACCACAAGACATGAGAGAGTAAGATAATGGCCTAACTTGAAGTCGAACGAATGCCCAACCAACTGAGCCACATAGGCACCCCAGGCAAATTAGACTTTAAGGCAAAGACTGTAATAAGAGACAAAGAAGGCCATTATATATAATGAAAAGGGAGGACATTTGTAAATATTCTGGGCAAAACACAGGAGTATCTAAACATATAAAGCAAACATTAACAGGCCTAGAGGGATAAAAGTCAGCAACACAATAATGGTTGGGGGCTTTAATACCTCACCTTTATCAATGGATGGATCATCCAGAGAGAAAATCATTAACATTGGCCTTAAATGACACATTAGACCAGATGGACTTAACAGATATACACAGAACATTCCATCCAAAAGCAACAGAATATACATTCTAATAAAAAAAATTTGTGAGTCTTCAGCATAGGTCACAGTTTAGGCCAAAAATCAAGTCTTAATAAGTTTAAAAAGACTGAAATCATAACCATCTTTTCTAACCACAATGGTACAACACTGAAATCAAGGGTCCCTGGGTAGCTCAGTCGGTTAAGCATCCGACTTTGGCTCAGGTCATGACCTCACGGTTCGTGGATTTGAGCCCTGCATCGGGCTCTGTGCTGACAGCTGGGAACCTAGAGCCTGCTTCAGATTCTGTGTCTCCTCCCTCCGTCCCTCCCCAACTCGTGCTCTGTCTCTGGTTCTCAAAAAAATAAACAAACATTAAAAATTTTTTAAAAAATCAATTGCGGGAAGAAAATTAGAAAATTCACAAATGTGGAATTTAAGCAACATGCCACTGAACAACACATAGGACACATTAGAAATCAAGAGAGAAGACCTTTGAACAAATGCAATTGGAAATACAACATGCTAATACTTACAGATGCAGCAAAAGCAGCTCTAAGAGGAAAGTTCCTGGCAATAAATGCCTACATTAACAAACAAAAGGGGGAGAGGCCAAGATGAGGGAAGAGTATGGAAGTCTTTTTTGTGTCTCCTGTCCCTGAAACACAGCCAGATCAATGCCAAACCATCTTACACACTTAGAAAACTGACTCGAGGATTAACACTACAATCTGCATAACCTGAGCCACAGAACTCAGCAGGTACATGGCATGGAGAGGTGAACTGAGAGAGAGAGAAGCTGTGGAGGGCAGGGAGCCATTTTTACTTGCTAAGAGAGGAGAGAGATGGGGGAGAATATGGGAAAAGCACGCCCCCCAAAAGGAGCTGGAGAGAAAAAGGAATAGAAACAACCACAGGAAGAGTGAAAACAGCCACAGGGACTAAACAAAAAAGGGAGAAAGGAGAGGGTTTAAATTCCATTAGGACTCTATAAAAAGGGGAAGCAGAGAGTCTAGAACTCTGCAGCTCGATATCTGGAGGTGCTCTGGTGGGAAGGGCAGATCCCCAGGAGCAGAGAGCAAGATCGGAGGGATCCTTGGGCCACACAGGGAGAGGTATTTGCTCTGCTCAGAGGACATTTGGTAGAGGCAGTGTGGCCTCCCCATAGGCAAAGGTCCCAGCAGACCCCAGAGAACAGCCACATTTAGTAGTGTTGGAGTGAGGACATTAAGGGTGAAGCCTGGTGCCAGATGTGTTGTGATTTACCATGATCCCTGAAACACTGCTGCTACACGATCACCTGAACTTTTTCTGGGGCAGGCTGGTACCTGGGCACATTATCTGGGCATTGGTGGTGGCAGTTTCCCAAATGTTTCTGGGGATGGGCCAGCACCTAGCCATTATTCAGCAAGACCCACCCTCCCTCAGAGAGTCAGAATGGGTCAAAGCCACAGTCCCTCACAAGTGTGTGATTGGGAAACACAGCCCCATCAGAGATAAAACTCAGGAGGCAGGTGCCACCTGGCACCCTGAGGGCTTGGTCATGGACAGTGTAGAAGCGGGGAGTGGATGGAAGCCAGGGACAAAGGAGGCATGTTTGATTGCCTTTTGGGGAAAGCATAGTTCTGCTCCTAGAGACTGGGGAGCTGGATGGTGTCATGTTCACCCGTCCAGCCCATGCATGCCTACAGGCTCCACAACATCCACCCCAGTAAGCTAAGCAGCGCCACCTAGTGGGGAATGGAGCCCTTACACTAAGCTTCACCCAACTGGGCCAGCTGCACTCTTAAGGAACATCCAAGTCTCTTCGCCTGCTTAGTTTATAGACTATAAAGTGCTTCAAAGTTTGACTGTTAAGGAAAACTGAATGTAATTTCAATCATATATGATTCTGTTCGCTGGTCCATCCAATTTTTTTTCTTATTCTTGAATACAGAAAAGTTTTTTATTTTCCATTTTTATTAAAAAATTTTTAATTCTTTTACTGTATTTTTTTATTTTGTCAATTTTTATGTTCTATTTTACTTCCATCATTTATTTTATTCTATTTTATTGTATTCATTTTTTTAACTTTTCAAACATTTTCTTTTTAATTTTCTTTCCTTACCTTTCCCTTTTTCTCTAATCTATCAAGTTTCTTTCAACAACCAGACCAAAACATACCTAGGATCTAGCATCCTTTGATTTTTTTGTGTTAATTATCTTTTTTACTTTATTAATTCCTTTTCTTCCTTCAAAATGCCAAAATCAAGGAATTCAACCCAAAAAGAATGAACAGTTAAGAAATGACAGCCAGGGACATAATCAACGCAGATACAAGCAAGATGTCTTAACCAGAACTTAGAGTCACGATAATAAGAACACTAGCTGGGGTTAAAAATATATTAGAATTCGTTTCTGTGGAGATAAAAGAAGTAAAACTAGTCAGGATGAAATAAAAAATATTATAACTGAGTTGCAATCTTGAAAGGATGCCACAGTGGCAAGGACGGATGAAGCAGAGCAGCAAATCAGCAATACAGAGGACAAACTTATAACAATAAAACAGGGGTGGAAAAAGGGAGACTAAGGCAAAAGAGCATGATATAAGAATTAGAGAACTCAGTGATTCATTAAAAATGAATAACAGGGGTGCCTGGGTGGCTCAGTCGGTTAAGCATCCAGCTTCAGCTCAGGTCATGATCTCACCGTTCGTGGGTTCGAGCCCCATATCGGGCTCTGTGCTGACTGCTAGCTCAGAGCCTGAAGCCTGCTTCAGATTCTGTGTCTCCCTCTCTCTGACCCTCCCCTGCTCATGCTGTCTCTGTCTCTCAAAAATAAATAAAACATTAAAAAAAATTTTTTAAAGGAATGACATTAGAATCAAAGGGGTCTCAGAAGATGAAGAGAGAGAAAAGGTGGTAGAAGGGTTATGTGAGCAAATCATGGTGGAAAGCTCCTAAACTGGGGAAAGACACAGACATCAAAATCCAGGAAGCACAGAGAACTCCTAATAGATTCAACAAAAACAACCATCAACAAGGGATATCATAGTCAAATTCACAAAATACTCAAGCAAGGAAAGAATCGTGAAAGCAACAAAGGAAAAATGTCTTTAACCTACAAGGGAAGACAGATCAGGTTTGCAGCAGACCTATCCACAAAAACGAGCAGTCCTGAAAGGAGTGGCAGGATATATTCAATGTGCTGAATCGAAAATATATGCAGCCAAGAATTCCTTATCCAATAAGAAATAGAAAGAAAGATAAAAAGTTTCCCAAACAAAAATTAAAGGAGTCTGTGACCCCCCCAAACCAGATCTGCAAGAAATTTTAAGGGGGATCCTTTGAGGAAAGAAAAGATGAGGAAAACAAAAACAAAAAGATGAAAAGCAACAAAGACTAGAAAAGACCAGAGACCACCACCAGAAACCCCAACACTATAAGCAACATAATGGCAATAAATTCATATCATTCAGTACTCACTCTAAACATCGATGAACTAAACACTCCAATAAAAAGGCATAATGTATCAGAATAAGAAAACAAGACCCATCTATATGCTGTTTATAAGAGACACATTTTAGACCTAAACACACCTTTGGATTGAAAATAAGGGGATGGGGTCGCCTGGGTGGTTCAGATGGTTGAGCATCTGACTTTGACACAGGTCATGATCTCATGGTTCGTGGGTTCGAGCCCCACATCAGGCTCTGTGCTGAAAGCTCAGAGCCTGGAGCCTGTCTTCTGATTCTGTGTCTCCCTCTCTCTCTGACCCACCCCTGCTCACGCTGTTTCTCTCTCTCAAAAATAAATAAGACATTCAAAAAAAATTTTTAAATAAGTTAAAAAAAAAAAAAGGAAAAGAAAAGAAAATAAGGGGATAGAGAACCATCTAGCATGCTAATGGTCACCAAAAGAAAGCCAGAGTAGTCATACCTATATCGGACAACCTAGATGTTAAAATAGAGACTGTAACAAAAGATGAAGTAGGGCATTATATCATAATTAAGGGGTTTATCCACCAAGAAGATCTAACAGTGGTAAACATTTATGCTCCAAATGTGAAACACCCAAACACATTAATCAGTTAATCACAAACATAAACTCATTGATAATAATACCATAATAGTAGGGGACTTCAACACCCCATTTACAGCAATGAACAGATCATCTAAACAGAAAATCAACAAGGAAACAATGGCTTTGAATGACCCATTGGACCACATAGACTTAACAGATATACACAGAACATTTCATCCTAAAGCAGCAGAATACACATTCTTCTCTAATGCACATGGAACATTCTCTAGATTAGATCACATATTGGGACATAAATCAGCTCTCAACAAGTACAAAAAGATAACGATCATACCATGCATATTTTCAGACCATAATCCTATGAAACACAAGAAAAAACTTGGAAATATAACAAATACTTGGAAACAAAAGAACATCCTACTAAAGAATGAATGGGCTAACCAAGAAGTTAAAGAGGAAATTAAAAAGTACATGGAAGCCAATGAAAATGCTAACACCACAGCCCAAAACCTCTGGAACACAGCAAAGGCAGTGAGTCACAAGAGGGAAGTGTATAGCAATCCAGGCCTTCCTAAAGAAGGAAGAAAGGTCTCAGATACACAAGCTGACCTTACACCTTAAATACCTGGAAAAAGAATAGCAAGGAAAACCCCAAACCAGCAGAAGGCAGGAAATAATAAAGATTAGAACAGAAATCAATGATATAAAAAAAAAAACAACAGTAGAACAGATCAATAAAACCAGAAGTAAATTCTCTGAAAGAATTAACAAAATTGATAAACCCCTACCCAGTCTGGTCAAAAACAAAGAGGGAGCAAATAAATAGAATGAAAGAGGAAAGATCATAATCAACACACAGAAATACAAACAATAAGAAAATATTATGAGCCAATAAAATGGGCAATATGGAAGAAATGGATGAATTCCTAGAAACTTATCAACTACTAAAACTGAAACAGAAATAGAAAATTTGAACAGACCCATAACCAGTAAAAAAAAAAAAAAAAAAAAAAAAAAAAAAAAAAAAAAAAAAAAAAAAAAAAAAAAAA
>PJEM01002796.1:199307-213904 GCA_004023845.1 Helogale parvula
GGGAGCAAATAAATAGAATGAAAGAGGAAAGATCATAATCAACACACAGAAATACAAACAATAAGAAAATATTATGAGCCAATAAAATGGGCAATATGGAAGAAATGGATGAATTCCTAGAAACTTATCAACTACTAAAACTGAAACAGAAATAGAAAATTTGAACAGACCCATAACCAGTAAAAAAAAAAAAAAAAAATCAAGTTAGTAATCAAAAATCTCCCCCAAAAAACAAGAGTCTGGGGCTGGATGGCTTTCCAGGGCAATTCTACCAAACATTTAAAGAAGAGTTAACACCTATTCTTTTGAAGCTGTTCCGAAAAATAGAAATGAAAGGAAATCTTCCAAACTCATTCTATGAAGCCAAAATTACCCTGATTCCAAAACCAGACAAAGACCTCACTAAAAAGGAGAACTACAGACCAATTTCCCTGATGAATATGGATGCAAAAATTCTCAACACAATACTAGCCAACTGGATCCAACAATACATTGAATTATTCACCACGACCAAGTGGGATTTATACCTGGGATACAGGGCTGGTTCAATATCTGCCCCCCCCCCAAAAAAAAAAAATCAATGTGATCCATCACATCAATGAAAGAAAGGACAAGAACCACACGAGCCTCTCAATAGATGCAAAGAAAGCATCTGACAAAATATAGCATCCTGTCTTGATTAAAAAACAAAACCCTCAAGAAATTAGGGGTAGAAGGATCATACCTCAAGATCATAAAGGTGATATACAAAAGATCCACATCTAATATCATCCTCAATGGGGAAAAACTGAAAGCTTTCCCCCTAAGGTCAGGAACACAACAGGGATAGCCACTCTTGGCACTGTTGTTTAACATAGTGCTGGAAGTAAAATAAATTGAAGAAGACACACACACACACACACACACACACACACACACACACACACACACAAATGGGATAATATTCCATGCTCCTGGATAGGAAGAATATTGTTAAAATGTCAATACTACCCAAAGCAATGTATTCAGTGTAATCCCATCAAAATAACACCAGTATTCTTCACAGAGCTAGAACAATCCTAAAATTTGTATGGAACCAAAAAAGACCCCAAATAGCCAAAGCAATCCTGAAAGAGAAAACTAAAGCTGCCGGTATCACAATTCTGGACTTCAAGAAATACTACAAAGCTGGAATCATCAAGACAGTATGGTACTGGCAGACACTCAGAATAATGGAACAGAATAGAGAACCCAGAAATGGATCCACAAACGGATGGCCAACTAGTCCTTGACCAAGAGGAAAGTATATCCAATGGAATAAAGACAGTCTCTTCAGCGAATGGTGATGGGAAAACTGGACACAGACATGCAGAAAATGAACCTGGACCACTTTCTCACACTATACACGAAAATAAACTCAAAATGGATGAAAGATCTAACTCTAAGACAGGAAGCCATCAAAATCCTCGAGGAGAAAGCAGGCAAAAACCTCTTTGACCTCGCCCACAGAAACTTCTTGCTCAACACATCTCCAGAGGTGAGGGAAACCAAAGCAACAATGAACTATTGGGACCTCATCAAAATAAAAACTTCTGCACAGCAAAGGAAATAAACAATCAGCAAAACTAAAAGGCAACTGACAGAATGGGAGAAGATATTTGCAAATGACATATTAAATGGTTAGTATCAAAAATCTATAAAGAACTTATCGAACTCAACATGTAAAAAACAAATAATCCAATGAAGAAATGGGCAAAAGACATGAAAAGACTTCTCCAACGAAAACATCCAGACAGCTGACAGACACCTGAGAAAATGCTCAACATCACTCATCGTCAGGGAAATACAAATCAAAACCATAATGAGATACCACCTCACACCTGTCAGAATGGCTAACATTAACAACTCAGGGAACACAGATGTTGGCAAGGATGTGGACAAAGAGGATCTCTTTTGCACTGCTGATGAGAATGTAAACTGGTACAGCCACTCTGGAAAACAGTACAAATGTTCCTCAGAAAATTAAAAATATAACTACCCTATGACCCAGCAACTGTATTGTTAGGTATTTATCAAAGGGATACAGGTGTGCTGTTTCAAAGGGGCACATGCACCTTAATGTTTATAGCAGCACTATCAACAATAACCAAAGTATGGGAAAAGCCCAAATGTCCATCAACTGATGAATGGATAAAGAAGATGTGCTGTGTGAAAGTGTGTGTGTATGTATATACGTATGTATATATATATATATATATATATATATATATATATACATACACACACACACACACACACACACACACACACACACACACACTAGAGTATTACTCAGCAATCAAAAAGAATGAAATCTTTCCATTTGCAACTATGTGGGTGGAACTAGAGATTATTATGCTAATCTAAATTAGAGAAGACAAATATCATATGACTTCACTCATATAAGGAATTTAAGATACAAAACAGATGAACATAAGGGAAAGTAAGCAAGAATAATATAAAACCGAGGGTGGGGGTGCCTGGGTGGCTCAGTCAGTTAAGCCTCCGACTTCAGCTCAGGTCATGGTCTCATGGTTTATGAGTTCAACCCCCACGTCCGGCTCTGTGATGACAGCTCAGAGCCTGGAGCCTGCTCTGGATTCTGTGTCTCCCTCTCTCTCTGCCCCTCTCCTGCTCAGGCTCAGGCTCTGTCTCTCTCTCTCTCTCAAAAATAAAAGAAACATTAAAAAATTATAAATAAATAAATAAATAAATAAAACAAACAAGGGAAGGGGACAAAACATAAAAGACTCATGAATATAGAGATCAAACAGGAGGTTGGCAGATGGGTTATGGGAGGCGGGGATGGGATAACTGGGTAAGGGGCAGTAAGGAATCTACTCCTGAAAATCACTGTTGAACTATATGCTAACTAACTTGATGCAAATTAAAAAATTAAAAAATTAATTTTAAAAACTAGGAAAAAAGAAACAAGAAAGATCTCAAACAATCTGACTTTATACCACAGGGAACTAGCAAAATAAAAAAGAATAAATCAAACTTGATGTTAGTAGAAAAAAGAAAATAAAGCCCAGAGCAAAAATAAATTACATAAAAACTAAAACAACAGAATGTATCAATCAAACTAAGCTGGGTTTTTTAAGATAAACAAAACAGGCTACCTTTAGCTAGACTCACCAAGAGAAGATGAGTGGACTCAAAACGAGAAATTAAAGAAAGCACATTACACTGATAACAAAGAAATACAAAGGATCATAAGAGGCTAGCTACTATGAACAACTGCAAGTCAGCAAACTGAATGACCTGAAAAAATAAATGGTTAAATTCCTGGAAACATAACAGCCCACAAAGACTGCACCAAGAAGAAATAATATAAAATTTTAACAGACCAATAATTACTAAGAGATTGAATCAGTAGTCAAAAACTTCCCAGCAGACAAGAGTCCAGGCCAAAATAATTTTCATTGGTAAATTCTACCAAACATTTAAAAAAACATAGCAGCATCTTTCTCAAGTTCTTTCAAAGAACTAGAAGAGAATGGAATACTTCCAAACTCATTTTACAAGGCCAGCATTACCCTGATACTAAAATCAGACAAGAACACTATAAGAAAATCATAGGCCATTATCTTAGATGAACATACAAAAATCCTTAATAAAATAGTAGCAAAACAAATTCAAAAATATATCAAAAGGATCATACAAGGGTGATGCCATCAACATGGAGACGTACGTCATTCCTGACTTCACACCTCATCACAAGAAAAACAACCAACTATTCATGAACAGGATACCACTGAGACACCATCTAAAATATGGAGGTGAGGCTAAAACATCTTCCTCCACCACAGAGACCAAGACAGAAAGCATTAGAAGGGTAAGAAAAGTGGTTACATGCTGACAACATCATCTCTTCCCCAGGCCACTGCAACACCCATCAAGAGGACTCTCCAGAGACTATAATTCTTCCAGTAGGAAAAGAACACAGCATGAAGATCTAGTCCCTCAACATTGTAGGCTGTTTCTTGGGAACTCCCACTCTGGTCTCACATCATGGGGATTTCAGGAGAATTGCAATCCGATTGTGAAGAAGGGAAAGAGACTTGCAACAACCATCACTCAACTGTTTGCAGACCCATTTCCCACCTGCAGTGCCCAAACAGATGTCCCAACCAGCACCTTTGCTGATGTGCAGAGCCACAACAGTAGCAAAGTCTGATCAGGGACCTCAGCAGAGCACTGGTCTTCCTAATTTGGCCATTAGCCTCATATGCTGGTCCCACCACTCCACACCTCTGCACGCCGCTGCAGGCAGAGGAGTAAAGTCATATCCCCACCTGCTACTAAGTGTGGCTTCTGGCCATGCTCAAGCAGAAAGAGTCTCGTGGGACTTGAAGCCACCTATCCTACTCAGACCAGATAGGTGAGCTAATTCAAAACCTTGCCCATTGCTTGAGTATAGCTACTGATCCCTCCCAACCACAAAGCTTGCCATATGGAAATCCTTGAAAACTTCTTGGATCTGGTCCCATCCTGCCAAAGCAGGATAGCTAAGTCATAGACCTGTCCACAGCTGAATGAAGCTTCCAGACCCATCCAAACAGAAAGCATGGCCAAAACACCTGGAAAGCAATGTAGCCCAGCAATGCTGAAGCAGAGAGTCTACTAGGCAAAACTAATGGTCTCCAGAGCAAAGCCAGTGGCCCAGTTAGGCCAAGAAAATTAGAGTGCAGCTTGCCTAGAGTAAAGACCATAAAGAGTCCTTCCAGGCTTGGAACTAGTTTTCTTGCTGTGTGTGGGCAAGGAAACTAATCTGTAGCCTTATTATTTGTTGAACACAGACTTCAGCCAACCTGAACAGAGAACCTAACCCAAGTACACAGGAAACTACATAGCCCATCCAACAGCGCCTATTTATAGAGGCCTGAACACAGAACATAGCCCATGGCTTTCACTGTCTACTGAGCAAACCAGGTGCTCTGTCTGATCAGACAATTCAGTGCACAGTCTTGTTTGATTTGGGGCCCCCTCCCCAGATAAGCCATGCAGGCCCTCAGACATATCCTACTGCCCCAGCAGGGCAGAGAAGCTAATTCATGGCCCCACCTACTACTGAGCATATTACCCAATCCCAACGATCTAGTAAGCCTGAATAGAGAACCCAGTTAACAGCAGATAACATCCTAGTCTCACTTTGGCAGGAAAACTAGCCAGCAGTGCTAGCTAACTGCTCTCAGCCAAAGCACACCCACCCCCCAACCTTTGAGCTTGGGCAGTGGCCGTGTCCAAAAACAGACCCTGACTGAAAGCCCCACCTATCCAAGAACATTACCAGCAGACATGCTCAGAAACCCAAACAGATCTGACTGATGAAAATGGTCTCTGCCAAAACAAACCTGTAAGATCTGAAAGAGGAGACTACTTACTCAGATATGCACGTACCAGGGTTCATGGCTGGCTCAGTTGGTGGAATGTGTGATTCTTGATCTTAGGATTCTGAGTTCAAGCCCCACAGTGGGTATAGAAATTGCTTAAAAGTAAAATCTTTTAAAAAAATGTACACATGAAAAAATATTCAACATCAATCATCATCAGGGAAATAGAAAATTAAAACCACAGTGACATACCACCTACACCTGGCTAAAAGTAACAACTCAGGAAACAACAGATGTTGTCAAAGATGTGGAGAAAGAGGAACCCTTTTGCACAGTGGGTGTGAATGCAAACTGATTCAGCCACTCTGGAAAAGAGTATGGAGGCTCCTCAAAAACCTAAAGATAGAACTACCCTATGACTTAGCAACTGTGCTATCAGGATTTATCCAAAGGATACAAAAATGCTGATTTGAAGGGGCACACGCATCCCAATGTTTATTGCAGCGCTATCAACAATAGTCAAATTATGGAAAGAGTCCAAATGTCCATGGATGGATGAATGGATAAAGATGTGGTGATGTGGTGTGTGCACACACACACATGTGCACACGCACACACAGAAATACTATTCACTGATGAAAAAGAATGAAATCTTGTCATTTGCAACATGGATGGAACTAGAGAATATTGCGCTAAGCAAAATAAGTCAGTCAGAGAAAGACTAATATCCTATGATTTCACTCATATGTGGAATTTGAGAATCTCAACAGATGAATGTAGGGAAAGGGGAGAAAAATAAGATAAAAACAGAGGGAGGCAAACCATAAGAGAATTAAATACAGAGAACAAACTGAGGGTTGCTAGATGTGGGGAAGATGGGTAAAATGGGTGATGGGTATTAAGGAGGGCACTTTTCAGGATGAGCACTGGGTATCATATGTAAGAGATGAATCACTGGGTTCTACTCTGGAAGCCAAGATTTCACTATGGATTATCTATCTTGAATTTATTTTTTAAAAATGTGCACAAACCAATCTAAGAAATCAAAGATCATGGAAAACTCTAGTAAACATGAAGCCACCAAAGGAAACTAGTAAAGCCCCAATAACTTATCCTAAAGAAATAGAGATGTATGAACTATCAGATAGTTAAAAATAGTTCTCTTAAAGAAGTCTACGGAAAAAGAAAAAGAAGTCTAGTGAACTATAAGAACACACAACCAAAGGAAATTAGTAAAACTGTGTGTGAATAAAAATAAGTACTTCAAGAAATAGAAAACAAAATAAAAGAACCAAAGATAAATCCTTAAGCCGAAGTGATAGAGTAGAGATGAGTTCTGAGCGGTTGGTCAGGATTGTATCACAGTTTGCACAAGAAAACAGACGGACACCACCAATATGATCAAGGAAAATTCTGCCCATTTTTATAGCTGAAGTTCTAAAAACCCTGAGCGGCTGTGAAATCTACAGCCGCTGGCGGTTCTTCACTCCTCAACTGGGATGAAGCCCCTCGGCCACCCGAGTCTCCAAGTTTTTTTCTCTTTTTTTTTTTTTAAACATCCACCACTTTATTTTTATTACTATGCTTAAGTTACATGGAAAAGACAACCAAGCAGTTCTGCCCCATTTCAGGAGAAGTTTCCAATCAACACCAATTACGTGGTGACAAATAACTAGGACTGGTGACATCTCTGGGTCAAGGCTGACAAGAATGGGTGGGCTCTGGTGCTACAGTTCATCTCCAACAAGAATATGGCACGGGGGCCAGCACAAGCCATACTAACACTGAACCTTTAGCTCTGGTCACAACTTCAGATCTCTTCCCTGAAGCTAGCAAATCAAGTGAAATAACTGGGTTAAAAAAATTTTTTTTTTAAATGAAGCCCAAGTAAGTTTAAAAACCATGCTCTTGACACATTTGCCTTTCAAAATTTACATACAACACACTTTTTCACTCTACTAGCCCAGACTTTTTCCCTCACATAGCCCATTGTGTAGCTGCAGACAGACTATTCTGCCTCAAGATGTAAACACAAGGGAAAAAAAAAATTAACAGTGTCTGCATAATATACTCTCTACACACTGCTGCTGGATGGAAAATTGAAATTTAAAAAACAACAAAAAAAAACAAAAACAAAAAAGAAAGAAAGGAAAGAAAGAAAGTTTCCATCTTAGATTCTCACAACCTCTTGTTCCACAGTTCATGAACCCGACCCTGATGCTAAGGTGACAGTGTATGTAAGTAGATTTTTGTTTTCAGTGAAGGAGACCTGGGAAGAGATGGAGTTAGCTTTTTCTTCTTCAAGAGTTATGGGATGGTACATGCTCCTCAAAGCCCTTGCTGTCTCGCACTAGGGCGCCCTCCAGGATCACACGGCCTTCCTTAGAGGCCTTCCTTCCAGCGCTGGCTGTCTTCAGTGGTAAACTCCTAGCTCCATCCCAGTTTGCTATCGTGGTTCTTGCAGCTCACGTTGGGAACCATGTGGCAGCCAGTGAGCATGACCCGGTCTTGAACTTCACTGTACTGCAGGTTAACTACCTTGTTAAAATGAAATGCTCTGCCAGTGGTGCCTATGAACCGAGTAGAGATGAGTTCTGAGCGGTTGGTCAGGATTGTATTGCAGTTTGCACAAGAAAACAGACAGGTACCATCAATATGATCAAGGAAAACTCTGCCCATTTTTATAGCTGAAGTTCTAAAAACCCCGAGCGGCTGTGAGATCCATGGCTGCTGGCAGTTCTTCGTTCCTCAACTGAGATGAAGCCCCTCAGCCCCTCCAGCTTTGTTTTTTTTTTTTTTAATATAGAATTTTATCTTATTTTAGTTAAAAAAAAAATAATTGTACCACCAAATGAAGAAGAAGCTTTCTTTGGGGTAAGGTGAGAAGGGAGGGGGAAAAAAAAAGCAAGAAGCCAAAGAAAAAGAACTTTTTATATTCATCTGTATAAACATATTTGCTAAGGCAAACACAATTCAGGGCCAAGGCTGCTGCACTGGGGTCAGCACCTGCTAATTTCTGCAGATTCTAAGGGGGTGGTATGCAGATCTTTGTAAAGACCCTGACCGGCAAGACCATCACCCTGGAGGTGGAGCCCAGTGGCACCATCGAAAACGTGAAGGCCAAGATCCAGAATAAAGAGGGCATCCCCCCCCACCCCCCCCCTCCCCCACCCCCCCAGCAGAGGCTCATGTTTGCCAGCAAGCAGCTGGAAGATGGCCTCTTTCTGATTACAACATCCAGAAAGAGTCCACTCTCCATCTGGTTCTTCATCTGAGGGGTTAATTGTTCAGTCTTGAAATTCATAGTGCCCAATGATGGCATTGCTCTGCACTCTAACCATTTGCCCCAATTGAAGTTAAAAAAAAAAAATTACCAGTTTCAGTAATTGCTGAATCACTGGTTTTCTCAATAGCTTTTCAAAATGTTAATAAAAGTTTTGTTGCATGGTAAAAAAAAAAAATTGACTGAAATGTAGAATTCAATACAGAGCTTCAAAAGCAGACTTGAACACACAGATGAATGCATAATCTAGAAGACAGAGTATTTGAAATTATCCAGTCAGTGGATAAAAATAAAAAAGAGTGATGAAAGGATAAAAAAAATGAAAAAAGAACGATGAAAGCCTATGGGCTGGATTATGGGAATTCCAAGAGAAGAGAAAGAAGGGAACATAAGGTATATTTAAAAGCAATAATTGGGGTGCCTGGGTAGCTCAGTCCATTAGGCTTTCAACTTCAGCTCAGGTCATGATCTCATGGTTTGTGAGTTGAACCCCACATCAGGGTCCATGCTGATAGCTCAGAGCCTGGAGCCTGCTTCAGATTCTGTGTATCTGTCTCTCCTTGTCCCTCCCCTGCTTGTACTCAGTCTCTCTCAAAAATAAACAATAGAAATATTTTAAATAAACATAATAAAAAACAATGACTGAAAATTGTTGAAACCTGAGCAGAGAAATGGACATCCAGATCCATGAGGTCCAAAAAAACAGGTTGAATCCAAATAGGGCTAAACTAAGAATCATTACAATTAATTGAAATAAGTCAAAAGTTAAAGACAAAGAATATTAAAAGCAGCAAAAGAGAAATTAGATAAAAGGGAACTTCATAACATTATAAGCAGATTTCTCAACAAAAATGTTACAAGTCCAAAATAAACGGGAGGATATATTGAAAATATTGAAAAAAAAAAAACGTGAACCAAGATTTCTATACCCACTGAAGTTATCCTTCAGAAATGAGATAAAGACATCCCTAAACAAACAGAAGCTGAGGGAATTTATGACAAGTCTCGTAGAAGTGCTAAAAGTAGTTCTCTGACCAGAAGTAAAAGGTAAAACCCTAAAAAAGGAGTGTAAAATTCATTGGTAATGGTAAATATATACTCAAAGTTAGATTCTATAATACAGTAATGGTGTTGTATAATTCATTTACAAGTCTAAATTAAAAGTTTAACCAATGTAGTAATATCCATAACTACATTAAACTCTATTAGTTACACAATGTAAGAAATATGTCAATTATAATATCAGATCTAAAATGTGAGAGAGCAAAGTAAAAAGCATAAAGTTTAGGAATTCTACTGAAGTTATAAGTTTAAAATAGGGTGTTATAATTTTAAGATATTTTATGTAAGTCTTATGGTAACCACAAGAGAAAAACCTGTGGTAACTACACAAAAGAACACAATAAAGTCAAAGCATATGGATACCAAAAGACATCACAACAGAAACACTAGCAAGGTTAAAAATAATAATAATAAGGCACAGTGTATCTACAAGGAAATAGTGGATTTCAGTGACACATTAGACTAAATGAACTTAATAGATATGTTCAGAACATTCCATACTAAAACAGAATATACATTATTTTCAAGTGCACATAAACATTCTCCAGAATAAGTCACATAACAGGCTACAAAACTGGTCTCAACAAATTACAAAAAAAAAAAAAAATCAAAGTCATATCATACATCTTTTCTGACCACAATGTAATAAAACTAGAAATCAATCACAATAAAAAAAAAATCTGGAGAGCACAAATACATGAAGGTTAAATAACATGCTACTGAACAATGAATGAGTCAACCAAGAAAAGACAACATCAAAAAAATATATGGAGACAAATCTAAATAAACACAATGGTTCAAAGTTTTTGGAATGCAGCAAAGCAGTTCTAAGAGGAAAATTCATAGCAGCATAGGCTCTACTCCAGAAGCAAGAAAAATGTCAAATAAAAAGGCTAATGTTATACCTCAAGGAACTAGAAAAACCATAATAAAACCCAAATCAGCAGAAGGAAGGAAATAATAAGCATTAGAGCAGAAATAAAGGATAAAAAAACTAAAAAAAAGAAAAGAAAAGAAAAGAAAAGAAAAAGATCAATGAAACCAGGAGCTGGTTCTTTGAAAAGATCAAAATTGATAAACCTCTAGCCAAAAAAAAAAAGGCCCAAATAAAATCAGAAATGGGGAAATAACCACCAATATCAGAGAAATACAAAAGATAATACTATAAAAAATTATATGCCAACAAATTGAAAAACCTACAAGAAATGGATAAATTCTTAGAAACATATAACCCACCAAAACTGAAACAAGGAGGAATAGAAAATTTAAAGAGACTTTTAATTGATATCATACTGGAAATCCTAGCTACAGTAATCAAATGGTAAAAGGCATCCAAACTGGTAAAGAAGTAAAACTTTCATTATTTGCAGAGGACATGATATTCTATGTAGAAAACCCTAAAGACTCCACCAAAAATCTGCTAGAACTGATTAATGAATTCAGTAAATTTGTAGGATACAAAAATCAATGTACAGAAATCCATGGCATTTCTATACACAAGTAATGAAGCGGCAGAAAGAGAAATTAAGAAAAAAATACCATTTAAAACTGCACCAAAGATGATAAAACACTTAGGAATAAACTTAGCCAAGGAAGTGAAAGACCTATACTCTGAAAACTATAAAACACCAGTGAAAGAAATTGATACTCCATTGATAAATAGGACACAAAAAAATGGAAAGATCTTCCATGCTCATGAATTGGAAGAATATTGTTTCTTTTTCAATTTTTTTAAACATTTATTTATTTTTGAGGGACAGAGAGAGACAGCGTATAAGCTGGGGAGGGGTAGAGAGAGAGGGGGAGACACAGAATCTGAAGCAGACTCCAGGATCTGAGCTGTCAGCACAGAGTCAGACATGGGGCTCAAACTCAGGTACAGTGAGATCATGATTTGAGGCAAAGTCAGTTGCTTAACCAACTGAGCCTCCCAGGACTCCAGAAGAACATTGTTAAAATGTCTGTACAACCCATAGTAATATATACATTTCATGTAATCCCTATGAAAATATCAACAGCATTTTTCACAGGACTACAATCCTAAAATCTATACAGAACCACAAAAAAACCCCACATAGCCAAAGAAATCTTGGAAAAGAAAAACAAAGCTGTAGGTATCACAATTCCATGTTTCAAGTTATATTACAAAGCTGTATTAATCAAAACGGTATGGTACTGGCACAAAAATAAACACATAGATCGCATACATATGGTCAATTAATCTTTGGCAAAGCAGAAAAGAATATGCAATGGGAAAAAGTCTCTCAATAAATGGTGTTGGGAAAACTAGACAGCTACATGCAAAAGAATGAAAATGAACCACTTTCTTACACGATATACAAAAATAAATTCAAAATGGATTAAGGGTCTAAATAAATGTGATACCTGAAACCATAAAAATCCTAGAAGAGAGCATGGGCAGTAATTTCTCTGACACTGGCCATGGCAACACCTCTCTAGATAGGTCTCCTGAGGCAAGGAAACCAAAACAAAAATGAACTATTGGGACTATATCAGAATCAAAGCTTCTGAACAGCAAAGTAAATAAGCAATTAAACTAAAAGACAACATACTGAATGGGAGAGGATATCTGCTAGTGATATATCTGATAAAGGGTCAGTGTCCAAAATATATACAGAATTTATACAACTCAAAACCAAAAAACAAATGATCCCATTTAAGAGTGGGCATAGGGAGCCTGGGTGGCTCAGCTGATTGAGTGTTCAACTTGATTTTAGCTCAGGTCATGATCCCAGAGTCCTAAAATCAAGCCCCACAGCAGGCTCTCCATAGAGTGTAGAGAGGGAGTCTCTCTCCCTCTGCCCCTCTTCCCCATTCACACACTCAAAAAAAAAAAAAAAAATCATTAATTTTTAAAAATGGGCAGAAGACATGAACAGACATTTCTCCAAAGAAGACACACAGATAGCCAACAGACAGACACATAAAAAGATGGTCAACATGACTTATCAGGAAAATGCAAGTCAAAACCACAGTGAGATATCACCTCACAACTGTCAGAATGGCTAAAATAAACAAGTATTGGTGAGAACGTGGAGAAAAAGGAAGTCTTGTGCACTGTTGGTGGGAATGCAAATGGTGCAGCCACTGTAGAAGACAGTATGGAAGTTCCTCAAAAAATTAAAAATAGAATTACAATATGGTCTAGTCATTGCACTACTGGGTATTTACTCAAAGAATAACAACAACAAAACACTCTTTTAAAGGGATACATGCACCCTATATTATTGCAGGATTATTTACAATAGCCAAGTTATCAAATCAGCCCAAGTGTTTATAGACAGCTGAATGGGGAAGAAAGATTTGGTATATACATACAATGAAATATTTTTCAGCCATAAAAAGGAATTAAATTCTGCCATTTGCAACAACATGGATAGATCTAGAGAGTATAATGCTAAGTGAAATAAGCCAGTCCAAGAAAGACAAATGCCATATGATTTCACTCATATGTAGAATTTAAGAAACAAAGGAGGAAAAAAAGAGAAACCAAAAACAAACAAAAACCCAGACTCTTAACTATAGAGAACAAACAGAGGACTTTCAGAAGGGAGGTGTGGAGTGATGGGGATTGGTGCTACGTGAAATGGATGATGAAACAGGTGAAGAAGATTAAGGGTACATTTATCATAATGAGCAGAGTAATATATGGAATTGCTGAATCACTATATTATACAATGTAACAATGTAACACTATGTAACACTGAAACCAATGTAACACTATGTTAACTAAACTAGAATTTTTAAAAAAAATTCTTGAACTATTGATCTGGCTTTAATAAGACCTCATATTTTTAACTTTAAAATTATCTGCCTAGAAAACAAAGATTCTATATTTTCCCCAATATAATTACCTATGTTTATCAGTTCTTTGATTTACTTTACAAAAAAAAAAAAAGTCTTAATATTCTAAGGAGGCTAAACTTTGCTCACAGCTATTTGGGCTGATGTATTTGTTTTTGATATCTTTTACTATTTGATTAAGTGGATAAGTAAATATTGTTTCATACTGAAAACAAAAATCAAACTTACAGAAAAGGATTATATTTGTATTGACCAGAGGCAGGCGGTAGGTGGAGAGGGGATTGGATAAAGGCTGTCAGAAGGTACAAACTCCATTCTAAGTATTAAGGAGGTAAGGTACAACATGATAACTGCATTTAACACTGCTGTATAGTATTTATGAAAGAAAATAAATCCTAAGGATTTTCATAAGGAAAAAAATGTTCATTATCGTAAATCTTAACAAGATAATCAATTTTACCTAAGCTTTCCGAATTGCTGTGCTGTACACCTTAAAGTTATACAATGCTATCTATCATATCTTAATTTTAAAAAAAGAAATGAGGAGGGGAGAGAGGGGGAACAGAAAAGGGAAGGGAGAAGGGGAGGGGGAAACAGGATCACTATAACCCAGTGGGATTTATGTCAGAGAGAAAAGCTTGGCTCAGTCTCAAAATATCAATTGATATGATTATCCACATTAACAAAAATGAAAGATAAAATCATGATCATCTCAACAGATGCAGAAAAAGCATTTGACAACATTTAATGTCCACTTATGATAAAAACTCACAACAAAGTGTGTATAAACATACCTCAACAGAATAAAGACCACATATATATCTACAATTAACATCATACTCAATGCTGAAAAGCTGAAAGCTTTTCTTCCAAGATCAGGAACAAAACAAAGATGTTCACTCTCCCCTTTATTTCAGTATAGTATGGGAAATCTTAGCTAGAGCAATTAGGCAAGAAAAAAAAAAGAGCTCTCCAAATTGGAAAGGAAGAAGTAGAACTGTCACTATTTGCAGATGGCATCATATGTAAGAAACCCTGAAGACTCCACAAAAAAAAAAAAAAAAAAAAAAAAT
>PJEM01002797.1:0-104759 GCA_004023845.1 Helogale parvula
GGGGGAGGGAGGGGGAGGGAGGGGGCGGGAGGGGGAGGGAGGAGATTCTACAGGAGCAGCCTAAGGGGGTTGCTTGGAGGTGATGAACCGGTTCTGCCCCTGACTCTCCTGGGGGTTGGGTGAATATCTACATATGTGATAAGATGTCATAGAACCATATGTAAAAACATACCCCAAAAGGGGTTCATGCAAAAACCCTGTGAAATCTGAGTAGAATCTGCAGTCTAGCTCATTGCATTGTGCCAATCAATTTCCTGGTTTTGGAAATAACACTATGGTTACATGAGATGTAACCACGGGAAAAAGCAAGGTGATAAGTACAAGAATTACTCTGGCAACCTTCAACTATCCTATAATTATTTCAAAATAAAAAGTTTAAAAAGCACAGAAACAGATCAAATGAGACTATTAGAAGCTCGTCATAACCCCCAGCATTCAACTTTTTCTCTTCATGGACTCACCATTGGTCTTACGAACTGACTGAACAGTACAAATAAATTATGACACATTGAAACAAAAGCACCATGTAACTATTTTCTTTTTAAAGGAAGGGATTCATTTCCTTTGTAAAAGCTGAAAATCACTGAGGTATTGGAAAGAGCATGCAATAAGGAAGTCAGAGACGGGGCTAGTTCAGCCCTGAGCTAACCGGCTGTCACATAAAGAATTATTGCAGCTGGTCCGTGCAATTAAAAGACTTTGTGGAGGAAATGAGACACACACATCTGGGAGGTCACACAAGGACGTACGATTTCCCTAGCAGTAAGCAAAGTGTCAAGTGAATAGTGTTATAGATTGCATTGTGACCCCCTCTCCTAAATTCCTAGGTTGGAGTGCTAAGTCCCAATGTAAATGTGGAGGGAGACAGGGCTTTTAAAAGGTAATGAAGGTTACATGAGGTCATGAGAACAGAGCACTAATGGAATATGACTGATACCCATGAAAGAAGAGGTGATCAGGGGCGCCTGGGTGGCTCAGTTGGGTAAGTGTCTGACTCTTGGTTTCGACTTAGGTCATGGGCTTATGGTTCACCAATTCAAGCCCCGCATTGGTCTTTGTGCTAACAGGGTGGAGCCTGCTTGGGATTCTCTCTCTCAAAATAAATAATTAACTTAAAAAACAAAGAGGCGATCAGGACACAGACACACACACAGTTAAAAGCGGGTAAGGACACGGGGCAGATGGCAGTCATCTCCACACAAAGGGAAGAGGCTTCAAGGAGAAACCAACAGAGCTGACATGTTGATCTTGGACTTCTAGCCTCTAAAAGTGTGAGATAATAAAATTCTGTTGTTTAAGCCACCCAATCTATGGTGCTTTGTTAGAACAGCCTTAGCAGATGAATGTAAGAGCAAAGCACGCATGTTCAGAATCCTGCTCTTGGTGATGTGGTTTAGAAGAAAGGAAGACAGAACTACCTGTCCACTCTAACGGGGGGACTGAAATAGAGTACCTAACCGCAACTGGTGGTTGATATAAAAATTATATATTCCAAAGAAAAAGCAGCTATAAATCATATGAAAGAAAACCATGTGATAAAATGCATATTATTTGGAGATGCTGGAATACCTTCATCTGCATTCATTCATTCATCAGTCAGTCAGCTAACAGTGGTGACTGAGCTTTGAAAGCCCTGTGCCAAGGGCTGAAGGTCAGAGCTTGGCACTGCCTGATGCAGTCTTCTGGGGAAGACATACAGGCAAGGACAAGGTGAGGGGTATCTCCTCAGAGGCTAGCACAGGGAGTGGGAGGGGCCTGAGGCAGACCCCATCCCCACCCCACCCCACCCCCTGCTTGCCAGAAGTGCAGAAGCAGATCTGTGAACAAAGGCCGAGAAGGAACAGTCACTCCTTGGATAGTATGTGCTTTTCCTCCTCAGTCAAGGGAGATTGGTCTTCCTGAAACCCCAACGGGACTGTGACAGGTTCAGCTAATCCTATGCTGGAGCCGATTCCACCATGCATTTGCATAATGAGTCCTTTATGGAGACAGCCCCTGACAGTGAAGTATGGATTAGTGGGTCAGTTTTTCACACCTGTCTCCCAGATTTGTTTAGGGGACTAATGGAATATAATAAAATCATTTTGGAAACCAAAATGTAACATGAATGCTAGCTATCATCATACTAGATTTTTTTAAATGTTTATTTATTTTTGAGAGAGAGAGAGAGAGAGACAGAGCATGCACGCAAGCAGGGGAGGAACAGAGAGAGAGAGAGAGGGAGACACAGAATCTAAAGCAGGCTCCAGGTTCTGAGCCCTCGTCAGCACAGAGCCCAACAAGGGGCTCGAACTCACAAACTGTGGGATCATGACCTGAACTGAAGTCAGACGCAGGCACCTCTCATCATACTAGATTTTGAAGGGCCTTCTAGGCACCTAGTTTAAAATGACCAAGGTCACCCAACTCCTGTGTGGCCGAGCCAGAGCAAAGGCTCGGGATTACCCACCGCCAGGACTCCCTAGGAAGCACGGGTTCTTAAACATTTGAATTCCACAATAATATATGTTTGTCAATCCTCTACTGTTTTCCTACAATTCAAAGCACATCACGTTGAGAGAATCCTGCTCTTGAGGGTACAGTATTTCAGCCTCCTGGTGCACAAAGGTTAGTGCTATAGTAGTCAAAATCGGAAACCGTCTTGGTGTTTTCTCTGTTAGCCAAGTGCCCTATTCCTATGCCCAAAACTGGTTCCAGTTTGAAACCCATGACATGTCAACAACAAGCCAGATACAATTGAGGAGAGGAGGGAAAGGAAAATGGCAAATGAAGAAAAAGCTGGGAGAGGAAATGAAAGAGGAGGAGGGAGGGAAGGGGAAGAAGAAAAATGTGCCTTGCCGGCGCCACGTGTTGGTCTCGGTATCATTTGACCAGAAAGCAATGAGCCTGGTGCCCAGGCTGGCAGAGGAGACCAGTCTTACCCCCATACAGTTCCCTCTTAGGACACCTGGCAAAGACCACCCATATGCATGAGAGTGAACCGGTAAGCCTTTGTCTCATGACGACTATAACTCAGTGGGGGGTCCCCCTCCTGCCTGAGTGACCAAGAGGCTTGGAGCCAAATGTGCCCACAACCACAGTCACCATTCGGCAGCCTGGAGACCCTCCTATGGTTTAACTTTTCATATCTTCCTTATTAAGTATCTGCTTGGACATCTTCTGCCATGAGGCTCTTCAACATTTATCAGGAAAAAAAATGAAGTAAAATCAAATCAAAGAACCAATTTACAAGAAAAGAGGCAACAGAAAAGGCAGAGTGTGTCTGAAGACGGCTCCTCCAGACCGGAAATATCACCAAGTCTCCAGATTATCAGAGGGGGTCGGCAGCCCCTTAAGTTATTATTATTCTGCCTCTAGACTTACCGACGGTGTCACATGGTTCGTCTTTGTGCACGCAGAAATCTGTCCTGAAAAAAACAAAGACAGACCTGGTCAGGTGTATGCAGTGGCCCCCAAGAATGGGGGAAGGAAACACTGTCAGTGAAGCCCGATTGGTCCTCGGACACGGTTACTGGTTCGGGCGTCCCGGGTTATAGTGAAGAACACCGATTAGCCATTTGTCAGAAGTAACCCATCCACAGTTCCCACCTCATAGGCCCTGTTACCCCCACATGAAGCCCCCCTTTTACAGCTTAACCTGACACTCAGTTTCTGGGAGAGCTCCCCCCACAACTGAAAAGTACTCAAAGAAGACGTCTGCAAGTCACGCATCAGAGACAACTAATATTCACTATCATCAAACAAGTGACATCCCCAAGCTACTCTATGTGGGCAGTAAGTGGCTTTAGCTGCTGAAGTGACCAAGCGGCACTTACAGGAGAAGACAACAAAAGTAATGTCTTAGAGTTATGTCCTTTAAAGCCTCCCAAGGTCCCCTGGCTGTGTGGGAAGAGCAAATATGCTCAACACTAATCCAGCCCCAGTTCTATAGGTATAAGGGGTTCTAGCCGCTCATGTGTAAAACAACAGGTCTGGGCCCTCCTTTTGCAAAACCAGAGCATTCCCATGATACTTTCCCGAAGTTCCCACAGTTAGGGGCTGACCAGGTCAGAGGTTGAGGCAGTGCTCTGCCCAGGACCGGGCATGAAGAGCAGTGGCCTGGTCCTCCAGGGTCCCATGCTTGTCTTCTCATGGAGGCCATGGAGGGCTGACAGAAAGCACCCACTCCCTTAAACTCCTTCAGGCTATAAGGTGTGTTCTGAAGCCATGTCTCATTTTACTTTCAAAGTTCTTCCAAACAAGCCAACTGGACAAGCCAGTCGGCACTAAACCGAGCTGTGAAAGAACATGGCAGGTCTGGGTTGGGCCATCTTTCCCCTTTCTGACACTCTGTCCCCTACCATCAGTGTCCTCAATTCCTCTCCTACCTTCTGTCACAATCTATCCTCAGGGAAGGATCCAACCTGTTGTTCACAGAGGGCACAATGACAGGGAAGGCCATGGGGTACTGCCCTAACCTAACTTTGTGTGGCCATCTCTCCTTCTCCCTCCAAGACAATCCCAATCCAATGTGCAGTGAGTTCTGTTGTATCTGTCTCCAAAGTGTAAGCCACGCCTGACACCTCTCAGTGCTGGGTGGGATCCCCTGGGAACAGAGCAAAGCCTGCGTGTTCCTGACTCCTGCTTTGCTTCAGGCTCACCTGAGGCTTGTCAAGGACTCCACCTACCGACTTAGACCCTCAGATTCCACCTGGAATCCTGGTGTACAAAACCAGATGCGTCGGACTGCCCGCAAGCCCGGGGGAGAGGCTGGGGCAGCTCGGAAGGTATGGCCCCTGAAACTGGTCATCGGGCTCTCTGCTTTACTACAAGTTTCCAGTTTTTTCCTAACAAGCTCTCCTGTTTTTATCATCAATTTTAAAACAATTTTAACAAAGGGAAAAAGGAAGCTTTCAAGAAGCCCACATTTTTCATAACCTCACTCTGAAACCAAGGGAACTTTCATGGAAATGGAAAGAGGACAACCTCAGAAGCCATAAAAGGAAGACTTGAGGTTTTTGTTTGTTTGTTTGTTTGTTTTTATCAAAGATGACCTTTGAGTGTTTTTGTATTCTTTGGCTAAATGCCTAGTAGTGAGAATACAAAAACACTAATTCAAAGAGATACATGCACCCATGAGTTTATAGCAGTATTATGTACAATAACCAAGCTATGAAAGCAACCCAAGGGTCCACTGATCGATGAATAGATACAGAAGAGGTGGTGTATTCATGCAATGAATTATCATTCATCCGCAAAAAGAATGAAATCTAGCCATTTGCAATGACATGGATGAAGCTGGGAGTATAATGCTAAGTGGGAGAGTATAATGCAAAGGGAAAAAGAGAAAGACAAACCGAGAAACAGACTCTCAACTATAGAGAACAAACTGATGGTTACCAGAGGGGAGGGGGGTGGGTGATGGGGGAAATAGGTGATGGGGATTAAAGAGTGCAGTTGTGGTGAGCACAGGGAAGTGTTGAATCAGTATACTGTACATCTAAAACTAATATAACACTGCATGTTAAGTAACTGGAATTAAAATAAAAACTTAAAGATGACCTTTTATTTTTTTTCTAATTTTCTTTATGTTTTTATTTATTTTTGAGAGACAGAGAGAGATAGCATGAGCAGGGGAGGGTCAGAGAGAGGGGGAGGTACAGAATCCAAAGCAGGCTCTAGGCTCTGAGCTAGCTGTCCGCACAGAGCCGGACGCGGGCCTCAAACCCACAAAGCGTGAGATCATGACCTGGAACAGTCAATTGAGCGTCCAATTTCAGCTCAGGTCATGATCTCATGGTTTGTGGGTTGGACGCTCAACCAACTGAGCCACCCAAACACCCCAAAAGATGACCTTTTAAAAGACTAAATAATAGGCAGTAGAGGGTGCAAGGAAGAAGTAGTGGCAGAGAGAAAACCAAACAAGTAAAATTAGGGACATATATATATGCTCACTGCTACGGTATGGATCTGACCCCAACTCAACATTCTTGATCTGACACCCCTCCCATTTAAATGACCAAGTGGGCCCAATGCCTTGTTCCAGGGTTTCCCAGCATGAGCAACTGAAGCCTGGGCAAAAGGAGAAATCACACATGACCACTAGTCTCACGGTCAAGAAGTAAACAGAACGGGCACCATCTTGGAGACAGCCAGCACTGTTGGATGACAGGGGCATTGTGTGTTCTCTCATCCCATGAAACAGGCGGTCTCAAATGATGGAACCTGCAACGTCATCCATTGCTTCTCCTGAGGAAGTGGGTGGAAGTGCAATCTGCTCACAGAGGGGAGAGCCAAGTTCAGTTAGAATACTGGCATCTGACTTTGACTCAGGTCATGATCTCATGGTTCGTGAGTTTGAGCCCCGCATCAGGCTCTGATCTGTCCATCAGGCTCTGTGGGGACAGCTCAGAGCCTGCTTCAGATTCTGTGTTTCCCTCTCTCTCTCTGCCCACACCCTGCTCACACTCTGTGTCTCTCACCCTCCAAGTAATAAACATTAAAAAAAAGAATTAAAAAAAAAAAAAAAAGAATCCTGGCTTAAAAGAGTCAGCCAAAGTTTGAATCTTCTCTCTCCTTCCTGTTCAAGGTTGTTTCTCAGAAAAGAAAACAAGCCATTTTGCTACAGGGGAAGCTTCATCTCCAGGTACTCCTGCTCCCACTGCAAATTCATGTGAAACCCACTTTCAGGGGCTGCAGAATTCAAGTGAGGTCCCAACACAATTTACAGTCTCTAGCCCATTTCCTTTCTTCAGGAGAAGGAAGGCTGTGTAGACCTTGGTGACTTGGTGTGCCTCATGGCAGTGTGAGCTGTGTGCTCAGAAGCTTCCGGTCCTCCAGCCTGGGTTTTACTGTTCCGCTATTGCCACTTTGAAAGTATTTGTAACGTGGGGTCCTGCATTTTCATTCTGTACTGGCCCCCACAATTTATGTAGCTAATTCTGTGCATAATTGAATGTCTTGGCATACAGTTGGGGCTTAATCAATAGACGCTCTTTTATTATGGGCGGACATATGTTTCCTGATCACTTTCAACATGCCCTGAGAGCTTCCTGGTGGCTTGATCTCCCCAGTGTTTGGAAACCCGGGAAAATGTAACGTGACGGTCCA
The DNA here is from genome assembly GCA_004023845.1 of Helogale parvula. NCBI lineage: Eukaryota > Metazoa > Chordata > Mammalia > Carnivora > Herpestidae > Helogale > Helogale parvula. The sequence goes on from PJEM01002797.1 coordinate 7,090, forward strand.
CAGATACTCACTGAGCCCTCGCCATGAGCATGGCCTATAAGAGGTCTCTTAGTCAGAGGTTGAAGTGAAGACCATTTCTGCAAAGCAGGATGGACTTACATGGAGGGGAGGTCCAGGGACAGCAGGAGGTGTACCAGGGGCTGAGCTCCAAGCTGGTCCCTCCTGTTTGTTCCAGGTGTTTCCCAGGAGCACAGAGCCGGTTTGGGGGGGCGGGCGGTGGTACAGGAATCCTATGTTTGGAACTTCTGCAGGAGATGCAGGGCCAAAGGTAAAGCTGTGCCAGGTGCCAAAGCCTTCTGGAGCCCAGTCCTCGGTTTGGGTCCCACGTGGTCCCAGACTCAGCTCAAGAAGAGGTGTTTCCTAGCCCCAGACAGGACTGAAGCTGCCAGAAAGCCAGCTTCTGTGGCTTCTGGCTCAGCAGCTCTGGCTGGACATGAGGTCATGTTCACATCTCTGCGGCTGGCCATCTGCAGGGCTGGTGGGTGTCCAGGAGAACGCACTCTTGGGCTCAGCCACAGCCCATAAGGGAGGGGTGGGGGGTGCAGGGGAAGAAACCCTTGCATTGGCCAGTCTCAGTCCCAGGACTGGGGGACCCTGGCCCCCAAACATCACCTGGCCTGTGCCGGCTGTGATTAGACCCTCAGCTCAGATTACTCCAGGAGGGAGGGGCTGTTTCTCAAGAGCAGCAGCTGTCTTGCACCCAATTTCCACGTGAAAACATCGGCTGTTAGTATCCCAACCGAGGGAACTGCAGCTCTGGGCCTCTAATTACTAAACAATGAGTCTCCGCCAACTCGGCTCCCAGCCTCGGCTCCAGCACTGCCTCCCCCATCCTTCTGGGAGGTCTTCCATTTAACAGCTGTGAGCACCCAGCACGCAGGCTGGGCACTGGCCGATTTGGTCCAGCAGCTCTGCAGAAGTAGGTGAGAGGAAGTGCGACTGCTCAGGTAGCTCATTAGATGTCAGCACAAAATGGGGAAAGGAAACCCCAGCTCCTAGGCTGGCCTCGGGGAACCCAGACTCAGGATGCCTTTGCACTGATGCAGCCTGCAGCGGAAGGAACCTTCCTTTTCGGGGCCACCAGACATCCCTTCCTCCCCAGCACCTGTACTCAGAACCACCCCCCTGCATTCAGGACCATCCCCCCCCCAGCCCCCTAAATGCTTAACTAGAAAAAAACTGTAAATTGTTTTATTGTGATGAAATACACAGAAACATAAAATTTACTATCTTAAAACATTTTTAAAGAGTACAGTTCGGTGATGTAACATTGTGCGATGAATCTCCAGAACTCTTTCCGTCTTGCAAAACTGAAACTACACCCATTAAATGCTAGCTTCCTATTCCCTCTTCTCTCCAGCCTTACATCCTGTGTCTATGAATTTAACTGTTCTAGGTACCTCATGTAAGTAGAATCATACACTGGGCTTTTCGTGACTGGTGATTTTCACTTAGAGTAACGTCCTCCAGGTCCATTCATGCTGTCGCATGTGACAAGACATCCTTCCTTTATGAGGCTGAACAATATCCCATTGTATGGATGGACCGTTATTTTGTTCATCCATTCATCCATCGAAGGACTCCTCGGCTCCTTCCACTTTTTAGCTATTATGAGTCATGCTGCTAGGAACGTAGGTACGCAAATATCTCTCGGAAACCCTCCTTTTGATGCTTTTGAGTATACACTCAGAAGTAGGACTGCCGGACCATATACTGGTAATACTGTATTTAATATTTTGAGGAGTCTCCACACTGTTTTCCACAGCAGCCGCACCATTTTACAGCCCCACCGGGAGTGCACAAGGAAGGGTTCCCAAGTCTCCGCATCTTCGCCAGCACGGGTTATTGTGTTTGTTTTTGGTAGTAGCCATCCTAATGGGTGTGAGATGTATAAAACCAACATTTTTATGCAAAATATTTCCGATATGGCAAATAAGCTGTCGGAAGCAGGAAAAAGAAAAGAAAGCCAAAATTCTCAGGCTGGGGGTGCATTCACGTCTGTGGATGGAATTTTGTGAAAGAGCTCATCCAGAAGCTTTGTCAACACCAATTTCAGTGGCATTTATTGCCTCTAGGAAAAAGAAAAGTGGGAGGCGGGGTGCGGGATGGTGGCTGCTCTTCCCAAACCAAGACCACTTGCATGAGCTTTCTTGACCCAGACAAGGAATGAAACTGCAGGGAAGACACTACCAGAGGAAAGTTCTCCTAAACACCACAATCTGTACATTTGTATCATAACTTTGATACAAACCACTTTCAAGGTAGTGACCTTGAAGTTTAGCATTCCAAAGATGAGTTGGGATGATGTATCTACAAGGCGAGAAAGGCCAAAGAGTGCCGGCAACCACTGGACGTTAGAAAGAGGAAGCAAGGACTCTCGCCCAGAGCCTTCCGAGAGAGCACAGCCCTGCCCACACCTTGATCTTGAACTTCTGCCCCCCAGAACGGTGAGAGAGTAAATTTCTGTTGTTTGGAGCCACCCAGTTGGTGGTAATTTGTTACTGCAGGCCTAGCAAACTAAGACAACACTGCTGCCGCCTGTGTGGAAGGCTGTCCTTGGTTTCTGTCGTCCACTGGTGGGCCCTTGGTTTCCCTCTCAGTCCGGAGAAGTCCAGCTCTGTCGTCTGGAGGGAAGCTCAGCTCCCTACTTCAAGTAGAACCACCATGTGGGTGCCCCAGGCATCTCTGCCCCGTGCTGTTGTCCTGAGAGTGTCCCGTGGTGGGGCTGTGCACAGCACCTGTGTACCGACGTGGACTCCCTCCTATGGGAACTCGGCGTATCCACGGTCCCCATGCTAGCGTGCTTACTCCAGTCTGGAGGCGGCCTGAAACACAGGTTAGCTCTTCCCCAGTGAGCATTATATTTGGTGCAGGGATGAGGTAGTAGATGAATATGCTTGAAACTCTTGGGCAACCAGGATTTCAGTACTTTTATATTAATAATAGCAAAAGCAGCAATTATGGCTAACATTTATCGTGTCCTTACTTTGAGCCAGGCACTGTGAAAAACCCTTCACAGGGGCGCCAGAGTGGTTCAGTCGGTTCAGCGCCTGACTTCGGCACAGGTCATAATCTCCTGGTTCGTGAATTCAAGCCCCACATCAGGCTTTGCACTGATATTGCAGAGCCTGCTCCAAATCTCTGTCTCCTCTGGCTCTCTGCCCCTCCCCTGCTAGCGTTCTCTCTTTCTCTCTCTCAAAATTACATAAACATTAAAAAAAAAAAAAAAGAAAATCTTTTCCCATGTTCACTGAATCCACATTAACTCAGAGATAGGTACTACATTTATGCCCATTTTCCTGATGAGGAACTGAGGCTCAGAGAAGCGGTCCCAGGTCTGATTTCCAAGCCTGAATTCCTAGCAAACTGCCCTCTATTCCTCTCCAGAAAGGGATATGTCTTTTTCCTTTCGTGTTTCAAGCCACAGGCCAAATGCAGCGGTACCTGGTCACAAACACCGCGGCATCCACGGGGGGCATGTCGTCCTTCCCTCCTGGCACCTGGTTGTTGCCGAGGTACCGGGCTCCTCCGTATTCCTCATTCTGCCAGTGACAGAAGCTCTCCAGGGAACGTTCACCATGGTGCCCGATGGATAATTTGGCCTAAAACAAATCAGGGGTGGGGGCGGGCAGTTAAAGAAGCAAACACCCAGGGAAGCCCGAGTTTATGTTCAGAATATCATGCGGAGACAGCTGCTTGCTGGGATGTCATTTGATGACGTGCTTCCCCCAGATACAAACCTGACGCTGGCAGGAAGACGCAGAGACCCAGAGAGAGGCCACCAGGGCCTTATTTGTAAGTTCAAATGAAGACTATGTTATTAAAGTTCTGTGGGATTTTTTTTTTTTGTTTCTTGTTTTGTTTTTTTTTTCCCTTTGGCTAACTGAACAGTGTCCCCAACCAGGCATTGGTCTCCCATGATCAAGTTCATTGCCTGCCTGCCTGCCTGCAAGGTGACATTATCACATGGGAATGCACTCAACTGAAAGACCAGAAAACAATGCTACCGTGAACCCAAATTTGGGATACAGCCCCAGAAAGGTCGCCAGGGGCTTCCAAAGGCCTCCCCATCCAGAGCTACACATGTGAGATACGCACAGGTCCGCTGCTCAGGGCTCCCTCGAGATCCCAAGCAGGTGATGTGGCGCACCAAGCTCCGAGTCACAGTACCTGCCCTCCTCCTCTGGACACCCCTAGGCCCCGGTCCCGGGCCCACTGTTGCATCTGCAAAGCCGGGGGCTACAGATGCGACTGACAACCCCCTGGGCGCTCAACAAGCCAGCAGGGACCTGCCAGCCCCGAGGCACTGTTTGCACAATCTCCGGGGTGCCGCGCCCCCGGGGACTTACAGGCCGCTGCCGCAGCAGGACAAGCTTGGTGACTTGAATGTTCACTTTACTTCCCAGGCTCTGGTGCTGAAACATATTGTACACCTGTCAGGAGAGAAAACAGAAACAGTGGTGTAAATATGAAAATTAACAAAAACACAATGGTATCCTGGATGGGGTCGTGGGACACAGAAAAAATGTGAGGTAACAACTAATGACATCTGAATAAACTATGGACTTCAGTTAATCATAATCAGTCAGGATGCCAATAAAAACCCCACAAATAATCCAAGAGGCACATGAACTGACCATTTTTTCAAAGAAGACATACGGATGGCCAACAGACACATGAAAAGATGCTCAATCAGGGAAATACATATCAAAAACACAATGAGATATGACTTTACACCTGTCAGAATGACGAGTATCAAAAAGACAAGAAAAAAGTGTTGGTGAGGATGTGGAAGAAAAGGCACGCTATTGACTGGAAATCAGTTGTTTAAAAAAAAAGATATAGGAAAGCAGATTCTGAAAGGAGGAAAGGGTATTAGATGATTCTGACAGAAAACTCAAAACTCCCATTCTTGGGTTTTATGCAGGAGGTTGAAAGAGACCTTCATGCAGGGGAGGGAGGAAGTCAATGCCTGTGGCCGTCTGCCACGTGCCAGCCTGTCTCATCTCTAACCCTCATCACGACACATCAAGGTCAGTATCTCTACCACCCTTAGCTCACTGAGATAACACCACCTGCTCAAGACCCCCAGCTGGTCAGCAATGACCCCCAGGCTTGTCCAGCCAATAAGACCATCTTCCTTCTTTATTTCCCAAAGTCCTCATTCCAACCAAGGCCTGTCATGGAGACAGAGGCATAGCAACAAAAGAGGATTGTTCCTCAGTTTTGCACCTCTTGTTGGTAGAACTTAATCATAAGGACCTCAATATCAAAAAAAATCAAAGGACAGAGTTTCAAGGGGAAGAGAGAGAGGAAATCTGAAACAAGCTGGAGGAATCAGTTGACATGGAGGGGAAAGTCCACTGAATGAGAGGATCCCTGAGACCCTGTCCTGCAACATGGACAAAGCAGGAGGTAGGGGTACGAGGTGTAGACCATGTAGGTGGTAGTTTAAGATACAGAGAGAACAGAGAGGAGAGCCTTTTGAATATCTGAGGAAATATTTCTGCTTCCTTATGTCCTGGGATTTTTTCCAGTTTTACTGAAATACAATTGATAATATACACCGTATTATTTTCAGGTGGACAACATGATCGACACCTGTATATATTGAGATAATCCCCACAATAAGTTAACACCCATCACCTTGCAAAGTTTTCTTGTGATGAGAACTTTTAAGATCTGTTCTCTCTCGGGAACGTTCAAACATACGGTACGGTCTTATTAACCACAGTCACCCATTCCCAGGACTCATTATAACTGGAAGTTTGTATCTTTTGATCCCCTTTGCCCAGTGCCCACCCCCTTCTCTGGCAACTTCCTCTGTATCTAGGAGTTCAGTCTTTTAGATCCCACATAGAAGTGAGATCACGCAGTATTTCTTTTTCTCTGACTTATTTCCCAGGGTTCTGAATATTCTACTTTGTTTTCTTTCTGATAGACACAGTCTAGAAAGGAGAATTTTGCAGCAGGGGCATTAGAACTTTCTCAAGCGGGTACTATGTTCCTTCGTACATCAGTGGCAACATAAAGCAAGGACCAGAGGGCACAGGGCAGCCGCCGTTAATTCTGGCCACGTGAAGCTGGACACAGCGTCTGGCACACAAATGTCAGAAGCCAGGCACGCACAATGTGTGAGCATCTGTGTGACAAAGGAATTAGCTGTCTCATTGCTTGGATCTTACTCTTTGAAAGCTATTATTAAAGCAAAATCAAATCTTTGTGTAATTTAATATCCTTTCCCACAAGGAAAAACAGAACACATTTAGTTGTTCTGTTCTTACTCCCCCCTCCCATTTCCCTACCTCAAGAACAAAATAGCAGTCTTTTTTTTTCCCCTCTCACACTGGACCATCTGTAGGCCAATTCTGAAGTCATGTCTTAATTACCTATCCCCAAACCTGGGTGAAGAAGGGGAAAACACATAACTTTTTCCTTGTTTTGATATTTTGAGAACCACCCAATGGCTGCAATTCAAATTTTTCCAGAAATATTCAGCAGTAGGATTAGGCCCAAACTGGAAAACCTCAATTCAAAACATGACCAAAAAAAAAAAAAAGTAGGAAGAATGAAACCCTGAGGTTCTCAGGGGAGAAAATGCAAATCATACAGGATTTTAAGACGCAATCTACCATCACCTGAAAGGTCAACACCAGCCAAAGATGTTAAAGGATATTGTTTAAAGAAGGTTTAAAGGGATGATACCGTAAAGTACTTCTCTACAGTACGGAGACACAGCACATAAAAGAGGCATAAAGAATCTGCATGAAATAGTGCAAATTTCAGGACAGCAAAACTATAGGAACAACTGGCCTCTCCAGAACCTTCCATTTCCTCCTCTCTGGGCTGATGACAGTTCTGTGCATCCTACACAATCATGACCTCCAGAGGCTCAGTTGCTTCCCATGGGGCAAAAAGGATGTGAGACAGAGGGGAAGAAAAATCTTCATGCTTTCAGGGGCTGGGAGGAAGGGCTGAGAGATGGGAACTGCTTCATGGGTACCGAGTTCCAGCTTTGCAGGATGACAAAGCTCTGGAGATTTGGTTGTACAACAATGTGAATATATATATTTAACAATACTCAACTGTATACTTAAAAACAGCTAAGATGGGGAGGAGGGTACCTGGGTAACTCAATCGGCTGAGCATCAACTTTGGCTCAGGTCATGATCTCCCAATTCGTGGGTTCGAGCCCCACGTGGAGCTCTATGCTGACTGCTTGGAGCTTGGAGCCTGCTTCAGATTCTCTCTCTCTCTCTCTCTCTCTCTCTCTCTCTCTCTCTCTGCCCCTCCCCCACTAACACTCTGTGTGTGTCTCTCTCGCAAAAATAAACAGTAAAAAAAAATTTTAATGGCTCAGATGGTAAATTTAGTATGTATTTTACAACAATTAGAATTTAATTAATTTTTTTGGAAGAACCTTCATGCTCTAGCGACATTCTCAAGCAAGGCTGAAGGCAGGCATGCCCCTCTGACGTGTGCCTAGAGCACTCACGTCCAGGAAGGCAGATCTGGGATCCTGGCCTCAGCTAGAGTGTCTCGTCACCTGGTGGGTGCCGTATCATGTTCCCACAAAGCTCAGCGGGGCACAGGCTCTCCCTGGAAGCCTGGAGCTGAGCCAGACAAAAATCTGACGACAGCCCCAAAGACATGTAACAAAGTCTCCTTGTCTTTTTTTCCCCACGGAAATTCAAGCTCAGGAGAAGTCCTGGAGGCGGCGGCCATGCGATCTTAGGGAGACACCTGGTTGGGCAAAGGAACAGCACGGCCAATCGTCTGGAAATTCTGTCTCCGGTGTCCAGCTCTGGCTACGTCCTGGCAAGTGTTCAGAGCCCGGGCTGCATTTGTCACATTTCCTTGGCAGCCTGGAGGCCCAGCCGGTGGACCTGCTGCCAGCAGCACAATGCAGCTCTCCTGCCTGGCGACTTGGGGACACGGGCAGGGAGGGGCAGACTGGGCCAGAGAAGAAGAAGGTGATGGGGACACACGGAGGGGAGCTGTTCAGGGGCCAAGGCAGGGATTCATTAAGAGCGCCACCTACCTGTGCTACCTGGGCCTCCTCAAGGACAGACAGGGATGGCAGAGACACCCTCCATTCACCCTGGGTGCCCATTCAGACTCCCATCTAGTAGAGGACTTTTTCTCTAGCACAGTGCTTCTGAGTGGGGTCCCTGAAGCAGTAGCACCTGGGCATTTGTTGGAAATGTATTCTGGAGCCCACCGCAGAGCCACTGAGCCAGAGACCCTGGGGTGGGCTTGGCCGCCTGCAGCTTCCAGTCCCTCCCAGTGGCTTCCCAGGGATGGCTGCTGGTGTGTGAGGACCAGGGAGGGCTCTAATGCTGCGACAGTTCCTCTGGGCACCGGAGACAGGCTTGTTGTCTGTTTCGCATGGTAATGGAGTAAAATTGATGTCATTTTTCCTTCAAACAGAGCTCGCCTGGAACATCTCAGGTTTTCATTTCACTCCACGGTTGTTAAGAAAGCTAAAAACAACCAAAGCTCTGTCAAGTGGCCCCATTTTCCAGTCTGGCTGCCCAATCCCAGGGTTTCTGGTGTCAGGGCCACTTGCTTCCACCTGCAACTTCCTGAAAACATTCCACCTCCTGTGTCATTACCACCTCTGGCCGCGGGAAATCCAAGCTATATACTAAGAAAGCACTACGGTACATTTGAAAAACTGACAAACGCCAAGTCCAGAGGACCAGTCTGCAGCCTGCTGCCGGTGGAAAGACCCGGCGTGGCAGAGGCCTCTACCTCCGTGTGCACCCGTGTACGTGAGTGGTTTGCTGGGGACATGGAGCCTAATGTTGATTTTATTTATTTTGAGATAGTGGGAATGAGAGAAGGAGGGGTGGAGAGAGGGAGAGAGAGAATCCCAAGCAGGCTCCGTGCTGTCAGCACATGGAGCCCGATGCAGGGCTCCAGTTCACAGACGGTGAGATCATGACCTGAGCAGAAATCAAGAGTCAGATGCTTAATCGATTGAGCTACCCAGGTGCCCCCAGAGGGTTTTTTTTTAAAAACACGAACCAGTGCATGCCACTCTTCTGCTTAAATCCCTAAGAGTAGCTACCGGGTGAGCCCGCAGCAAAGCCCACTCTCCATGCCCTGGGGTACCAGTCTGCGAGCCCGGCTGGCTCCAACACACCTCTCGCTGTGCCCCCTTCCCCATCACCCACCAGAGGCCTCCTCTTTCTGTGCCTCCCAAATGCCAGATTGACTTCCCCCGGCTGGCTCCTGAGTGCCTCCTCCCTTCCAAGGGGAACCTCACTCACTTCTCAGAGGTGTCCCTGACCACCTCACTCACTGGCTATTGCCTGCATCTTCGTAGAACAGTTTATAAAATTTGCATACGGAGCTGTCTGTCGGTCCCACTGCATGAGTCCTATGGGAATGAGACCTGTCATGGCCCCTACTCTAGCCCCAGACCCTAGAAGAGTCACTAGCACACATGAAATACCCAGTAAATAGAGCTGAATTAGTGAGTGAACTTTTTAAATTAGTCAATACATATGACATAAAATTTACCGTCTTAACACTATTAAGCACAGTGTTGAGTAGTGTTTAATGCATTCACATTATTGTGCTACAATCACCACCATCCATCCAAGGAACTCACTCCTCTTGCAAAACTAAACCTCTGTCCCCATTAAACACCAACTCTCCACTCCCCCTCCCCCAGCCCCTGGCAGCCTCCATTGGACTTTCTATCTCTATGAATTTGACCTACTCCGGGGACCTCACAGAAGTGGAATCATACAGTATTTGGGTATTTGTGAGTGCTTATTTCACTTAACAGAATATCCTCATTTTCAACCATGCTGTAGCCTGTGTCTGAATTTCATTCCTTTTCAAGGCTGACTAATATTCCACAGTATGTATAAACCACCCTTTATGCATTTATCCATCCATGGACACTTGGGCTGCTTCCTCCTTTGGCTACTGTGAACAATTCTACTATGTACGTGGGCGTACAAATATCTCTCTATGGCCCTAACTTCCCTTCTTTTGGGTATATACTCAGAAGCAGAAATGCTGGATGACATGGTAATTATGTTTTTACTTTCTTTTTCTTCTGGAAGAACCACTGGTCTCTGTTTCCCATAAGCACTGCCCCATTTTACAGTGATGCCAACACACATGAGGGTTCTATTTCTCCACATCCACTCGGCCTGTTATTATATAGACTTTGAAATAATAACATCCCGATCAAAATGGTAGAAAGGCAGTGAGAGATACAGGCTTCCAGTTACGGGAATGAAAAAGTTGTGGGGATGAAAGGTACAGCATAGGGAATCTGGCCACTGGTACTGCCATTGAGTTGCGTGGTCACAGATGGGGGCAACCTAGTGGTGAGCTCAGCACAACTCACAAGTCGTCAGATCACTATGCTGTACACCTGAAACTAATGTCACTTTGTATGTCAACTCCACTCAAAATAAATAGATAAATAAATAAAAATACTCTAACAGTAATGAAGTGGTATCTCACTGTGGCTTTGATGTGCATTTCCCTAATGATCAGTGACACTGAACATCCTTTCTGGGGCTTATTGGCCACTTCCATATCTTCTCTGGAGAAACGTCCACTCAAGTCCTTTTGCTGATTTTTCAACCAGGTTGTTTATTTTGTTGTTGACTTTCAGAAATTCTCTACAGTCTGGATATTATCAAATATGTATTTGCAAGTATCTTTTCTCATTCTAAGAGTTGCCTTTTTACTCTGTTGATAATGTCTTTTGATGCACAAAAGTTTTTAAATTTGGTGAAGTCAGCTCTACCTATTTCTTCTTTTGTTGCCTGTGTCTTTGGTGTCATGGCCAAGAAGTCATTGCCAAATCCAAGGTCATGAAGCTTTTCCTGTGCTTTCTTCTTGAGGTTTTATAGTTTTAGCTCTTATATGCTCGGGTCTTTAATTCATTTCAAGTTAATTTGTTGCATATTGTATCAGGGAAAGGCCCAAGACAGGCTTGTAACCTTGAACAGGTGACCCTACGCCTGACAGCCTTTTTTGTCCCTCATTTCCTGCATTACTGACTTTTTTTGTGTTTGATTTTTTTTTATAATTAAAAAAAATTTTTTAATGTTTTTTATTTATTTTTGAGAGACAGAGAGAGACAGCGTGAGCAGGGGAGGGTCAGGGAGAGAGGGAGACACAGAACCGGAAGCAGGCTCCAGGCTCTGAGCTAGCTGTCAGCACAGAGCCCGATGCCCACGAACCGTGAGATCATGACCTGAGCAGAAGCCGGAAGCCAAATGCTTAACTGACTGAGCCACCCAGCCAACCCAGTGTTTGATTTTTTTAATAGTGAAACTTTTTAATTCCTTCCTCATTTTCTTTTGTGTCTATTATGTAGCTATTTTCTTTGTGTTTATTATGGGGATTATGCTTAACATCCTAAAGTTATAAAACTCTAACTCAATTCATTTTATACCAGCTTAAATTCAATAGCATAAAATATCTCCACAGCAAAATGGTTTTTAAAAAGCAAATAAATATGAAATTATAACTCAAGAGAAGGACCAAGCACAAAAGCAGCCTGCTATGATAAAGAAAATAGGTTGGCCTTGGGGCACCTGAGTGGCTCACTCACGTTAAGTGTCCAACTCTTGATTTTGGCCCAGATCATGATCTTGAGGTTTGTGGGATCGAGCCCTGCATCAGCTCTGCCCTGAGAGCACAGAGCCTGCTTGGGATTCCCTCTCTCTCTCTCTCTCTCTCTCTCTCTCTCTGACCCACTCATGACTCTCTCTCAAAAAAAATAATTAATTAATTAATTAATAAACCTAAAAAAAAGAAAAAGAAAGCAGGTTGGCCTTTGCAGAGGGGTCTATACAAGAGTCCCTCTGAGGGAACGCTTACCTAGAGGCCTTAAAGATAGAGAAGCTAGCTCGATAAGGAGTGGGGAGAAGAGCATTCCTGACAAAGAGAGGCCAGAGAGAGTCAGGGAAGAGCTTGGGGCAGCTGAGAAACAGAGGCCCACATGACGGTTCAGCGTTGAGTTGGAGAAGGGAATACAGTCCTGGGGAAGCAGGTAGGTCTCCATCGCACAGCCTGGGAGGGCGACGCACAGCAGGGGACATTCCGCGTCAAATGCAAGGGAAGCCGATGAAGGGCTTAGGGCTGCTTAGTGACAAAGTCCTAACTCTGTTGGCTGAAGCTCTTGCCGGTCACTCTGGGACAAGGATTCAAGAGGGAAGAAAATGCAAGTGAGGAGCCCAGCAAGGCAGCTCCTGCCGTCGTCAAGGCCAGAGATAACGATGGGCAGACGAGGGTGGAGAGGGAGAGAAACAACAGGCCTCAGACATGCTTGTGACCCTGAGCAGGTGAGACAGCAGGGTCCCTCAGCCCTGGCTTTGAGTGCTTTTTGCTATGTACTCCCTTAGGGTGAAGGCACTCCCACCAAGCCTCCACTTCCTGCTCTGTAAGATGGGCATATGATGAAATCCAACAGGTAAGAGGACAAGGAGAAATAACCCAGTTCCTCATCACGGACATCCACTGCCTTCCCTCCTCTCAAACACATGCCATCGGCCACATGATTGACGCTGATCTAATTCACACATCACAACCAGGAGACACTATGAAAACTGTGAGCAAATGCAGGACACCAGATTCTCCCAGCTTTGACCGTGTTATCCTACACCAAGTCCCCACAAGTGCCCAGGCCTGCTCGGGACAGAAGCCTGCCTAGATTTAACCTCAAGGGTCAGAGCGGCAAGTGTGGTCTCTACCTAGAGACCCAAGTGGGACCTAATGATGCTGTTCCCCTCGGTCTGGAGAGAAACATGTTGCAAGGAAGGTGGGAACCACTCCAGCAGATTCCCTGCCAAATCCACGAAAGCTGGGGAAACAGAGCCATTTCCATCCTGCGGCCCCACAGGAAACACTCGGGCGGGAGAGAGACGGGCTGGTTGGCCTCACCTTCCCGCTCACGGCACCTGGAGGCTTGGCTAATGACAGGGTTCCTCATCCCAACCACAATCCTTTCGCATCCTCCTGGCTTAAAGAAGATCTCGCTTCCTAAAAGAAATCCCTTGGCTGAAACAGCCACAGGAAGAACAGAATTCTTTGGATTTTCACAACTAGGGTTTGGAGGGACCAAAGTGGTGGAGGGTGGTCTCGTTCAAAACAAGGGGCAGCGTCTGAAGGCAACTTGTCGTTAAACTTGCTGAAGAGCTGACCACCACCAGAGCAACGGTGACCAGTTCCGGGTGCTGAGTCTGCATGAATGGGTGAGGCGATCCCGCCTTCATTTGCCCTCTGGCCTCACCACTCGGGCCAAGATCCCCCACGGGAGGTGACCGGAGGGTTCAGTATTAGCGTACACAGGCCATATGCCTTCCACCACAGCGGCCCTGCTCTCAGTAGGCAGCCCTCGTCAGGAAGCATCTAAATCCCAATTTAATGTGTCTGGCCCCAGATTTGCCCTCAGCAACGGGATCTGGAGCTTCCAACTTCTTAGTACAAGTAGTGGAAGGGCAGCAAAGGGCGTGGAATTAAAGCCAGGAAAAAGGACCACTTAATCCCTGTCCTTCAGCCTTACAGCTTTGGGGGGCGGGGAGGGGTGGAGGGCAGCCCTGCCACGTACCACCCCCTCCCTGCTTGTGATAAAACAGCTGCCGCTGTGCTGGCGATAAAATTATGAAAGCAAATATCAGCGCAGAAGCTTTGCCTCATTACTACTTTCGTTGCCATAATGAGTGTTTACTCCTGGCACTCATGCTCTGGACAATTAAAAACAATAAATGAGATGAAATTAACTACAGATGAAAGGGTCTGGTGTGGAGCCAGCCCCACCAGCCGTCCTCCTGGGTTTCCTCAGGGCAGACCAAAGCACAGCACCCCGTCATTAGCCAGCCACCAGGAGGACTTGGGTTTGTGCGAATGAAGAACTCGGACATATTTCTCAGCAACCCGGGCCAGCATTTCCCTCCTCCCTGCGTGACCGCCACCTCCACCCTCACTCCTGGCCCCTAAGCCTCCTCTTCTCCTGCTGCAGCCACATCAACCACTCGCCCACCCACAAAAGCAGCCCCCGCTGGACCCACTGCAACACCTGTCACCCCTACCCCCATCTTGCAAACTCTTTCGCTCGCCCAGCTCAAAGGTCAGCTCTTTCCCAAAGCGTCCATGCTGCACAATGATCTCTCAGTAGCCATCACCTGAGCCCCAGGGGCCCCTGCAGATATTTCTACCGTTAACGTGGGTATCTTATCCGTCTTCCCTTCCAAGGGAAGGACTGTTGTGCACCATATCCCCAACACCTAACGCAGTGCCAGTGGTCTTCAAAAATGCTTGTTCGGAAAGAAGATGGGTGGGTAAAGTTGGGATGCATGCGAAAGTCCTTCTGTGTCTCCACTGTGAGTAGTGCAGCCCCTCCCCCGCCCAGCCACCATGTGAAGGATTCCCTCTACCCGCATTCAAGTCAGATGTAGACACAAGCTCCAGGGCTCCTTCCCTGGTACCCTCAAACAGACAACCTCTCCCCGCGCTTTCCTCCAGCCCTCACGGCACACGGCAAGAGCTGATTCACATCAAAGCTTGATCCTGATTCCTTCTACTGATCCCTGACTCCTTAAAATAGGGGCTGACTCAACTTCAATCCCCCTGGGAGGGGGTCTAGCATTTAAGACCAGCTTTGGCGAACCTGTGATAAAGAGTGGCAAGCAGAGCACAACCATAGGCAGACCCAGGTGCTGAAACAACACACCAGGGCAGGGGTGGCAGGTGGGCCCTCTCCCTTGGGAAGCCCTGAGGTTCCCTGCCCGGGGGTAACAGGGCTGTGTGCGTCTCCATCCTTCTTCCTTAGCTGGGAAACAGACAGGCACAAAGCACTCATCCAGGAGGAAGCAGAGCACCCCTCCTTTCCCCCCAGGTCAGGACACTGACCGGAGACTCACCATGTTCATGACCGTGAGGATGAACCTCTGGGCGGCCTCGGCCCCGTGGTACTGCACCATGTCGGCATCGGCCACCACCAGGGTCTCCACTGTGTGCTCATTGGTGAGCTGGATGGCGTTCCTCCGCTCCCGCCAGTCCTGGGATGGCCTGCCCCTCCTTGGCTTCTTCTTTTCTAGAAGACAACGGAGACATTCATGGAGTCTTTGGCATCTTGATTTCTAAAGCCATACAGTAAACTGGCCTTCTAAGGGGCCTCCCACAGAGAATGGGCCATCCCCAGTGGCCAGGAGATGGACCTCCACCATCACGGGGTGGGGGGTGGGGGGCCTGAGCTCACTTGCTACAGGTGGAGCTGATAGGCAGAAGATGGCTCACACCTGTTCACATCATAGCCGAGGAGGCAGAAGGGACTATCAGGGAAGAGAAAATCTGTCCCATCAGAGGAAGGTGGACAGCAGGGTACAGTCGACAGAGGAAAAGGAAGCCTAGGCCCAGTGGGGAGAGATCAGAAAGCACCTCAGGTTAATGGCACAGAAAGGGCTATACCCACTGTGAACAGCGGGGACCCAGGGAGGTGGCATTCTGGCCACTGTTCTGAGAGTCACAAGTAAGGAGCCATAAACATTAGCAATCACAAAGCATTATTTCAAAGAAAAACAAAATTTGATGAGAAAAGAAATATTGCATGACACACACATCCAGACCAAGATGCAAGTGTGCCCTTTTCTCAACACAAGGAAAGGTTATCTGTAATCCTCTGTTGACTCTTGGATTTTTTTTAGTTTATTTATTTTGAGAGAGAGAGAGAGAGAGAGAGAGAGAGAGAGAAAGAAAGAGAGAGAATGCATGCATGCATGCACGGGAAAGGGCAGAGAGGGAGGGAGAGAATCCCCAGCAAGGCTTTGTGCTGTCTTGACGCAGGGCTTGATCTCATGAACTGTGAAATCATGACCTGAGATGAAATCGAGAGTTGGACGTTTCAGACTAAGCCCCCCAGGTGCCCCCTTTTCTGATACTTTAGATAAACTGATTCCCTATAAGATCTCATTTTGATAAGCAGGTGCTGTTATTAATTAGAGCCCATATCAGAGTGTCTGGCATTCAAGCTGCCATGTGAGGATGACCTAGACTTTCTTGGTGAAAACCTTCTGGCCAACACTAGATGTGATATTCAGTTTGATATGAATAGCGTGCATTTTCAGGATCCAAATGTAAATGGAAAGGCAGCTCTTAAATTTGTTAGTGATCAGGCCCATTTTTAGCACTAGACCATACACAGGGGTCAGTCTGCTACAATTTCCATCTGCGAACCCAATCCTGTATGCACAAACTGGCTTCATAAAGTGACCTGATCATTCCAGGGCCCCAAATGCACACTCCGAAACAGCCTGAGATACGGGTCATAATGAAGAAGAACACTCTGTGTGATATAATTGACTTTGTGAAAACTGGAAAGCAATCTAAATATCCAACCGCAGAGAAAGCCATCAATAGGAAAACAGTACGTAGCTGTGAAAGGCACATTTGTGAAAGTGATTTAGTGATGAAGAGAGAAGCAGAAATAAATCTACATACACCGTCAAATCCCAGTTTTGCAAAGAATCAAGACACAAGTACCTTCAGGTGAAGGAGGAGGAGGAAATTAATTTAAAAATAAAAACAAACAGACGGACAGTCAGACAGATAACCAACCAACCTAGATAGAACATAACTAAAATGTGAATGATAGGCGATATGTGATCTTCATTTTTTTTATTTGTATTTTCCAAATGTATACAATAAACTAGAATTGCTTTATTCACGTAAAATACTAATAATGTTGACCTTGAGAAAAACACAGATGCCACTTGTAAACTCTCAACAACAACACACAAGGTAGGAGGGAGCAAAGTTCATCATCTGATTAGCCACAGAAATGCAAGACAGGGGCGCCTGGGTGGCTCAGTTGGTTGAGTGTCCGACTTAGGCTCAGGTCATGATCTCATGGCTTGTGGGTTCGAGCCCCACATCAGGCTCTGTGCTGCCCGCTAGCTCAGAGCCTGTAACCTGCTTCAGATTCTGTGTCTCTTTCTCTCTCTGCCCCTCCCCTGTTCACTCTCTGTCTCTCAAAAATAAATAAATGTAAAAAAAAAAAAAAAAAGTTAAAAAAAAAGAAAGAAATGCAAGACAAAAAGCATGAATGCCTTGGCCCCACAGGATGGTTCTCTCCTCCCCCAGAGCCAGGTACACCTCCCATCGAGACTTCAGGGCCTCCGCAGTCGAATGAGGGAAGGGAGAGTCCCTTCCAAGACAACAGGTCAGGTCTCAGATGACACTGCCTTGAATGGGGGCAGAATCAGAGGCCGCTTGTTAAAGCCTATAGGCACATTCACCAACCAGATCAGCCCTGCACGAGAGGAAGCTGGACCACGGGTGATCTCCCGATTCTGGGCTCAGCGTGCTTGCTTGCTGGGCGCTCACTGCCCAGATCCGGCCGATCTGTCCAACTTGGAAATTTACAAAAATCCCCTCTCCCATTGTAACAGCGGAAGTGAAGGGCTACCAAGCCAGAGCTCTGTTGTAATGAGCACCCCCACGTGCTCCCAGGCGACCGGCCAGGAGCCACACGGTGCTCCATCTCTTCTCAAGGTCATTACTGAAAACTCCCCACTTGGACTCCCCAAGTGAGCCGCTCAGTACTTCTCTTTGCAAAGTGTCCTGTATTTTCAGGTTCTCACAGGAGAAGAGCTGTATTTTCAGCATGGCCCAGAGGACGTATTCATAATATTTCTCTGGAAGATGGTGAGCTTGAACATGTAAGAGCTGAGCACTCTCGAAGAAAAGTCGCCCATCACTCCCAGACCAGAGAGGAGGTTGCTCCTGGACATTCGACATCTCAAAATGCTGCATTGGGACGTCGGTCTTTTAAGCACAAAGTAGGACCCCAAAGCCCTGCCCCTCCCTCCCTGATGGGCCACAGAGAGCTAACAAACAGGCTGTCACAAAGGGTGCAATGCTGGGGATTGACAGATGCCCAGAATACTAAGTAACAGGTAAAACACAACAATCAGGTGCTCTGTGGTTTTAAAAGGATTTTCACTACGACTCTGGTTCCATTCATTGCCCAGCCTCAGCCCCTGGCATAACACTTGATGCGAAATAAATATTCATTGAATGAATGCACAGGTCAGTAAATGGATGAATGAGTGAGTGGAATCTCTGTTTCCCACAGAACAGAGCTGAAGTCGAGCCCCGGGGAGTGGTGAATTCGGCCCTAGGACCCAAAGCTTCCCCCCCCTTGGCTCTGACTCTCTGCAGCTGCCCTGATTATGTGTGCCCACGTGCTCCCCATTGCCATCTGAACTTAAAACATACAGCAGGAGGGTCGAAGAAAGCTCAGCAGGAAAGGATTCTATGTTGAGCGGGGTGAAATGGACTTTGCTGCTGCGTGCTGCAGGACCTCACCCGGAAGACCGGGCACAGCGACTCTGAGCAGCCTTCGGGAACAGTGCTCCTTCCCTTTGGATGCTCTCTAGCTTGCTCCAGGCCTGCGGTGGCTATAGCACAATTATCCCTCCTGGCTGCCTGCGCTCCCCTCACCCAGCTTTGCTCACTGGGTCTGTCGTGCCAGAACCATGCCAGGCTGGCTGGGGACTCGGAGACACACCCCAGTGCTCTGTCCTGTCCCCACATTCAAAGGAAGAGGCCAGAAGCCTTGATCCAAACCCCTGCAGCTAGATGGGTTGCTGGAATTCAGAATTTTTCAGATTCTGCAAGGCCATGCGGTATGTGTGCCACATACTGAATACTGCTTTCCCTGAGGTTTGGGCAGCGAGCGGTTATCGAAGGCACTACTACTTCTGCAGAGAAATAAATAAAAGGGCGTCAAGAAAGATGCTCATGTCAGAGCAGGCCAGGCCTTCCACATAATGAGTGTCAAAAATCCAGGATTTTGGAGTTGTGGATAAGAGCCCAAGGACCTGTATTCCCTCTCCATGCCCGTGTCCTTGCCTGGGGGTAGTTAGTGGCAGAGAGAAACACGGGGCTGGAGGGAAGCTTGCTCCCTCCCTTCTCCTCCTGCTCATCACCTGTTCTACCAGTAGCTCCGGGATAGTTATTCCTTCCCTCCAGTGAGAACAGAACCATCATATATTTTTACCTTGAATACCACAAACTGAATACATACACCCTAACAGACATGCTTCATCAACACCAATATTCACAAACTGTAAGTATGTATCATGAAAAGGAAAAAGAACACCCCCAATTTCAGACTAACAAGGGTGCTGGACCCAGCCCTCATGGGAGAGGTCAAAGTTCAAGCTGGGCAGGTGTGCAGTCGTCTGGGGGGGCCCTCCACGCTGGGCCCAGTAACCACTGTCTCCAGCCACTGTGGGAACAAGAGAGGCGGCCCTCACCCCTCTAATGAGGACAGACCACAGCCTGTGGGGCTCCAGGCCCCCTCTGGCTGCTACAGACACCAGAGATCATTCCAAGTTCACCCTGTGATCTTGTTTGCCAGTGCGCGGCCGGAGTTGGTGCTGACTTAGTAGATTTTCAACCTCTGGCTTCGTATTATTTCCCTTACCTTTATTTTCCTTTGCCCCAATTATCCATTAAAAAAGAAAATTCTACGTATTTATGGAAGATACTCCAAGTCTTCTTTATTTAAAAAAATGTGTTTAATGTTTATTAATTTTTGAGATAAAGCATGAGCGGGGGGAGGGGCAGAGAGAGAGAGGAAGACTCTAAATTCAAAACAGGCTCCATGCGCTGAGCTGTCAGCACAGAGCCACAATGTAGGGCTTGAACCCACAAACCATGAGCCAAAGTCAGACGCTTAACTGACTAAGCCACCCAGGTACCCCCCAACAAGTCTTTTTTACAACAAGAGAAGGAAGAGAAAAACACAAAGAAAAAAACAAAGGGTATTCTATATGTGGGACTTGTAGAATTTTCATATCACTATTTATTGTACGAATTTGGGGGGCTACTGAAAATGTTGAGCAAATACAGAAACTGTCATTTTAGTTATGAGTTTTGCTCTTGGGAAACTAAAACAAAAAAAATCTCAGTTGTAAATTATCAAACTCTGTATGAAGTGGATGTTTCTTTAGTTTAAAAATAGAGTATTTAGGTATTTCCCAGGGAAAAACAACACACAGATCACAAAATACTCTGTGTAAGAGTGTCACCGCCAGAAGCCATCCCTGAATTGCTCTGTGATTTTACCAAGTCATTTCCAGGGAAGACCTCAGGTCACCTTTGTGCCAAGGGAGAGAGAAAACCTGCCTGTGCCAGCAGGAGAAGCAAGTTAGAGAGAAAACAGACCTGGCAGAAGGAATGGGGGCAGCTGCCCAGGGCCACCGGGCCCTTGGAGACCAAGGACAGAGGGCACTTCAGGCCGAGAAATTCGAGACTGGCGTCAGTGCTAGGAGTTAGTCCAACCCGCTTCCACAGCTACAGAAAAGACTCAGACTTAACCTTGTTGTCATTCAGGCCGGAAACGTAAACCTTTCCCACACACAGCACTCAAGGTCCAGAGACAAGAACGTCCGCCCCTGGGCACACATGAACACAGCGGACAGGGAAGACTCCAGAACCAGACATTCACCCAGCCGTCCTGACCGTGGGTTTTCTCCAGCTCTTCTTAGGACAGGGTAAAGGCAATCCCATCAGAAGCCCTTGGTGACATTGTGATGTGTTGCGAAGTATTTACCTGTGGTCAGAGGAAGGCTACTTCATTCTCACCTTCCGACACAGACCCAGTGATTTGTACCCAGTTCCTTGAGACCTGTACAGGTCCCGGGGCGAGGAATCCCTTCCGGTGCTGGCAGAAGGGTCCGCACTGGCAGGAAGGGGCAGTGTAGGCCCCAGGGCCCAGAGGGAGCACAGAGGGCAGGGAGGTCAGCGGCCTGAGGGCCACAGAGTTGATGACAAGAATTCAAAACAGGACTGTGGTCCCGGGGAAATCAGAGGGCGTGCTCAGCTCCACCAGGAGCCAGGGGGTGGGATGCTGAGTAAGTTGTAGACTCTCCCCAAGCCGGATGTGACTTTTTTCAAGTCAGAATAATCACACCTACCACCCAGGTGTGCAGTGATTAAGTGAAATGTGTATTGAACACTTACTACATTCCCGGGAATATTATGATTCCTCAATAAATGGCACCTTTATTATGACGAAGGGACCATGTTGACAGTGGCCGTGGGCAGTCGCCTAGTGGTTAAAGACGTGGTTTTACCACACTGAGATACCACCTCATGCCAGTCAGAGTGGCTAAAATGAACAAATCAAGAGACTATAGATGCTGGTGAGGGTGTGGAGAGACGGGCACCCTCCTACACTGTTAGTGGCAATGTAAACTGGTGCAGCTGTTCTGGAAAACAGTGTGGAGGTTTTCCAGAAAAACTATCCACAGAACTCCCTTATGACCCAGCAATTGCACTGCTAGGGATTTACCCAAGGGATATAGAAGTGCTGATGCATAGGAGCACATGTACCCCAATGTTCATAGCAGCACTGTCAACAATAGCCAAAACATGGAAAGAGCCTAAATGTCCATCACCTGATGAGTGGATCAAGAAGATGTGGTATATATATATACAATAAAGTATTACATGGCAATGAGAAAGAATGAAATCTGGCCATTTGTAGGAAAGTGGATGGACCTCGAGGGTGTCATGCTAAGTGAAATAAGTCAGGCAGAGAAGGACAGATACCATATGTTTGCACTCATAGGTCTAACAGGAGACCAGGAGAAACCTAATGGAGGACCAGGGGGAGCGGAGGAGGAAAAGAGAGTTGGGGAGAGAGAGGGACGCAAAACTTGAGAGACTATTGAATACTGAAAATGAACTGAGGGTTGAAGTGGAAGAGGGAAGGGGGAAAGAGGTGGTGGTGATGGAGGAGGGCACTTGTGGGGAAGAGCACTGGGTGTTGTATGGGAACCAATTTGAAAATAAACTACTTAAAAAAATAATAATAAGACCCACCTGATGCCACACCCCATAGGGGACATGAAGACAGAGAGCGAGAGAGACCCTACACACCTTCATGATTTACCCTCTGAGCGTAAAAGATTTAAGGTGACTTACCCCCAAATAGATGGAAATTAGAGACATTAATAACCAAAGAAAATACAAATATGCTAACAGAGGAGGTCACCATGGCAGCTCCGGTGATAAAAATCACTGTGGCAGAGGTGGGGTGGGGGGGCCTGGTTGGCTCAGTCAGTTGAGGTTTTGGCTCAGGTCACCATCTCATAGTTTGTGAGTTCGAGCCCTGCATCGGGCTCTCCACTGACAGCACAGAGCCTGCTTGGGATTCTCTCTCTCCCTCTTTCTCTCTGCTCCTCCCTCAAACTTGCTCTAAACTTAAAAACAAAAAGTCACCGTGGGTTGTTAGTCCAAGGCGCACAGAGCAGGGCACTGCTACCCACACTGTGCTTGTGTCCTCTCCCTGCCGCCGAAGCACAAAGACATTTGTTAAATACCCAGCTCTGGGCTCGAACCACTTCATGGGGATTCCAGGGCCAATGGACCAGCCTGTCATTCTGCCTCAGAATTTCATTCTGAGTTTCCCAAAATGAGGGAAAACTTTTTTTTTTAAAGGTAAACATGGTTTCTTGTGAGTTTTCTCACTCTCCTCTGACAGGTGGAAAAGTACCATTCCTCAGGGAAAAGCCGCATTGACCTAACACCAACCTCTAAGATAAAGATACCAATGAGACATCTTCTTGATCCACTCATGGAGTCCTCTTAGTGATGGACAAGGCAGTGTTTTCTTTTTTTTTTTTTTTTTAACATTTATTCATTTTTGAGAGACAGAGCGCAAGCAGGAGTGGGGAGATAATTGGAGACACAGAATCTGAAGCAGGCTCCAGGCTCTGAGCTGTCAGCACAAAGCCCATGACCTGAGCCAAAGTCAGACTCTTAACTGACTGAGCCACCCAGGCATCCCACAAGGCAGTGTGTCAACAATCTTTTATGGCAAATGTGATCATGAATTCTGTTCACTTCTATGGGCCACGAACCATGTGCAAAACCGAAGAGCCTACAAATAAACACACATCAAAAGGAACTCCAGAAAAATCCCACCCTTTGTCTTAAGTCGGCAGCCTTGATGGTCGTCCTGTACAGGAAGGGCCAGGCAGGCAGCATGACACCGGTGGGGCGAGAGTGGGGCAGAATCAGAAAAGGACGATGGCAGGTAGCCTGCGTTAGAAAGGACATGTGAGGTCACAGACGGTGACAGCAGCTTCTGGAATAAGAGGGGTGCTGTTTGGCAGGTAGGACCCACTCAGTCGCCTGATGGCACAAGCCCCAAGAGAAGTCCCCCTAGCACCCCATCCAAGGCACCAAGGCTGTATGGCTCCCCCGGGGTAGGCTGGCTGGGCTACCATGTGGGACGTGTGAACGGGTCTTTTGCTTTTTATTTTTTATTTTCTGGAACTGCCGCATCAAAAGCGAATTCAAATCTAGAGAACACACCTAACCGTGGGCATAGCAGAACCTCTCAGACAGGATCAAGCAGGAGAGTGGGGTCTGCACAGAGAGTACCTGAGAGCACCCCACTGCGCTGGGGCCCGTTGCTGGTGGGAGATCCGGTCAGCCAACCTCAAGCATCGACGCCTGCCAGCTGGAGTGGACTGGGGGTTCAAGGACCCAAATATCACCCTCTGGGCCTGCCACAGTGCCCAGCTGGCACTCCCTGGTGCACAGTAGGGAGTCCAGAATTACACTTACTTGAATTAATTTTCTTAAACTCTTTGTACTTCCTAATTAATATCCAGATTAGTTTTCAGGGAACTTAACATAAATGTTCTGGAATTACATTCTCAAGAGGTGCTTCCTCCATCTAAGGAAGTGACAAAGCTGGTCCTGAGAGGCCCACAGCTCCGACATCTTACAGAGCTGGTGACAACCTGCCCATGGACTTGCAGAGTGACCATGGGCAAGTTCCCTCACCGATAAACCAAGGTGATAATTACTCCTCTCTCTTAGGGTGGATATGGGTAATAACTGAGAGATGCATGTTTAGCCTCCAACATGGGCTCAGGCATAGAATATCACATCCAAGTCATGCCACGAGTCTGGTTTCTATCCTTAGCATTTCATTACTGTTACTGCGGTGGTTAACCGCACATTAGGGTCTAAGTACTAAATGTTTAAGCTGTGCCTGATCCTGGAAACAAACAGGGAACTTGGATGCTTATCCGTGCTCTGTGGGGTCTAGCTGCTCATATTCTCCATCTATCAGCACCTCTAGTCTAGACACTCATCAATCAGCTTGTTGCCTTTGATACTTCCTCCTGGGCGCAGGGGGGCATGAACAAACTTCTTCAAGGCTATCCTCAACCATGCAACAATAAGTTAAAAAAATTCAGAAACAACAGCTTCGAGAAGAGTGAGGGAGTGGCCTGTAACTCCTGCTCAACATTCCCAAGGTCACGTTCCAACATTCCAGAGGGAGGAATATTTTAATCATCCCAAACGTGACAGAACATGACTGTACGTGGAGTCGTCTACTTAAACCATGAAACATTCATAACGTCTCACATTGGATAGAAGAATGAAAACCAAATGCTTCTCATTAGAGCCCAGAAAACGGTATGAGTCCATCTCCTTGGGGGGAGACACCCAGTGCTGCCGGAAGTGGCCTTTCTGCACACAGACCCTCACCAGGGCACCAACCCTTTTGCCGAGCACCAGGGCCACGACTGCTACAACATGAAAAACAGCCGGATGTGTCACTTCAACTGTATGTTCAATAGCCCCACCTTCCAAAAATAAGCAACCATGAGGTGTAAAGAAAAAATAGTTTTAAACAGGGAAACACACCATAAGAGACTCGTGAATACAGAGAATAAACTGAGGGTTGATGAGGGGGTCAAGGGGGAAGGGAAAATGGGTCATGGGCATTGAGGAGGCACTTGTTCAGATGAGTGCTGGGTATTGTATGTAAGCGATGAACCACAGGAATCTACCCCCAAAACCAAGAGCACACAGGATACACTGTATGTTAGCCAACCTGACAATAAATTATATTAAAAAGAAAAAAAAGAAAAGAAAAGAAAACGCCCTCAAGTCGGGAATTGAGAACTCTAGATATTCACCTGGCCCTGACCTTGACGCCCTCAAAGGTGCCACTTAACAGAAAGGTCTCTGTTCCCCATGCACAGGCAATTTGCACTGTGCTTTGGGGCTGAAAGCCTGTTAACTACATTTACCAGACTCCTTTGCCAGTTGGCTTTCTGTCCAGCTCACCAACAGGGGGCAGTAGAGGGAGACCAAAGGAGGATCAGATGTGTTCTCAGCTCAGGGTGGCACTGTTCTAGCCGTACTACTGGACAATACGGCTCCGGCCTCCAGCTCCTGGGACATTCCCAGTCCAGCTCCCCTGCCCACTCAGAGGTACATCCGTAGTGACACCAGCTTGGCTACACCCCTTGCGGTCTGATGCCCCTTCGGACCCTTACCCCAAGCTCTTTGGCCGCAGAAAAGCACCTCTTCCTTTTCTTAACCCAGCTCTCGGGTGACAGCTGTTTCCGGGTTACCCCAGCTTCCCCCGTCTGCTCATTCTGACTTGGGCATTGCTATAACCAATTCCATGTGAAATCCCTCTAGTTTGCAACACCTGGCATTGTCTCCATTTTCTGGACTGGACACAAACGGATAGAGCTTACAATGAGACAGTCAGTCCTTAAACTACTTCCTAGATTTCATTTGCACTTAAGAGGATTCTTCCCCATTTTGGAACTAAGGATTTATTTTTTCACCGAGGGAGTATGACGGGATTGGATGTGCATTTCCACGCCGTAGAACACTGCCATAAACAGGAAGGCCACCCTACATTCTGAGTTGCCATTTCACACAAACCAATCACTAGGGGCTCCAGGAAGGGGATACGAACTTGACGCATGCCACAGATCTCTCCACCTGTCACTGTCCCATCCAAGGACCCGGAGACAGGGCCGCACAGACTCAGAGTCAACATGGGGAAAGCACTGGAGGAGGAAACACAGACAAGCAGTGAGCCAGCAATGGGTTTTAAGGCGTAGCTTCAGAAGTCTGCACACACAGACTTGCACACACTGTGCTTTGCAATAAAATCATCAGGTTCCCATCACTTTTCTTCTTCAACAAAAGCGAAGGGTCTGTTTCTAGAAAAGCCATCACTTCCAAGTAGAAACGATGGTTCCACGTGTGCAGAAGAGCCCCCAGCCAGGTGAACTTTTCAGCAGCTGCAGAAATCCAACATCCTTGAAAAATAATGGCCTTCTCTCTCGCTCTCTCGCTTTTTTTTTTTCAAATAGGAAAAAAATAACTTTTGCTCTCCAAGTATGAATTCTTTAAATAACTTCCCCCAAGGCCAAGTCATTTTCATAAAAGCTCTTTTTTTTTCATGTAAATTCCTTACAAAGAAAGGTGGAAAATAAGAGTTGCGTTTTTTTGGTTTTGAGAGTGGGGGCGGGGGGCTAAGATCCCACATGAAGAACTGACCAATCTTGGAATCCAAAATCAGTCCCTACACAAGGTGGGAGGTATGATCCACACTTCTGCCCAGTGACACAGCAGGGCCAAGCATAGGAAATGTGCGTTGAACCCACCCCCCTGCACTGGACCTTTGACCCATAGTCAGAGTCCTGTAGGTACCAAGTAGCCAAACACCACTGACTACGGGTGAGACTGAAAGGTATTCAGCCAATAAATGCTGATTGGGGACCTACTGTGTGCTAGGCACTGCCACCACATAAGTGGCCCTGAAGAAGAAACAGATGTTAACCGAATTCACGAATGCATGAAAATTTATAAATGTAACACACGCTTGCAGGAAAGAATAGGAGCACCATGAGAGAATATGAAGGAGGGCATTCCAATTTAGCCTCTGTTCCATGGGGAGGTGCGACATGGGCCAAGATGAGAAGGGCAAGAGGTAACGTGGGGATGGAGAGAGAGAAGTTGGGAGCAGTCTTGGGGGTGGGAACAGCATGTGCATAAGCCCTCGGGTCAGAAGAAAGCATGGCATGTTCTAGAACCTGCAGAGGGCCAAGTGAAAGAGGGAGTGTGACTGGCAAAGAGGCTTGAGCCACAGGCAGGGGCAGGCGTGCAGGGTCACGTGGCATGCATTCAGGGTTTTCTTCTTCACTCCAGGAGCAGTGGGAAGCCCTTGAGTGTGTTATCCTGGCCGCTGTGGGTAGAACAGATTCTAGGGGCCACCGTGGAAAGTGGGGACAATGGCTGAATGACTACTGCAGGAGCTCAGGGAAGTAGGCCCCAGACCTGAACCAGAGGAGGGCAATTGCAGGTGAAAACTTAGAAGGCGACCCCAATAGCACTGGGGGTATTTACGTGAGTAAGGAAGGAGGGGCTCCAAGTATGTTTCCCACTTTGAATGATTGTGCCAATCACAGAATCAGGAACCATTGGTTCAGGGTCAGGTATTAAAAAAAATAAAAACAAAAACACTGTAGGATTTAGGCTAGTTACATTCCAGGTGTTCTTGAAGTACCTGAGCGGAGAGGTCGAGGTGGCTGTTAGATGTGCAGACATGCAGCTTAACAGCAAGGTTAAGAGACCAGAGACCGGCACTTAGGACTCAGTGGCCCCAGACCAATCCCTCAGGGACCTCAAAACTGCATGGCTGGATGGAAGAGCTTGAACCAACACGGCAGGAGGCAAAAGTCTGGCGGGGGGGCGGGGAACACATGAGGTGCAAGGAGTGCAGAGCATGGAGTCACAGGAGCCAAGAAAATAAAGTCTCAGGAGGGAGGGCTGCTCAGCATCCTCAACACAGGAGACAGCAAGTCAGGAGGGATTGGATGGAACCAAAGAAGGGCTCATGAGGGTCTCAGTGAGCAATCTACCTACCAGAGGAAGATAGAGGAAGAGTTAAGATACGCTGACACCAGAAGGAGGGGTGAAGGCAAGGTGAGAAAATGGTGCAGACAGTGAAGAGGTCGGGGAGCAGAGAAATAGGGATGCACTTGAAATATACAATAGAAGGACCATTTCCCTGCAATGGCAAAAACTTGCACATCCAATGGGGAAACCCAGGCCCATGGAGGGCTGCCATCGCCACTCAATTTCTACCAGTCTTTCCCTCTCATCATGTTCATAAACGGGAGTCCGCAGACTCTAAACCAGGTAGAATAAGGCTTCTAATATTCCCACCTTACATCAACTGAGGAAAGATGACCTCCCATTCAACAGGCCTTAGTCAAGCCCCAGATCTGTAGCTGGCCCTGCACTGGGTGCCCCCTTTGAGGAAGAGAGAAAAGCATGTAAAACTTAACAGTTCTATAAATAGCCCAAGAATGAAAGAACCATCAAGGAAACAGCACAGAACTCTTAGGGAAAGCTACCTCTGGATTGGAACACATTAGCTGTATCAGGAAAGGACAGGGATTCGTGAGAAAAGCAGTGGGGAGGATGGAAAATGCAAGTTAGCACCGTCTAGGAGGAGATGCTGGATCTATGCCAATAAGAACGCTTTAGAGGCACCTGGGTGGCTCAGTCGGTTGAGTGTCTGACTTCAGATCAGGTCGTGATCTCATGGTTTGTGAGCTCGAGCCCCACATGGGCTCACTGGTGTCCGCAGGGAGCCTGCTTTGGATCCTCCATCCCCCTCTCTCTGCCCCTCACATCTCTCTCAAATATAAATAAAAGATTTAAAAAATATATTTAAAAAGAATGCTTTAGGCTGGCTGACACAGGGCACCTTGAGGGCAAGGCAGAATGCTGCCGTTTCTCGTTCGTGTTCATCTAAAATCCTGTCTCAATCTCAATTAAATATTAGATGCACTTGCAAAAGACACTGTATTAGTCTTCTAGGGTTGTCATTACAAAGTGCCACAGACCTGGATGGCTCAAACCACAGACCTATTTCTTCACAGGTCTGGAGGCTGGGGCTCTAAGACAAAGGTGTCGACCGGGAGAGTTTCTCTTGACACCTCTCTCCTTGGCTTGCAGATGGCCACTCTGTCCCTGTGATCTCATGGGTCTTCCCCTGTATGCATCTATTGCCAAGGTCCTCTTGTTTTTGGTTTTTAATTTTTTTTTAATGTTTATTGATTTTTTGAGAGAGAGACAGAGCATACGTTGAGGAGGGGCAGAGAGAAAGAGACAAAGAATCTGAAGCAGCTCTTGGCTCTGAAGTGTCAGCACAGAGCCCAACGCAGGGCTTGAACCCATGAACTATGAGATCATGACCTGAGCCGAAGTTGGACTCTTAACTGACTGAAACACCCAGCCACCCAAAATGTCCTCTTGTTATAAGGACACCAATCATACTGGATTAGGACTCACACTAATGACCTCATTCTAACTTAATCACTTCTTTAAAGACCCTCCTTCCAAATACAGTCCTGTTCTGAGATGCTGGAGATGAGGACTTCCCCATATGCATTCCAGGGAGAGAACTCAGCCTATAACAGATGTTCATCGTCTTTCCTGCCTTAAGTGTGGACTGGGCAGGTCACCTTTGCAGGAGTTGGTGCACGCGTAACCATATGGTCAGGACAGTGTGGCAATTTTTTTTTTAATGTTTTTTTATTTATTTTTGAGACACAGAGAAAGACAGCATGAGCAGGGGAGAGTCAGAGAGAGAGACACACACACAGAATCCGAAGCAGGCTCCAGGCTCTGAGCTGTCAGCACAGAGCCCGACATGGGGCTCAAATCCACAAACCATGAGATCATGACCTGAGCCAAAGCCGGACGCTTAATCGACTGAACCACCCAGGCACCCCCATGTGGCAATTCTTAGAAAGGATAATCCTTGCAGGGGTCCATGTAGATTCAGTTGGCAAATCTGAAACAATCACAAGACCTCGGAATGATCACGTGCTTTAAGGCTTGCTGAAAGTGTATACACAAGCCTACTGGTGTTTGACAGTTTTATCTTCTAAAGTGATGGAAGAGGAAAAAAAAAAAAAGAACATTCCCCAAATGCACAGCTTGGGGGAAGAAATTAATGAACATGCTCATGTTTCAACCAGAGCAAGACAGGGCAAACAAAAGCCTGAAAAGAAATCCACTTGTCTTCCGCACCTGGACTCCCCCATCGGAATCCTGGGTATTGTTCCTTTTGACAGATGGTCTTTCATCTTTGACAAGGAAATACAAGAAACTTTAGATCGCTCAGAAATTCCTCCACCTCTGCAAGAAGGGCAGGCCATACTATGGATTAGGAATGCAAATGTAAAAAAATAAAGCGAAAGGCTCTTTCTACCCCTCCCTCTAACACCCCTATACCACTCAGCACACCCTAGCATGGTCAGTAGGACATCTCCTCCAGGCTTTGGGGTCCTGAGGGTGGAGACGGCCCCTTTAATTTCTGCATCTCCACCCCGAGGAGGGCACCTGATACACTGTCGGGCTTCAGTCACTATTCTGGAACCTATACATGCATGAGAGAATGAAGTGAATGGATGAGGAACAAGTGGTCCTTTTGCCCTCTTTTTAGAGCCTTAGAAGAAAAAAACAATCTCCTTGGGCTTTGTAGAGCTCTTGAGTGTCAGGGGGTTTTCCAAATGTATTAAATTCCCACATATTTCCAGAGCAATCTGCAGGGAGACATCATTCACTTCTCTGAAGGCCTCTTGGGTTTCACAGAAGCTCCAGAGGTCCCCTAACACACGGAAAAAGGGCTCAAAATACCCGACACACAGGTGGGGGAACAAGCCCAAGTGCTCCTCTTTTGGCCCAGAACCAGTCACCAGACTGGGCTTCTTTCCCAGGTAAAGAGCCTCCATCCAAACGCCCAGACGCCCCAGGGCGAACCCGGATATGGTTGCGGTTCTCCTGGCACCAGGGTGACTCTTAGGAATGGGGCTCCTACTCACACCCTTCCAATGCCCCCATCACGTCACCAAGAGGTGGCTTGTTCTCTTATGGCCAGGCCAGCCATTTCTTGGGTGTCCACATGGAAAGCACTGGGCTCCCCCAGGGTGAGCAAACCAGGAAAGTCATGGAGGGGACGGAAACCTCTGTTAGGCCAACTCACAAATTCTATGTGGCCCCGTGGCTTCCTCTAAAATCCAAGGAGGTCCCTACATTACCACACAGGCCTTCGTGAATTCAGCCACTTCATCTCTTTCCCACATCCTGACCTCTGAACAGGTTATAACTCCGGCTAACCGACAGTCACGTCACTAACTGGTACTTACAACTCAAATGCCACTTCCTCAAAGAGGCTTTCCTGGGATTCCTTCACCTACATCACTACCGCACATTTTCCTTTTTCCCGGGACCACTTACCGAAGCTGGTAATCATTTAAGTGTCCTATGTATAGTATTAGCCTCTTCCCCTGGACAGGAAGTTCAATGAGAACAGGACCTAGGTCAGTTTATTCATTACGGATACCTACTGCTTGCCATGTAGTAGCTGTTCAACAAATAGCTTTAAAATAAGCAAGTGAAAGAATTTTCCACCTGTGTTCCACTACAGTGAATATATTCTTCATTTTGTCACCTTTTAATTGTGTTTGATACTTAAATCTTTGCCCATGCTTTTGAAGTAAGTTCTTGGGTATCGTTTCTGAGTCTTTGTCACTGAATAGAGGATTTTAATGCCTTTATATTTTATTATAAAAATTAATAGTGTTTTATTTTTAGTTCCTTTTCTCTCACTGTTTTAGTGGTTCCCTAAGTGAACTGTATTTCATTAAGTTTATCATCTCTGGTACCGAGAAGGCAATTCTATTAGCAAGTTATCTTTTATAATCTTGAGAAACATTCTTTATATAGCTTTCTGATTATCAACGTCAACATAGAATTTTGGCTTTCCCTTATATTCAAAAAAGAATTTAGCTTCTTTTTTCCCCACATTCCTTCTACTTCTCAGATTCATAAATATTTCTTAAACTTGAAGTATAGACTATTATAAAAGTATTGTACTTTATATTTTATATCTTAATTATCATAATATCTTTGTTGAACTATAATCCACATACCATAAAACCCACCCATTTTCAGTATACAATTTAATGGTTTTTTTAAGTATATTCAGAGATATATGATCATCAAACATTTTCATCACCCAGAATGAAACTGCATATTCTTTAGCAATCTCTCCCCATTTCTGTCTTCCCTAACTGCAGCCCTAAGAAACCATTGATCTATTTTCTGTCCTCCGAGATTTGTCTGTTCTAAACATGCCATATAGACAGAATCACAGGATATGTGGTCCTTTGGTTTCTTTTACTTACGGTGAGGTTTTCAAGGCTTGTTCATATTGGAGCACGTAGCGGCACTTCATTCCTTTTGATTGTCAAGTAAGATTCCATTGTACGAATGTACCACATTTTATCCATCCATTCATTAGCTGATAGACATTTGGGTTGTTTTCACTTTTTGGCTACTGTGAATAAGGCTGCTATGAACATTCATGTACAAGCTTTTATGTGGACAAATATTTTCATTTCCTTTGGGTCTGTACCTAGGAATGGAATTGCTAAGGCCACAAGATAACTGTATACTTAAACTTCTGAGGAACTACCAGGCTGTCTTCCAAAGTGGCTGCACCATTTTACATCCCCAGCAGTAGTGTATGAAGGTTCTAATTTCTCTGTGCTCCCACCAACACTTACTATTAGCCATCTTTTTAATTACAGTTATCCACATGAGCGTGAAATTGTATCTCACTGTGGTTTTAATTTGCATTTCCCCGATGTCCAATGATGCTGGATATTTTTTCATGTGCTTACTGAACATTTGTATGGCTTCTTTGGAGAACTGCATATTCCAGTCCTTTGCCCATTTTTAAATTCAGTTTTCTTTTTTCATAATTGAGCTACAGATATATTCCAAATACAAGTCCCTTATCAGGTCTATGACTTGGAGAAATCATCTTCTATCATGTGAGTTGTCATTGCACTTTCTTGATGTCCTTAGAAGCACAAAAATTTTTAACTGTGAAGTCCAACTTATCCATATTCTCTTTGGTTACTTGCGCGGTTTTTTGTTGGCATGTATCAGAAATCATTGCCTGATCCAAGGCCACAAAATTCTAAGACTTTGATAGTTTTAGTTCACACAGTTAGGTCTTCGACCATCCCTTGATTTTTAAATAACTGCATTTCATGTGCAACTATATTTGCATCAGTCAGTTAGGCTTAACTCTATGTTTACAAGTTTCAATCATTAACATCAACTCTTTATATCGTGACTTCCTGGTTTCCATCTCTTAATTTTGCCTCAGCTCTGAATCACCTGCAATCACATCTCAAGGAAATTCTTCCTAGAAGAAGGACGTGTGGGGTGTAGAGTTTCGAGACTCCTACCCTCGGTGGCCCTCACACCTGATGAACAACTTGGCTGAGCAGCACATCCATGGGTCACTGCCATCTTGGCTCCACTGTCTTCTGGGACTTAGGATCTTAGACAACTCTGAGGCCTGCCAGATTTTCGTCTCTTTTGAGTCACCCATTTTGTCTACCTGAGATAGTGTAACTTTTATTGAGACTCCCGTAATTCACAAACTTTGCCAGGAGAAATAACTGTGGGTCTATATATATTAATTTTGACCAGAACACAGAAAGTCTTTCATCCTATAAACTAAGTTTTTTTTTTTTAAACATTCCAGAAAGTCTTCATTCATTACAAATCTTTGTTCAGTGCTCCCAACCTCACCTGGGGGGAAGAAGATCCCTTCTCCAGATATACTTAAATTGGGTTTTTCCATTTTCTACAAGGCATTTTTTTTTCTCTACAATGCATTTTTTTTTCACACTGTTTGCTTTGCTTTGTGTCCCAAGGAAGCATCTCCGCATCACTATTTCAAACGGGCAATGTCATTCCTGCCCTGTACGGCTCCTTCTTGGGGTTTTAATTTCGTTATAGCAAACTTCAGCTTTATAAGCTTTCATTGCCTCACCAAGCCTCTTTTATTTTAGGGCTATTGCTTTTACGTCTCATTCTGCAGTCCTTAGGGCTTTTGCTTCTTAAAAGCCCTATCATTTTGCTTCCCATTTGGGATACTAGTTTTCTGAGATTTACTCTGGTCCCTGAAATAAATTTGTTCTGCACAGTCAGCTCTGCCAGGCTGTGGTAGGATCTTAATCCCCCCAAACACTGGTACTATACGTTCTGAATTTATAAGACACTTAAATACGGATTGACAGGCCTCCTTCTGTTTATAGGGCAATGCTAGATGCGAAGAACCAGATCATACCCCCCTCATGCAGGGCTGTCCTGGAGTTGGTGACAAAATGGCTATAAACAACAGCTAACGCCAAACCGAGAAGGAGAGCTGACCAGTTTCCTAAGTATTCCAAATCCCTGAATGTCAAAGCCAAGGAAAAATAAGTGGAGGTGGAAAAATCTTTTCCCTTGCCCTCTTCTGGACAGGCAAGGTTTGGCCACTCGGAAAAGGCCACTGACCGCCCTTGTCGATCTGCGCCCACCATCCTTTAGAGCCAATGGAAGGTCCTCACTGATTTTAACATTGAAATTTAACAGTTTTTTAAGGAATTAAGAAAAATATCTTAATTTTTCTGAATATATTTTTGTTCTTTTCGATCTTCTGTGGGTTTTAGCAGGAAGGACTGCTTGCTAGATCCAGTGTTAAACCCGAGGTCATGCGGCAAGCAGGCTTTGTAATACCCTAGTCATCCAGAGATTCATGAGAGCATTTCTATGGCTTCCTAATCTGAATGTGTCATCATATCCGAGGGGATTTATTTTAATCTGCTGCCGCTGCAGATTATAACAAGCGCATTTGGACTGTCCTAAGCTCCGTGGCAGAGCCTCTATAAGAGGCTCAATAAGTCCTAAGCCCAATAGCCTTAGCATTCAATTCCTGAGAGATAACACTGCATAACACTGTGGTGTGACAATTCCAGATGCTGCCAATATGTTGGACGCTGAGATGCCCCAGCACCTCCTCAGGCTCAGGACATGCCCCTGCCCTTTTTTTATGGTACCGTTCTGCCCGATCTCTTAAAGACAGGGTAGCCCATTCATGGCCTCCCTTCCTTGCCTCCATGTCCTCTTCACCCATATTTATTGCACATCCCTTTTGAGTCAGGCTTATATCACTTCTGCTCTGATCCTGGTACACCTGAGCCAACCATCCACTGCACAAGACTGGCTTGTACCAAGCGGCCCTAGGGCTGTTCTGTTGTAGGAGGGTCCCTCCCTCTATGAAGTACATGATCAGTTTCTGTTTAATGTGATTCCAGTTACTTGCATCCCTGGGAACCACACTGATTTCCTGTTCCTAAAGCCTACAGGAATAAATCAACACAAAGTCACCAGTCTAGCGAGCAATCCTCTAGGATGAAATTCTGCCACCATGAAACCTGATGACTTCCAGCAGGATCTGGTTTGCGGTGACCACCCTATGCCACCAATCAGCACAGTGGTCTGGGCTCAGCTCTGGATATGCCTTCAATCTACAGTCACGCCTGTCCACATGGCCCCAGTAGGAGTCTCAGGGCACAGAAGCCACACGAGCTCACCACTTGTGGTCCCAGTCCTACTACAGGTTAACCTGCTCTTTGCCCGGGCACTGCCAGCCAGGGAATCCACAGTTCACCTGCTATGGCCATGACCAACCTGCTTCCCAGCTCTGCGAATGGCATCAATGAGTTTTCTTTCTGGAATGCCCTCTTCACAGGGCCAGCTGTCCTGATCAACAGGAGAAAAAGCCCATACTCCCTGTCACATCCAACAGGGGGCCTCTCCTGCTCTGAGAAATCTTTAAGGAACATTAGATCATAGACTGTACTTCCAGAAGATCCACTTCAATGCTGCCTAAATTTAGTCATCACCTCACTAGCACACTGTCACGGGAAAGCTAACTTCAGATTTATGACACTTAGAGTTCCTGCCTAGAAGAGCCAATATTATGACAACATTGGTTCCCAACCTGGCCATTTTCCTCTTCCAGTCCACGAGCCGCTAGAAATAGCTACTTGTGCCCCACTTCTGGGAAGAGTATGAGGAGCTCACTGGGGGAAACTATTTAAAAATGTCTGATGATCTCTGGAAGTTTTCCTTAGGATATACAGGAAATGAAGGAACGTTTATTCGAGAGCATCTACTACACCACAGTAGGAAGAACAAGAGTACAAGAGTCTGTGGCATTTGAGTCACCATTTCCTCCCTCCCATCTTCGCTCCGTTTGATGGAAGCTCCATTCCAGATGAGTGACACCAGGAAGACTGGCTCCTCTGCCCGTCAGGTGCCAATCAAGGCATATGGTACTTCACCAGGAGTGGCAGCCACCAGCATTTCTCATCCCCTCCAAGTCCAAACTGAAGAGTCTAATTCCTTAATGAGCACATCCAAAAGGTCAAGGCTCCCTTCCTTCACCTAGCCCCCAGCCCTCAGAGGAACATGGCTCCATCCCAGGAAAAGACGAGAGGCACCAATCACCCTCACATCAGCTCTCTCGTAAGGCATATGTTCCATGCCAGGAGAGACAAGCCGAGAAGACCACAGATTACCAACCCTACCTACTGCCCAGAGTAATGGCTCTGAGATTTCCCCCAGGGATAAAGGCAGTATGCTTTCCCCAGAAGAACTGGTGTTATTTAAATAGAGTGTGGGAAAGTTCAACTCTAAGGGCACTCTCCAGAAACAATGGAGATTTTAGGAGTAAGCAAACATGAGGCTGGAAGCTCCTTTTATCTAACAGAAGCTATATGATGGGCCAGCCAGGTCATCAGAGAGAATCAAAGGGGAAAAGACGGGTAAGGACAGCCCTCCTGGGGTCAGAACAAATCTTATAGGCTTGGCACAAAAATGGCCCCTACCTGAACTCAGTTGGATCAAACTTGAAGCACTGTACGTCCCAGGGCACTGTTGAAAATAGGGGAGGGGGGAAGGGGGTGATGGTCATGGAGGGGGGGCACTTGTGGGGAAAAGCATATGGAAACCAATTTGACAATAAACTATTTTTAAAAAAAGAAAATAACAGAGTAATCAGCCAGCAATGAGTGAGGCCCACAAGCTGGCTGTGATATCAAATGAGGCAGACAGCTTAACAGAAAGATGATGGAAAAAGGAAGTCAAAGATGGCCTAATTAAACCACTGTCATCTCTGAATGGCTGTATACAGCCCAAAGCCTGCTCCTTCAGAGAAGCAAAACTACAGTCTTCACTCTGTACAGGATAAAAGACATCACCAAAATGGTCTGAGTCACTAACAAATAAATAAGCAAGCAACAACAAAAGCAAGACCTTTAAAAGGAATAGGAGAATCAGTCTCCAGGTTCCTACATTATTACCTGAAATGTAGTTTTCAACAAAAACATATGAGACATACAGAAAACAGGAAAGTGTCATCCATACATAAGAAAAAAGGTAAGCAACAGAATTATCCGTGAGAGAGCCCACATGAGAGAAATAAAAGAAAAAGACTTCAAAGCAGGGACAATAAAAATGTTCAAAGAACTAAATGAAACCACGCATAGAGAAGTAAAGAAAACTATGAAGACAATGTTTCATCAAATAGAGAATAT
Organism: Helogale parvula; assembly: GCA_004023845.1. Taxonomy (NCBI): domain Eukaryota; kingdom Metazoa; phylum Chordata; class Mammalia; order Carnivora; family Herpestidae; genus Helogale; species Helogale parvula. The sequence continues at coordinate 44,442 of PJEM01002797.1, forward strand.
CAAGAAAGAGATATAAATTACTTTTGTTAAAGAACCAAATGGAAATACTAGATTAGAAAAGTGCAATAACCAAAATGAAAATTTCACGATAGGGACTAAAAAATAGATTTACACTGAAGAATAATCAGTGAATTTAAGGATATAATCTGAAGACATAGGACAGCATTGAGCATACCAATACACATGTAATGAGAATGCCAGGAGGAGAGGCGAGAATAGAAGAAAAACATCTTTGAAGATTTAATGAATGAAAAATCCCAAGTATGATGAAAACCACGAATCTACATACATGAAGCCCAACAAACTCCAAGTAGAATAAAAACAGAAATCATATAGTGAAAATGATGAAAGCCAAAAAAATTAATAAATAAAGATAAAATCTGGAAAGCAGTAACAGAAAAATGACTGGTCATGTATAAGGGAATCTCAATAAAAATAACAGCTGACGTCTCATCAGAAGCTACAAAGGCCAGAGCCAGTAGGATGACAATTCAAAACTATCTTTCGTAAATAAAGGAAAAATAGACATTCTCTAATAAACGACAACAAGAGAGGTTGTTCCTAGCAGACTTGCTTTGAAACATATACTAAAGAAAGTTCTTCAGACTGAAAACAAGTGACACCAGATGCTAATTCAAACTGAGACACTCAAAAAAGAGTAAAGGTGAACACATAATTATAAGAGACATATAACTGTATATTTTGTCCCCTTCTTCTTTTATCCAATTTAATAAGAAACTGTATAAAACATTATTTATATAGTTGTACTGCCAGGCTTTCACATACAGAAATATAACCTGTTTGACAATCATAGCACAAAAGAGTTGAGTGAGAACCAAGTTGTCCTGGGGACCAGATGGTAACTCAAATCCACAAAAACCGGTGAAGAGAATCAGGAGTGGTGAAGAAGAAGGTTGACATAACAAACTCTCTCATACACACACACACACACATACACACACACACACACACACTTATATATACGTTATACATTTTAGCACAAAAAAGGTATCATTGTGACATATGTGATATATGATCACAGGGGCACATATGTATATATCAGCACAAAAGAGTAGAAGAGAATAGAACTATATAAGAGTAACACTTCTATATCTCACTAGAATTAAGTTAATAAATCTGAAGTCAATTCTGGTAAAATGTATATGACATTTCTATAGCAACCATTAGGAAAATAACTCAAAAATGCACAGCAAAATGATTAATGGAATTAAAATGCTATGCTAGAAAATAATTCACTTAATAAAAAATAAAGTAAAAAAGAGAAACAGAGGAACAAAAAGACAATATGTGGAAAACAAAACTTTAAAGGGCAGACATAAATCCAACTATAGCAACAACATTAGATGTGAGTGGATTAATCTGGTTAGAAGCTGGCAGAAAAGATTTCAAAAATCCAAGTAAATGCAGTTATTGAGAGACATACTTTAAATTAAATGATACAAACAGGTTAATGGTAAAAGAATGAAAAAATAGAACATGCAAACAGCAACCATTAGAAAGTGCTAATGGCTATAGCACTACCAGGGAAATTGAAATAAACTATTACTAGAGATAAATAAGGACATTTTTATAATGATAAACCATCAATGCATCTGGAAGACAAAACAAATATAAACATATGTGTACCTAACAGAGCAGCTTAATATACAAAGCAAAAAGAAAAAGAATTAAAGGGAGAAATAGACAATTTAACAATAATAACCAAGAGACTTCAAATCAATAACTTAACCTTTACCTGAAGACAGTAGAAGAGCAAACAAAATCCAAAAAGAAGAAAAAATTAATTTTAAAAAATCAGAGAAAAAAACTAATGAAATTAAAAACAGAAAAACAATAGAGAAAAATCAACTAAACCAAAACTTGGCTCCTTTAAGTGCTCAACTCTTTATTGTCAGACTTTAATTACATTGGCCGGGGACGGGGGCGGGGAGGCAGTGGGGAGTGGAGACCCAAATCATTACATCAGTTATAAAAGAAGGAGCATTACCACTTATCTTACAAAAATACAGAAGATTATGAAGAAACACTATGAACAACTTTATGCCAACAAATATAACATAGAGGAAATGGACAAATTCCTAGAAAGACAAAAACTACAAAAACTGACTCATGAGGAAATAAACAATCTGAACAGACCTATTATAAGAGAGTTAATTTGTAATTTAAAAACTACCCACAAAGAAAAGCCAGGCAAAGATGGATTACTGGTGAATTCTGCCAAACGGTGACACAGAAATTCATACCAATTCTTCAGAAACTCTGCGAAAAAAACAGAAAAGAAGGGAACGCTTCCTAACTCATTATATGAAAGAGTGTTACCCTGATACCTAAACCAGATAAGGTTTGAAAACGCCAGATGGTAAGAAAACGCCACTACAGATCAATACCTCTTAGGAAAACAAATGTAAATATTCTTAATGATATATTAGTAAACTGAATCCAGCAATTAAAAAAAAAAGGGAATCTAAGCCTGGACAAATTGGGATTTTCCCTAAGAATGCAAAATTTGTTAAACATCCAAAAATAAAAAGTAATACAATGTATTATCTATTAAGCAGGGGGCAAAAAACACAAAGTCATTTCAATAGAAGCAGGAAAAAAACCATATGACAAAATCGAGCACCTGTAAACAATGACGTCAACCACAATAAAAACACTCACCACAGTAGGGAAAAAGGAAACATCCTCAGTCGGAAAAAGAGGATCTACAAAAATCACACAATTGACATCATCCTCAATGGTGAAAGACTAAGATGAGAATCAAGAAAAGGATATCATTTCTTGCCATTTCGATTCAGGATTCTGTCGAAAGGTCTAGCCAAGGCAATCAGACAAGAAAAAGAAATAAAAGACATCCAAATTAAAAAGGAGGAAGTAAAACTATCTCTATTCACAGATGGCATGACCTAATACATAGAAACCACTAAGGGATCCACAACAAATTATCTGAGCTAATAAATGAACTAGTATTGAACTAATAAAAGATTAAAGGATGCAAGATGAATAAAGAAAAATTAATTGTTTTCTATAAAATAGCAATGAAGAAACCAGAAGTGAAATGAAAAAATAATCTATTTACAACAGCATCAAAATGAATAAAATGTTTAGGGACAGAAGTGAAAATCTTACACTGTGAAACTACAAAACACTACTGAAAGAAATTAAAGAGGACCTACATAAGTGGAAATGTGTCCCATGTTCATGGATCAGAAGACTTCATACTCTTAAGATGGCAATATTCCCTAAACTGATCTACAGATCCAAAACAATCCCTATCAAAATGCCACCTGGCTTCCTTCCAGAAATTGAAGAAACTGATCCTGAAATTCATATGGAAATTAAAGGGACTCAGAATAATAATTTAAAAATAAAAACAAAGAAGAAAATGAAAATAGGAAGGAAGGGAGGAAGGGAAGGAGGGAGGAACAAAGGAAGAAAAGGAAAGTAAAAGAAAAGAAAGACAGAGAAACACCCTTTGTAATATTTTTTGGTGCTTTATTAAAAAGGAACTTTTTTTTAATGTATTATTTATTTTTGATACAGAGAGAGACAGAGCATGAGAGGGGGAGGGGCAGAGAGAGAAGGAGACACAGAACCGGAAGCAGGCTCCAGGCTCTGAGCTAGCTGTCAGCACAGAGCCTGATGCGGGGCTCGAACCCACGAGCATGAGATCTGACCTGAGCCGAAGTCGGAGGCTTAACCAACTGAGCCACTCAGGCGCCCCGGATTTTTTTTTTTAATGTTTATTCATTTTTTGAGAAAGACAGAGTGTGAGTGGAGGAAGGGCAGAGAGAGAGAGAGAGACACAGACTTTGAAGCTCTGAGCTGTCAGCACAGAGACCAACATGGGGCTCAAACCCATGAACTGGGAGATCATGTCCTGAACCAAAGTTGGACTTTTAACTGACTGAGCCACCCAGGTGCCCCTTAAAAAAGTACTTTCTAAAAAGGAGCACCTAGGTGGCTCAGTCAGTTGAGTGTCCAACTCTTGATTTTGGCTCAGGTCATGATCCCAGGGTTGTGGGATCAAGCCCTGCCTTGGGCTCTATGCTGAGCATGGAACCTACTTAAGATTCTCTCTGTCTGTCTGTCTGTCTCTCTCTTCTTCCCTCTCTCCCTCCCCCTCTCCCTTGAACTTTCTCTCTCTCTCTCTCTTTATATATATATATATATATACACACACACATACACACAAAATAAAGTTTTTAAAAAGGTAAATGCATACATGCTTTATGAGCCAGCCACTCCACAGCTATATGTTTATCCAAGAATTAAAAGAAAATGGTCCATAAAAACACTTGTAAACAAATACTCATAATGCCTTGACAGTAGAGCTCAAAACTGGAAACACCCCAAATGTCAACCCATAGGTGAACGGATACATTGGGTTACTGCTCAGCAATAAGAAGTAATAACCTACAGATACACACAAGAACATGGATGGATATCTCAAAATAACTATGATAACTGAAAGGAGACAAATGAGCATATACACTGCACACTGTACGCTTCCATACACACAAACCAATATGGTGCAGAAAGCACGTCAACAGCCCCTGAGGAGGGGAGATGCTGGGAGGGACAGGGGAGAGGCTATAGGAGCCATAAGGGCAGTTGGGTGGGGGTGGTGATGGAAATGTTCATTATCTTGACTGTGGTGATGGCTTCACTGGTGTATTCATGCATCAAAACTTCTCAAATTGTATATTTCCAACATGTTCAGTTTCACATTGTGTGGTCCTTCCTGCCCAGGATCTGAGTCACCTCAGATTTCATAGAATGATTCGTGCGATCCTGCTTGGGTCACATGCCCCTCCCTGGACCAATCACTCTGAAGAATGGTGTCCTCCATTCTGCCCATGTAACATGGTCAGCACGCAGACGCAGGGTGGGGGTGGGGGGGGGCTTGTGATAGAAGCACCTCATGTGTCGTGTGGCCCCAGAAGGCAAAGAGACACTCTGTTGTCAGGACAGGGACAGCTGCAGATGGCCTCTTAGGTGGCACAGATCATTTTGCCAATCTGTGCCTTTTTCTCCTGGGTCGACTCCAAAGTTGGCCTTTGCCAAGGGGTCTGTAAAGCGCTGTGCCCTGGTTAGCCTTCCTCCCCATTCTCCTGAAGGCAGTGAAGGAAAGAAGTTATGTTCATGCTGGGAGGCTATGCCTGCGTGAAAGACTATTCTAGGAGCCATGTTTTGGAACTGTGTTCCTGTAGTGTCTGGCCCCTAAGTCCAGGTTGGCACAGGTAATATAGGTAGGCGCTTTGGGCATAGAAGCATAGCAGGGCATAGGAGTTTCTACCTAGGTTGGCAGGGGAGAAACCTATGAAATTACTCCATTTACCTCTGTATCAGTCACTCTTGCTGTGTAACAAGTTACCCTGAAGCTTAGTGGCTTGCAACTGCCTTTTTAATATAATTACAGGTCTTTTGGGAGGAGGTCAGCCAGGACATAGAGAAGATAGCTCTGTGTCTGCTCCGCGGTGTCTGAGCCTCTGGCCTGGGGGAGATTTGAACAGGGGGAGGAGAGGTTGGGGGTGGGCTGGAGTGATCAGGAAACCCCTTCACTCACATCTGGCACTGAGAGTGAATCACTTCAAGGAAGGACTATCAACAGAGCATCTACACGTGGCCTCTGCCTGTGCCTTGGCTGCCTCACATTATGGTGGTATTCTGCTTGTTCTGTGGCCACTCGGGCCTGCAAGTGATGAGTTCTGGCAAACCCGGCTGGTGCCGCCCAGCCTTTTTGTCTCAGCCTGTGAGACCACAGAGCATTGATTCCACTGGGCCCTATTGATTGAAGCAGTCACAGTGCACCCAGATTTAAGGCGGGTGAGGGCAGACCACACCTGTCAATGTCGAAGAATTTAGAAGCTTTATTCAAAACCACCAGAACATACCTGAGGTTTGTGACGCTGCTAATGATGAGGGTCCTGTTCTGTTGTCTGGGGGTCACAGGGAGGACAGAACATGTCGGGTGTTCCTCTCTTCAGCCCTGACTTCTTTAGAAACTTTTGGGCCACTACCGGTGGGTGGCGTACTGAGGCAGGGCTTTGTATTTGAAGTGCGGTACTGCCCCCATGGAGTGTACTTAATTCATCAGTCAACTGATGATAGCTTCAAGGAAACCAAATTAACATGTGTTGCTGCTGCGGTTTCCTTTGCTACTGTCAGGGAAGACCTGCAGAGAATGGAGCCCCCATAGAGGGAAGCTGAGGCAAGAGACGACAGAAAGCAGCAAAGTCCCACCGCACATGTCACTGAAAACCCAGGTTCCATTCACAAGTGAAGCCTGAAAGGCTTTTCACGTAAGCTACTAAATTCTTTTTTCTCTTTTGTTTAGTTTGAATTAGAAAGAGACCCGATCAATGCCGTGCCCTCCTGCCTCTAGTTCCTAAAGGCTCCTCCATGTTTACTTGGCTGTAACGGGAACCCCGTAGTTTGGCCGTGACAGAAGGAACTAAGCATTTGAAGAAGGATAAAATGCCTCCAGGGACCCGTCAAGTAAGAAGTTGCTGCGACCCAAGTCAAAGAGGCTCCCGCTTGCACCCCACTGTTTACAGCAGCACTATCAACAATGGCCAAATTATGGAAGGAGCCCAAGTGCCACTGACTGATGAATGGATTAAGAAGATGTAGCGTATATATGTGCAATGCAATATTACTCGGCCATAAAAAAGAATGCAATCTTGCCATTTGCAACAATGTGGATGGAACTAGAGGGTATTATGCAGAGCAAAATGTCAGTCAGAAAAAAGACAGTTATTATATAATTTTATTTATATGTGGAATTTGAAAAACACAACATAGGGAAAGGGAAGGAAAAATAAGATAAAAACAGAGATGGAGCCTACCAGAGAACAAATACAGAGTTCAAACTTAAATAGAGAGAGCAAGCTGAGCATTGCTGCAGGAGAGGTGGGGGGGGATGGGTTACATGGGTGATGGGCATTGAGGAGGGCACTTGTTGGGATGAGCCCTGGGTGTTACATGTAAGGGATCAATCACTGTGCTCTACTCCTGAAGCCAAGACTACACTGTATATTAACTAACTTGAATTTAAATTTAAAATAATAATAATTATAAAATATCTTAGTTATGTTTTTAAAAAAGAAGGAGAAGATGAGATAATGGATGTAATGTGACTGACATGCCAGGACATGAGGTCCTCCGAGCCCCCACGGACCAGAACTCAGCGTGAGCACCTACAGACCCTCTTGCACGTGGGGCGGCCTTCTGGGCCAGGAGTCAAATCTGGCGCCCTGCCATGCACACCTGATGAGGCCACACCTGGGAAACCGTCTTGCCCACATGTAAGAGCGTCCATGAAGACAGCCCCGTTATCACAGATCTGATCTAGACACACAATTATGCCATTTCATGAAAAATACAGAAGCAACCGCCAAGCACATTCTGAGAATCTGGTACATCTCCTGCCAAAAACTTCCCCCCTCTACAGAAGGATTCACTCCAGATTTCCTTCAAATGGCAAGTTCACGAACTTAATTTAAAATTTGCTTCGCTTTGCCAAAATCTCACTTTTTAAATGACTTTTCAGTGACACCTATTACCCAAAACCTCACACCTACGACAGAGAACCACCTCTACTTTTCTTGCCGCAACATGTACAGACAAGTCACACCCATACGCAGACACACCACAAAATGTTTCATAGTAGAGCCTTCTCAGAAAATTATTATAAAACATTTTATTTTATCTGGCAGCCAGAAATGATGTTCAGCTGTCTGGAACATAGGCTGCTAGAGGCTGCTTGTCACAGACAACTGCAAGGGTGGGGAGGGATGCCGGAGAGAGGAACGCTGGAAATTTCAGACTCTCCAAGGAGAAAGCAAGTGGCCAAACGCCATTGTTCACACGGTCAGAGTCTCAGGCCTCCTGGAGAGAGCACTGTGTCGCTCATGCTCATGTAATCAGAATTACAGTCTTCCTGCAATTTGCAAGTTTCCTCTCTTATTTTTTGCTATTACTAAATGCTTTCCCTTTTTAAGTAGTTATTGGAGCATCAGAACTCCAAGTAACTGTTCTTTAATACAGTTGAAACTGGAATATCTTCAAAAAGTCTGTATTGTCAGCATCAGAATCATGAAAAAAAAAAAAAAGGCCATGGGAAATAAAAACAGAATCCAGGCTTAGCTATCCAACTTGGCTCTGGCTTCCCCTCCTAGTCTGCTCTCTGCACTGGACAATCCGGTGCGGGATCCCTGCGGGAGCCTGACTGGGCGGCAGGAAAACCCACCCCCGGGACCCAGGGGCAAGTCTCCTTTACCTGGACACACACCTTGAGTGCTGGTCGGAAGAGGTGAGGAAGCCACACTGGGTTCAGGACCATCCCAGGTCACTGCGTCCCCAAATCCAGCAATTATCAGACCTCTACTGCCAGCAGGGCATTTTGTGGGTGAACAGATTTATTTTTAATTTATTTATTTATTTATTTTTACAACACAGGTGTCCCAAAGGAAAGTAGATTTTTAATCGCATGATGCCCATTTTCTACCATGGCTAAAAGCCACATGCCAACAGATCTTCCCTCCTGACCTGCTGCCCCGTGGCCCAGGGGACCATGCCGGCGGTCAGCCAGGGATGGTACCTTCACAACAATCCCACAAGGACACACACCTGCTCAAGGTCACACGGTACGTATGCATTTTGAGCCAGGCCTCAAATTCAGGCCTGCCTGACCCCAGGCTTTGCGCTTACCCTTCTGGCTGCCATGGAGCTCCTCTCCACATTCCCAGACCAATTCCTGCCGGCCGAGTGAGACTTCCAGGCCCTTCGGGCTCCCAGGCATGCTGGCAGTGCACGAAGAGACCGATAATAGTAAGGGTTCCCCTTCTCTGGAATCATCTCTTCAGCACACCCAGTGAAGTCCTGTCATGTTCAAGGTCCAGCTCAAGCCTCACACCCTCCACACTTCTGTGAGCATTCCCAAATCCCCCTTCCCATCCTGTCGGCGCCCACCTTGGGTCAGGTAACCAGATTCCATGAGGCTTAGCCTGTTTCTTAAAGCTCTTTCTCCACATTTCCTGCCATCCACCAGGGCATCCCGTGAGGGCCTGGTACTCCTGCGATGACGTGAACACCAAGGAAAAAGAAATACGTTCGGGGCATCCTCAGAGAGGCTCTCAAATGGAAGTCCTAAACCCTTCATGAGGTGTGGGGCTCATAGGACACTGGAGAAAAGAGTAACTGTACTATTCCTCAGTCTTCAGATGAACAAGTGAAAAATCTCCGCCTTCGTATGGGATGGACAGAGACCCAAAAACCCTACCAGAGCCAGGTCTGAGGAAGGGTGACAGGGTGGAGAAACAGTGGCATCTGGGACAGAAAACCTACTGGCAAGGGACACCACTTCCCCTAAAGGCCTGAAACGCAGATGCTCACATCCCTAGAACAGCCAAGACATCACTCGCCGCTGGAAAATGCATATTTATACTGAAGGAGACAGTTTTTCAAACTCAGAGACAAGCCAACAAGGCCCCTGACAGAAATTAATTGAGGTCCTCGGCCTCAATGCATCTCTGAATACTCTACACCAACAAAATGATTAACTGCTTCACAGAAAGGGGATCATCCATCCAAATATGACTCAGACGGCACCCTCTGGGACAGAGAAGGCATGAAACACAAATGCTCAGCTATCCCTGCTGTCGACTGTCAGCTCCACGCAAGGAGAAGGAACTGCGTCAAGGTCAGGAGGTTGGAGACAGTCGAGGGAAATCAAAACTCACCCAAAAGCAGAATCAGAAAAGTAGCAGCCGGCCTTGGCGGTGATGGGGAGCAGTTTATTTTCTGGGAGAAAAGTGTAGTTCTTTAAATGTTGACATAAAGAAGGCTCATTCCCTTTGCAAGGGCCCAGAAGGCCAAGTAGGGACTCCCTAAGGGGCCCACAGGAACGTGGCCTAGAGGCTCCATCTGCAAATAATGGCTGTGTCCTTGCAGAGAAGAAAAGCCCCTTTTCCCCTTACCCAGACCCTGAGCATCCCTGGGCCCGGGGAATGGCATCGACACCCCGGCAGATGCAGGCGAGGTCTCTCTGTGGGCCCTGCTGGGCCCTTCAGGCCTGGTCCCAGGTTCCATCCATGCCACTGTCACAGCTGACCACCAGTGACGCCTGGTATTTTCTGCTCAACTGGGCAGGAACACTCCCAGCTTTCTTGAGCTTTTCCCCTACGGCTCACTGTCCAGCTCTGTCCAAACGCAGTGACACGGAGTTTGATCTACGACTTGCTAATGGATTGAGAAAGGTACGCAACTCCTTTGGCCTGAAGGCATTTTCTGCAACCCCACACCCGTTCCAGCAAGCAAATTCCCGGTCTGTTCGTGCACAAGAAATTGCCCGTTGCTCCGAAAGGAGGCTGTGCAAAATGAACCCGCTGCATTCGTGGCTTGGAAAGCACCCAAGAAAACTGGGCAGCAGATGTCCTGATGAGACTTTTTCTTTTCCTTTTTTTTTTTTTTTTTGCTGGGCTTTTCCATGAGAAATTAGCGTACTGAAAAGGCTAGACCTTTCTGCGGCGTGGGGAATGCAGCCCTAAAGTCTTTTCTGCAAAAGACCAAACAGTCCCTGCAAACACAGCGTCTGTTCCCCCTTCCCATTCCCTGGGCCGGACTTCCTGGCCTGACAGCCTGCCTGCCCCTGGCGGGAGGGAAGCCCGGGCGTGCTCCTTCACTCAGTCACACGTTCTCTCCGGCTCTCTCCCTTGGAGGGAACATGAACCACGGACGCTGCTGATTCAAAAATCAGACACGTCTGCGGGAGTTGGCAGGCCCCGATCTCCACCCCCACGGCCCCTGGAACAGCGCCTCCTCAGGGCCGTGCGCTCACTCGGCCGCCCGGGCCACCGCGCCTTTTGGGGGCCACGGTCCCTCCTCCAGCCTCGGGGCTGGCCCAGCTGCCAGGAGCTTCCTTGAGCCACCTGGACAGCCCCAGCCAGTGTGCACTTTAAATAATAAACTATGCATTCTTGATTCGTCTGCAGCTCAAAGCAGATTTTCCTATTTAAGCTGGAGGCCTGCTCTGCTTTGAGTTACCCAGGAGGGGCGGGCGGGTGTTGCATAAGAGCCCAGGAGACAACCGGGGAAAGACAACACTTGTCTTCCGATTCCTCTGCTTGGTGGAGCTGCATGTGGGAAAAAAGGATTCAGACACACACACACACACAAATATCCTGGTATCCTTTTTTATTTTTTTTTCCTCGATGCTGGAATTTCAGATTTTCTTTCTCAGTCAAGTACCGGGAACGGTCAAGAAGAGGACTGATGTGCGAGCCCTAGCGTGGTTTTCCTGCCTTCTCTCAGAGAGTATGTTCATAAGACAACTGACAGAGGAAAACAAATAATTACTAAATAGAAACTGCAATGCTCAGCCTTACGGGAGAAATATAGTTACAAAATGTTTCACAGAAACATTGGAAATGTCCCCAGCCCCCAAGATGTCCACAGCCTGATCCCTGGGATATCTGAATGTTAACTCACATGGTAAAGGGGGCTTTGAGGATGGGATTAAGTTAAGGGCCTTGAGACGGGGAGATTATCTGCTATTATCCAAGTGGGGCTGATGTAATCACACGTGTGATTATATAAGGGAACCAGAGAGAGGTCTGACAAAGAAGAGAACCATCGGAGGGATGCTGCCTGAGAAAAACTCCACTGCCCATGGCTGGCTCTGAAGATGAAGGAAGGGGCCGGGAGCCAAGGAATACAGGCGGCCTCTAGAAGCTGGAAGAGGCAAGGAAATGGATTCTCCCCTAGAGCCTCCAGAAGGAATGAAGGTCGGCTAACATCTTGACATCAGCCCAGTGAAACGGATTTCGGACTTCTGACATCCAGAACTGTAAGAGAATATATTTGTGTTGTTTTAAGCCACTAAGTCTGTGGTCATTTGTTACAGCGGCAATGGGAAAGGAACACAGGCATCTTCCGGCCAGAGGGCTTTGAGGCGCAACTAAGACAACAAACAGCGGACAGACATGAGAGTGATATTCAGACAAAGCACCTCAGGATTCCAGTAAACTAAGTGATGCCATTAGGGTGGATCTCCTGGAATCAGAAGCCTCTAAGGTGGGCCTTCAAAACTAAGATGGGTTTTCAAGAGCAGTAAAAAGACAGACACAAAGGGGTCATGCCCTATAGTTCTAGGAGCCAGAGTAGACCTTTAATACCCCAGAGGCCTTGTGACCAAAGAATTCATAATCTAGTTTGAACCACACGAAATAAGAACTATTTAATACATTAAATAAGGTGGGGGTGGGGGGGGAGTCTTCTATGCACTGAAATTTGAAAACTGAGACGAAATTTGCTAGGAAAACAAAATTTACCAAAATTGATCCTATTAGCAATACAAAACTTACACCAATTTTTTTAATAGAAGAAACAGGGAAAGTTATAAAGAAACGACAGTCACAAAAAAGCACCGGGCTGAGATGGTTCCAGAGGATATTCTACCAAACCTTCCCAGACCAGACCGCCTCAGCAATCCAGAAATCATTCCAGAGTATTGAAAACAAGAGAGAGCTTCCACACTTTTTTAAAAGTTAGTGTATCTTTGACACCTAAACTGAGGAATAGGACACATACACATGCATGCGTGCGCACACGCACACACACACACACACAAATGACAGAACACCATCACACACAAATATGGATGCAAAATGCCCAAACAAAGCATTAGCAAATAACAATATCACTTTAAGGAAATAATACACTACAACCAAGTGAGCCTTACACCAGGAACTCAAGGTCGGTATAATTTACATAATACACCATATTAGTACATCTAAGGAGAACAATCATACATATGCCTGTCTCCCAAGTGCTGTAAAAGCCTTTAGAAAACCAAATATCCATGTCTGATTTGAAAAAGTACACTCACAGGGGGCGCCTGGGTGGCTCAGTCGGTTAAGCATCTGACTTTCTCTCAGGTCGTGATCTCAGGATTCATGAGTCGAGCATCCCATAGGACTCTGTGCTGACAGCTCAGAGCCTGGAGCCTGCTTTGGATTCTGTGTCTCCCCCTCTCTGCCCTTCCCGGGCTTCCACTCTGTCTCTCTATCAAGAATAAACATTTAAAAATTTAATTTAAAAAAGTACACTCACAGTGGACAAATCTGAGACCACTTTTTGCATCAAAAAATAAGTAAATAAATGAATATATGTAGACTAAAATAAGAATTTACAAGCCCACATTGATATAAATAAACGTGGAAGAGGATTAAAAACGTGGAGGAAAAAATGGAGTCAGAAAAGCACCATTTTGAAGCCCCCACAATAATAATTGAGTCCGTGGAGGATCAAGAGATGCTAAAACCAGTGAGCAAAAGTCTGATGAAGAACAGGATATTCACAGGGCACTCGGGTAGCTCAGTTGGCTAAGTGTCATGCTTCGGCTCAGGTCATGATCTTGTGGTTTGTGAGTTCAAACCCTGTGGCAGGCTCTGTGCTGATAGCGCAGAGCCTGGAGCCTGCTTTGGATTCTGTGTTTCCCTCTCTCTCTCTTTCTCTCTGTACCCCTCCCTGGTGTACGCTCTGTCTCTCTCTTTCTCAAAAATAAACATTAAAAAAAATTTTTTTTAAAAGAACAGGATACTAACATAGTCTCAAAAATATCCCACAAATTTTTGCTAATGATATATAGAAAGATCAAAACTCTAGATCAGATTCACCTAGAAACACAACGTGAACCAAACAGTAAAAGCTGACACCCCAATAATAGGATAAACTGCCAGCACGTGCCTCCTGATTCAATGCACTGAGAAAAACACAACATCACATAGGTAGTATTCCTGCCGAAAATGCATAACCTGTGCCCAATCATGGAGAAACAACAGACAAAACCAAATATAGAGCCCTCCTACAAAGAAAAAACAACAACAACAACAACTAGACTATACTTGTGTTTTTTAAAAAAACGTGAAGATTACGAGAGACAAATACTAAGTAACTGACCCAGCCTGGAGGAGACTAAAGACACAACAACTAAATGCGACATGTGTGACTCTAAATTGGATTCCAGAGCAAGAAAAGAACACCACAGCTTAAAGATGTCCTTGGGACTACCAACAAAATTTAAATACAAATCGAACATTAGATAATAGCATTGAGTCAGTGGTTCATATCCCAAGTTTGCTAAATATACGATGGTTAGTAACAGTTGTTTAAAAGTATAAATGGAAGTATTTGTAGGTAAAATGATACTATGTCTGCAGATTACCCCCAGGTGGTTCTGGGGGGGAAAGTGTGTGTAGGGGGAGAGAGGATTGAGGAGGGTGGCAGGAAGGAAGGGAGGGATAAATGGAGAAGAGGAAACGGGGGGTGAGAGAAAGAGAGAGAAAGCTCACTATAGAGGGAGTAGAGAAAGTGTTAGCGATCCGCGAACCTGAGTAATGGGTACACCAGTGCTCTCTGCAAGTTTATCAAAAGCAGCAGCTAACAAAAATAAGGCGGAACACATGAGGGCAGGGATAGCAGAGCAAATAGTTAATTTTGAGTCTGGATGACTGGACAAAGGGAGTCAGAACACTGAGTGTTAGGCTGGTGCAAGTGGGCATCGTCAGGGCTGGGAAACACCAACTTTTGGGGAGCCAAAAGTGGTGACGGTAGCCAGCCAGCAGCCAGCAGAGATGTGTAAATGGATCACAGCAAAGACGAAGAGCTCAAGGCAGAGTTTGGGAAGAGAGTCATGGGGACCGCTCCAGGGTAGAACCAGATGAGGACCCCAAGGCAGTGAGAAAAAGGAAGGGCAGCTGTGGGCACAGGTGCACCCTGGCAAGTGTTGGCATGTGGAGGCCAGGAGAGCGGACGAGGGGCGAGCCGTCCTCGCCAGCAATGTACTCATGATGCCAGGAGAATACGGCTGAGAAAATGAACCAGGCTTGGGCTCCGAGGGGGATACTTCAGTCCCACTGGGCCCATCTGATCCCAGAGGTAAAAGGAAACCAGAGAACAGATAAAAAAAAAAAAGTGGGGGGGCTGAGAAGGCCATGCCAGGGGTCAGCAGGTGGGCAGGCAGTGCAGCAGGCATGACTTCCCGCCCCCCGCCCCCACCTTGTGCACCAGGTTCCGATCTCAGGAGCAATGCACCACTCAGCACAGCCCCATCCCGGGTTTGGACACTCCCTGCTTCCTGTTCGTGAAGTCAGAGCATCGGGCCGGTGGCTTGGTTCTCCCTTTTTTTCCCCCCTCCATCTTGCCCAGCAAGCACCACTGGGAATGAGAACACCCTTCCAGCCTGCACCCCCTAGGTTAGCACAGGAGGAAGGGGTGAAGTGAGGATGGAGGGCTTGCTTTGCTGGAGCACATCCAGAATGAGACCGGTCATCAGCCTGCCACTGAGTGTCAGCCCCTGCTAGAATGTGGCTCCATGAGGGCAGGGACCAGATGAGGTCTCTTGTTTACTACAGGCTGCCCAGCACCCAGACCCGGGCCAGACACACAGTCTCAAATAAACGTTGGTCAGGTGAATGAATTCCCAGCTTGGATAACAGGGCCTGTTACAAGTTTCAATGCAGAGACCCAAAAATAAAATACGTTCAAGCCAATTTGTAAAAAACATCTACACAGTCACTGAAAGCTTAAAAGCAAAAGAATATTTACATAGAGACTCATTCAGACACTGCCCCCAGGCCTGGTTTACCCATTGTTGCTGATTCATTGATCCAGAGGGGACCACAAGAGCACGGGTGAGTCCCCCAGGCAAGATGGCCTTCCCTCCCAGATGGCCTGCACCAGGCCTCCGGGAGGCCCTGTGTGCAATGCTCTGTCCACTCCTTTGGAGGTGTTGGGGCTTATTTTGCTCAATGACTACATTTTTTTTTTTTTTTTGAGAGACAGAACGTGAGCAGGGGAAGGGCAGAGAGACAAGGAGACACAGACTCTGAGTCAGGCTCCAGGCTCTGAGCTAGCTGTCAGCACAAAGCCTGATGCGGGGCCCGAACTCACAAACCGCAAGATCATGACCTGAGCCAAAGTCGGCTGCTTAGCCAACTGAGCCACCCAGGTGCCCGACTACATTTTTTTTAAAGAAGGAAGGATGGAGGAGGGAAGGGAAGAATATACCACAGGTCAACTGATTGTTCCTGTGGGAAGAATTTTTTTAACTGAAAATATAGGAATTTTTAGAAGGTAACAAGCTTTCTTCAACTATTAACATTTTTAAATGCTTAGGGGTCCCTCCCACTGTATGCTGCCTCCTGGCCAGGACACTTGCAGGGTCTCTTCTGGTATCCTCCCTGCAGCACCCCATGTCACCCCAGTTTCTGCCACCACTGTCATGGTCAGCTTGTGCCAACAACACCCCGCTTCAAGCATCTGGCCCTGGCCTCTCCTTTTCTGCAGGCTCTTATATCTAAGAAGTCCGCCTCGCCTACACAAGAGCAGCTGGAAATCTGGGAGACAAGAGGCACTGATAACATCCCAGCTCCGCCCCATCTGCTTCCTTGAGACCATTCTGGAAGCTTCCAGGCACTTTTTAGAGTGGCTGTTGTAGGAACCAAGCACCTCCAGCCCAGAGCAATCACCTCGGCACAACCACCTTCCACTGGATTTTCCATTGGGTTCCAGTGGAATTTTTGCTCCTGCTGGGCCCTCTCTCCTGCTTCCTGAGACTCCTCCCTCTCTCAAACTAACCACCTGTACTCAAGCCCTCATCTGAGGCCTGAATTGTAGAGAACCCACTCTATGGACTTTTCCCATAGAGATGACATTTTGTGTTTAAAAAATACTTTCTACTCCATCAAAGTCCATTGGCATGAGCTCATTTAACTCCTAGCACCCTGCTGAAATGAAAATACTGAGAAAAAATTTACCTCTCCTTTAGGGATGAGGAAGCATAGGAGTAAGAACAATGAGCAGACTGGAAAGCAGAGTCAGACCCTGCCCACAGCTGCCAGGCCCGTCCCCTTGGCTGTATTCACTCCCAGGCCACATGGATGGGCAGTGTCCATTTTACAGCATCTTACAGGCTCCAAACGCACAGAGTTGTATAGCCTCGGGGAATAATAATGGCAATAATTATAATAATAGTATAATGACGATGATGATTTTATAGAGCAATGTCACTGGGTTTTAATTGTATTCTTTCCAAACAGCGATTATCAAGCATCCTCCTGCCGCCCAAACAGTCCAGACAAAAATCCAAAGGATTTCTTGAGTCATTTGTCTTAAAAAGAAATAAAAATGAGATCAAAGGCCCTTGGATGAACACATGGTTCACATAAAGGAAATGGCAGGACTGGAGATGGCCCCGCGAGCTTGTGAGAATTAAGTCAGAACACAACAGCAAATGCAAAACCAATTACTGCTAAACACTCAAGATGCCAAAGGGGCCCCACGGGCTTTTCTATGAAGACTCTGAAGTCCAAGAAGCACTTATCTGGTCATCTCCAAAGTGCCCCCTGGGAGCACCAGGCAGGCAGGAGATGTGGATGTGGGTCCCCAGCCTCAAAGGAGGCAGGGGTCTGTCTGGCCCCTGGTCTTTCAGGGCAGATCCTTGCTCAGACGCGGACTAACACGGGCGCCAGATCCAACCAGAGCAGGCGGTGGGCGCACATCAGAAACGCCGCAGGCAGCCTAGGAAACACTCTGTCAGGTTGTTACAAGGCCCCTTCTGGCCCACGGGAATAAACTCAAGTCCCACAGAATATGACAATCATAGAGGATCTTCTTCAAACAACACTGACCAAGGAGACAGCGCTTATATTAGGTCCTGAAAAACAGTGAGTGACTCCAGTGTGCTGATTTACTGGGTATCAATGTGGTTTTTCCCTAAAGCTACGGTCATAAGGTAGACTTTGTGTTCCTTTGCCACAGGCATTTTGTTGGGCTCAAAGCAGAAGCTGTAGGAGGAGTGCCCTGGAGACCAGGGGCAGGGGCTGAAGAAGCAAGAGAAGAGGGGGGGGCTTCTCTGAGCAGCAGGGGGGCACCTCACACTTGCAGCTCCCAGGGGGTGGGTCCCAGCCACCAACGGCCCCTCTGAAAGGTCCTGTCATCAAGGATGGCACAGAGATGCTGAGAAATTTCATACCTGGAACAGTCAATGAGTGAGAGGAGGCCTCAATAACCTAGCAGACATTTGGCCCAAATACTGGCCTAAGGGTGAAGGGCCAGTGTTACACTTGCTACCATGAGATAAAGAGTTGTGGCCGTGGCCTTGGAGCAGCAGGACACCTGTGCCCACAGGCAGAGGGAAGTTTGGGGAAATTTGTCTCTGGTCACAGCCCTGAAGGCCAGTGGAATGGCGGGCAGAGTCTCAGATGCAAACTGCGCCCACCTATGCCACACACAAATACACATCACTCTCAAGCTTTCCCTAAGGAAAAACATGAAAGTAGAAGTCATATCAAAACTCATGAAAAGATCCTGGGGCAGCCGATAAAAGCGCATGTGAAATTACTCAATAGAGATTCTTCCAGAACTCAGCATATGGAGCACCCCTGCAGATGTGGGATGGTGGGGAACACAGACGTCAACACTGAGCTCACAGGATAAGATTACAATCCACGTAAGAAGATGGTCCAGCGTAAGCGACAGCGGGCCCATATGACAAACAGCAACATCAGCACCCCAAGAAATTCAGAAGGTGGAATAATTCAAAAGAGACTTCAGATAATTAGGGTAAGGGACTCCTGGGTGGCTCAGTCAGTTAAGCGTCTGACTTTGGTTCAGGTCATGATCTCACAGCTCGTGGGTTCGAGCCCCACATCCGGCTCTGTGTTGACAGCTCAGAGCCTGAAGCCTGCTTTGGATTTAGTGTCTCCCTCTCTCTCTGCCCCTCCCCCTGCTTGCACTCTCTCTCTCTCTCAAAAATAAATAAACATTAATAAATAATAATAATCAGGGCAATGTATCCAATGCGATAAAGGAAAGGGTAGAATCATAATGAAAGTACAGGGTACTATGAAAAAGACAAGGCAGAACTGGAAAAGACTCAAATAATCTTCCAGAAGTCTAGATTCTAATAACTAAAACTGAAAACTCAGTGGGTCGATTAAATGGAAACTAGACCCCATTTAACAGAAATCTGCTGAATTGGGAGACCAATGAGAAGAAATTATCCAGAATACAGAAGAGACCTAATACATTAAAAAAATGGGGTACCTGGGTGGCTCAGTAAAAATGGGGTGCCTGGGTGGCTCAGTCTGTTATGTGTCTGGCTCAGGTCATGATCTCACAGCTCATGAGTTCAAGTCCTGTGTGGGGCTCTGTGCTGACAGCGCAGAACCTGGAGCCTATTTCGGATTCTGTGTCTTCCTCTCTCTCTGTCCCTCCCCTGCTCGTGCTCCCTCTCTCTCTCTCACAAATAAACAAACATTAAAAAAATTAAAAAACAAAAACAAAAAACAAAACCAGAGGAAAGAATAGGAAGGTCCACATCTACTGAGTACGAGTTCCAGGAGGGGATAAGCTGGTCACAGGGAAGCGGCCCTCCTCACTGAGATGGGCTGGGCCTCTCTCAGAAATGACAGAAGCCATGACTTCCCACATCCGACAATCACAGTGGGTCCCAAATGGATAAATACGGAAAAAGCCCGCCAGAGATATATTACAGAACACAAAGATAACATGATTTAACCTGCAGATTATTTACACAGAATTTTAAATTAAGTGGATAGAAGACCTTCTGCAGACAAAACAGAAGTCAGAAGACAGTGGAACAACCTCTTCAAGGTGCTGACAGAGTTCATACTGAACCCAGAGTTCTATATTCAGCTAAGTCATCACCAAAAGTGTAGGCGAAATGAGGGCAGATTTGGAAAAGCAGAGATAATAATTTATCCACTCACAAAGATTAAAAAACAATGAACAAACAGAAAGCAGAAACAGACCCATAAATACAGAGAACAAACTGATGGCTGCCAGAGGGGGAGGAAGTGGGAAGTTAGGCAAAGTGATGGAAAAGGAGAGGGCGATACGGGCCTCCAGCTCTGGAATGAGAAGTCACAGGACTCGAAGGCACAGCACAAGGAATGTGGCCAATGATATTGTAATGGCAGCATTAGCAGAACAGAACATGGCATAACATTAACTTGTCACATCACTAAGTTGTACACCTGAAAAAAGTAAAACAACATTGCATATCAACTATATTCAAAAAAACTAAAGCTAAAAAGTACTGAATTAATGTAACAATCTTTTTTTAAACAATATTGTAATCTCAGTTCAGAATTTAATGGAAAATATAAACCCAAATGATTTCTATATAGTAAATTGAACTGTAAAGGTAATTTGTGTGTGATTCTGAATACACAGATAAAATGTTTTTATTCCTACTTATGGTTTAAAAAAAATTTTTTTTAAGTTATTTCCAGAAGGATATTAGACACAGAAAAGTGGGTTGCAAGAAATAATCCTGGGTAAGTGAAGTTGGCAAATATATAAATAAATCTAAGTAACTCTCACTGTAAAAATACATAATGTGAGAGTTTATAATCTACTCAACATCAGTGGAAGAAAGAAGGGGGAATTGAGAATATCTGGTAAAATCAAAAGAAAGAAAAAGAAACAGAAGCAAAGAAAAAGCATCGTATTGTCAATCAAAAACAAAATAGAAGATTCTAGAAATAAACATAATCATATCAGTAACACCACAAATGTAAAAACACTAACATTGCCAATGAAAAAACAGATATTCTCAAACTGGACATTTTTTAAGAAATTAGGACATATAATACTTTTAAGAAACATATATAAACCACCAGTATAGAGAGAGCCTGAAAAATAAAACTATGAAAAAGGAAACATTAGGCAGACATCTTCCAAAATAGAAATTCTGATGGTATTAATATTAGGTAAAAATGGGTGGGAGGCCAAAAGCTTTACTAGGGATTAAAAAAAGAAAAAAAGCCCATTACATGATGGTAAAAGAAATAACCCACCAGGAATACGGCTCCTACACCTGAACACATCAAACACTACCGCCGCATAACATAAAGTGAAAAACTGATAGACTTGAAAGGTGAAATTGGTCAGAGCACAAAAGTTATGAGATTTTTAACATACCTCTAGTTAAAACAAATACATCAAGCCAGCCAAAACTAATGAGGATAGAAATGATTTTGACATCACAGCAGTTAGGGCTAATGAATATATATAGAACACTGTTCACAACAATTAAAGAATACATTTTTAAAATTTACACATAAAACATTTATTAAAACAAAAAAAATGCTATACTTTAAACCTCAATGCAAATCTCAACCACTGCTAACAAATTAGTATCATATGGAATGCAATATGGTCAATGAGCTTCTGCTAAACCTAACCACCCTCCTGTAGAGAACAATCATAACTTTGAGCAAAATACAAAAACCCAACGACCTGAGGGCTGGAAAGTGAGCCTTTGCAGGAAGACTCTGGAGTAGGAGGTGGGCAGGGCTAGCAAGAAAAGAACAGCACACGGGGCTGAAGGCAGGCCCGGTCAGGCTTTGAAGGGGGGCTTATAGGGGCGCCTGGGTTTAGTTGGTTAAGATTCAATTTCAGCTCAGGTCACAATCTCATGGTTTGTGAGTTCGAGACCCGCATCAGGCTCTGTGCTGACAGCTCAAAGCCTGGAGCCTGCACTGGATCTGTGTCTCCCTCTCTCTCTGCCCCTCCCCTGTTCATGCTCTGTCTCTCTTTCTCTCAAAAATAAACATTTATAAAAAATTTTTTTAAAAATTAACAAAGGGTGGCTTAAATCCAGTAGGAGGCCTGTGGTCCTCAGGCCTGAAGGTGTAAAGGACAGAGTTCAGGGCAACAAAGTGACGGGAACTTAACTGGGGATGTGTCAGAAAAACGTTCCCATAACTTAACTACAGTATGTTGTTATAATCTTTTTTTTTAAATTTTTATTTATTTTTGAGAGAGAGAAACAGAGTGCGAGCAGGGAAGGGGCAGAGAGAGGGGGGGGGATACAGAATCTGAAGCAGGCTCCAGGCTCTGAGCTGTCAGCACAGCATGGCGCTTGAACTTACAAACCATGAGATCACGACCTGAGCCCAAGTCTGATGCTTAACCTACTGAGCCACCCAGGTGCCCCATATAATAAGTTTGGTTTTTTTTTTTTTTAATTTTAGAGAGACGGAGAGTGCCTGAGTGGAAGTGGGGCAGATAGAGAGGGAGACGGAGTCCCAAGCAGGCTCCACACTGTCAGCACAGAGACTGATATGGGGCTTGAACTCACAGACCCATGAGATCATGACCTGGGCCAAAATCATGAGTTGGGCACTTACCAACTGAGCCACCCAGGCACCCCTGTTGTCATAATCATTCTATTTTATTATAGTTGCTGTTAATCCCTTTCTATGCCTAATTTATAAATTAAACTTTATCAGAGGTACATACATATAGGAAAAAACATAGGTAGAGGTTTGGTACTATCCGTGGTTTCAGACATCTACTGGGGGTCTTGAATGTATCTCTCAGGATGGTGGTTTCTTCTGAGGAGTAAATTAGAGGGACGGTATGGGACAGGGCTGGGGAGACACTCAGTCATATCCTTAAATGTTAATTTCTCTCAAAAAAGAAAAAAGTTCTGAAGCAGATAGACCAGATCTTAACATTGGTTAAGTCTGAATACTGGGTTCATGGACTTCTGGTTTTGTATATATACGTGTGTTTTGCCTGCTTTAAATATTTCAGAACTAAAAATAATTTAAACCCACTACATTTGTTTACTTCCACCCTGTCTGTCTCCTCCACCAAACCATAAGCTCCCAGGAGGCAGGGACCACACTGTGTCAGGCTCAGCATAGTATGCCCAGTATCCAGAGGGCCAGCAAATACTTAATGGGTAAATAAATGAAAAATGAGAGGGAAAATGTAAGTATATAACCTCAAAGGGTCCCTTCTGGTCTAGAAACACTGAGATTCCTTGATTTCATTGTAGATTTGTTCCAGAGGCAAGAACGACAGACTCAAGGATAATGGAAGCTTTCAGCTCCTAGCTTAGTGCCCTCCAGGGTTTCTCTTTCTCTCTCACTTAACACAGAACAAGGGCATTGAAGTGGCCCCCTGACAATGAAGACTGGGTACACAAGGAATAATAATCACAAGCATGGTGGCTGCAACAATAGTGAAAATTTGTTATTAGTGGCGAAGTGACAAGTGTGTTATCTCCTGTAACACTCACAGAACCACTAAGAGGTGGATGACATTATTTAGCTGCAGATGATGTGACTGAAGGTCAGAGTGGCTCAGTCCTCTCTACCTTTTCTGAGGCTCTGCAGCTGCTTTAGTGTTCATTTATCAAGAGAAATACGTAAGGAGATGACCAGCCAATTATGACCAATTACAAAAATGGTCCCCTCATACCGCCTGCTTCTAATTTCTTCTACATTTGTTTTTGTACCTTGTAGGCATTTATGAGTGTTCTCAAGAATAGGACCCCCACCAGCGTAGCTGGAAGTATACCATCACCCCTCATCTGCATGCTCCCCCTTGGCAACAACCCTGAGAAGCAGACAAGACAGACGAGAACACAGAGGTGGTCATGGACTGAACTGTGTACTATAACCCTCAGCAACTTAAAGTATAGTGTTTGAAGAGAAGGTCTTTAACAAGGTAATTAAGTGAAGAGGATGGCATCAATAGGCTCAAATCCAATATAATCAGTGTCCTTATAAAAAGAGAAGACTAGGACACAGACATGCACAGAGGGAAGACCATGTCTGGACACAGAAAGAAGGTGGCCATCTACAAGCCAAGGAAAGAGGCCTCCAAAGAAACCAACTCAGGGGCGCCTGGGTGGCTCAGTTGGTTAAGTGTCTGGCTTCGGCTCAGATCACGATCTCATGGTTCGTGGGTTTGAGCCCCACATCGGGCTCTGTGCTGACAGCTCAGAGCTTGGAGCCTGCTTCAGATTCTGTGTCTCCCTCTCTCTCTGACCCTCCCCTGCTCACGCTGACTCTCTCCGTCTCTCAAAAATAAACTTAAAAAAAATTTTTTTAAATGTTAAAAATTAAAAAAAAGAAAAGAAACCAATTCTACGAACACCTTGATCTTGGCCTTCTAGCCTCCAGAATTGTGAGGCAATAAATGCCTACTATTTAAGCCACCCCAGCTGTGGTACTTTGTTCTGGGAGCCCTAACAAATGACAACAGAGGCACAGAGATATCAAGGGACTCTTGTGGGGTCACAAGAAGGACAGAGTCAGGCTTCTAGCATGTTCTTCTTTCTTTCCCTTGGAATAATAATTCTTAAACTATTGGTGTCTGCTTTTGGAGTTAATGTTTTTATATGTAAATAAATACTTAAAATATTAAGATGGAAAAACTCAGAGTAGGATTTTAATTCCCTTTATTTTGGGCTCTTCTCCCAGTTAAGATGTAGAAGAACATGAAACAACAAAACACTGTATAAAAACTATGAAATCATTAAAAAAATTTTTTTAATGTTTATTTATTTTTGAGAGAGAGACACACAGAGTGTGAGCAGGGGAAGGGCAGAGAGAGGAAGACACAGAATCAGAAGCAGGCTCCAGGCTCTAAGTTGTCAACACAGAGCCTGACGCGGGGCTCGAACCCACCAACCATGAGATCATGACCTGAGCTGAAGTCGGCCGCTTAACTAAGGCACCCAGGTGCCCCGGAAATCATTTTTTTAAGTTTATTTATTTACTTTGAGAGAGTGTGTGAGTGGAGAGGGGCACAGTGAGAGTGAGTGAGTGAGAGAGAGAGAGAGGGAGAGAGAGAGAGAGAAAGAGAGAGAGAATTCCAAGTAGGCTCTGCACTGTCGGCATGGAGACCAACGCAGGGCTTGATCTCAAGGACTGTGAGATCATGACCTCAGCTGAAATTAACAGTCGGATGCTAAACTGACTGAGCCACCCAGGCGCCCCTCATTTTTATCCACTGGACAGATGAGGTCTCAATGAGGTTTAGAGTCAAACCAAAGTTCGTAAGCAAGCAAAGACAGTAGCTACAGTCATCCCTGGAGCGCAGGTGAGATGAGGAGCTAAGCAGCCTCAGACACAAAATCTTGTTAGAAAGGAAACAGCCAAATTCTGATCAGCCATGTGCGCTGAAATGAGAGGTCAGACCTGGAGCAGAGGTGCCCTGAATCTACTCCACCAGGCTTTTACCAATATGACGGCTCATAAGAAGCCAGGATAAGGATGAAAGCAGAATGATACCGTGGTGATGTGGGGGCACGGACCCAAGCTTTTTTGGTCCTGCCTCCAGACACGTGAACCAGGGCGAGCTGAAAGTATCCAAGTTGCAATCCGAATCAAGCCACATCATGTCCAAACTACACAGCAGTTTACCTCCTGAGCCCTGCTGCCTCTCCGTCACCACAAGAGAAGCCCGCTGAGGACAGGCTGTCAGAGAGAGAGAGTAGCAACCGCTGACAAGCCCCACCCGCGTAGCCTGCCGGCGGCAACCTCCAGCTCCACTCCTCTGTTCCAAGAGCCCAGGGCAGTGATGTTAGTGTTTAAGCCAGTTTGGTTTCTGTCATTTCCAACCAAATGAATTAAAGGATGCAAAGCACAAGTCATGACCAATTATTTATTACAGATTATAAGCACAGTTGTTATGCAAATTACTGCATAAATTGGCAATACACAATTTCTGAGTTGTGGCATTCTCTAAATACTCACCAAAATTAACTTTATAATGCTATAAATGAACCAAACGATACTACAAAATAACTGTAATGATCTTCTAAAGCCGTCATAATAGAACTTCAACCATAAAGTAGACATCTAGGGCGCCTGGGTGGCTCAGTCAGTTAAGTGTCCAACTCTTGATTCTGGCCCAGGTCATGATCTCACAGTTCTAGCCCCACATCAGGCTCTTCACTGACAGCACAGAGTCTGCTTGGAATTCATTCTCTCTCCCCCCCCCCCATCACTCCCCTATTCTCTCTCCCTCTCCTCAAAATAAATAAACATTAAAAAAAACACAGACATCAGTGTCTTCGCAGGTACCATTGTCAGATGGCATATTGTGTTATAAAGAGCCCACCGGTGTTACACCGACCATAATGGAAAAGCAGAGATTAAAACTGTTACTACAATCCATGAAAATGGTTAAGTGGAGAGATTCTAAAGAGAATC
The DNA here is from genome assembly GCA_004023845.1 of Helogale parvula. NCBI lineage: Eukaryota > Metazoa > Chordata > Mammalia > Carnivora > Herpestidae > Helogale > Helogale parvula. The sequence goes on from PJEM01002797.1 coordinate 70,514, forward strand.
CAGTGGAGTAATTAAAATAAGCACCAAAGACAGACAAAAAGTTTTGAAGTCGAAATTGAGAAACATTTCAAAATATCCAAAGTAGCATTTTAGTTGTTGGGAATAGCCCCCAAACCTTCAAAACCTCGTGCTGTGACAAAAGAAAAGAAAAGAAAAAAGAAAAAAGGCTCACAGACTGCATATTTTTCAATCCAAGTTCCAACGTGGAATAATGCTTTATGGTCAGTTTATAAGGTCCTGAAAATAAGGAGCAATAAAGGTAATAGGATCAGACTGTCCTCTCTCCGAGAGCCCCAGAGACTGTTAGAAAAGCAACCTCAGTAGCACCTACCACTAGAAGGCAGTGAGGCCTTCCAGGCAGCCTCCACTGTGCTAGTCCCTCTGTCCCTGGAGAGAAAAGGGTGGCTTGCCACAGTTCAACTCTCAGGTAAACTGAGTGCTTCATGGAGGAGGAAGGATTACCACACTCCTCCTCACCGCAAGAGCCAGAGTTGCGTCCAGAGTTGGGGAAACACAAGATCCAAGACAAGGCATCATGACGCATCCGACAGCCATGTTCAGGCACAGAATATGTTCCCACTGGAAATCTTGGGTGATTAATCTGATTCACAGTTCCAGGAAACCAAAAATGTATCTTGCTGGGTCCCCAGTTTCTCAATTGCTAAATTTCTCAACTCCCAGAGAGTTCATCCACACCACACAGGGCCGGATTGACTGGTTAGCAAAACTTATTAGAAGGCCCACTGTCTGTCTCAACACCGCAACAAAATCCGCAGGGTATTTCACACAAAGCAAGAAGGACCAGCAGGAAAGTATATGCCTTTCTCCCGTGTCCCTGTTCCTGCCCAAGACAGAGCCTGGCACGACAGAGCACACTGATGGGAGAGGTGGGAGTGGGGCAGGAGAGAGAATTTTTTTAAGCAAATTCAGAAATTCCTCCTGGGGCTGCTCTTAGTTTAACTTCTTTTCTCTCACGTCCTCCCCACCCTTCACCCTGGCTTTCTTCGTTTCCTTCATTACAGGCTAAACTTCTATCACAAGCGTGCCTTGGAGCCAGCCTCAGGGACAAAATTGCAAACCTGAGCACGATGCACCATTTGGTCAGCAATCCTTGGTATCACACACGCCCCTAAAGAGCATGTCCCGGGGAGGGAGGCAAACACTCCATGGTATCACCCACAGCACCCGGGGGTTCTGATCCTGGCTCTGAGCCGGAGGAGCACTGGCTTGGATAGAGGCGAAAGTGAGAATGGAACGTATTTGCCCTTGGACTTCATTATGAGGCCCTGCCTGGTGGTTCTCACCTGCAAAAATCCACTTCCGATGGCCCACCGGTGCTATTACTCATGTTTAATACACCTTAGCGCAGTGATTAGAACTGCCTGGGGAGGCTTTAAATTGCCAGTTGCCCAGGCTGTGCCCGAGGCCAATGAAAGCCGCTGGGGGGCGGGCAGGGGGACTGAGTGACTCCTAAAGCTCCCCAGGTGATGCCCTTGGACAGCTAGGCTGAGTCCCCCTGCCTTTGCACATTAGCCCTGCCTCTGAAACAATGTATTCAAATCAGCAGCAGAAAACGCACCCAGATGTAGTAGGAAGATCAACATTTACTTTGAAAGTAGATTTTTTAAAAAAATGCTCCGGGGCACCTGGGTGGCTCAGTCGGATGAGCGTCTGGCTTCGGCTCAGGTCATGATCTCACCGTTGCGGGTTCAAGCCCCGCGTCAGGCTCTGTGCTGACAGCTAGCTCAGAGCCTGGAGCCTGTCTTTAGATACTGTGTCTACCTCTCTCTTTGACCCTCCCCTGCTCACGCTGTCTCTCTCTCTCAAAAATAAATAAAACATTAAAAATTAAAAAAAAAAGAGTAAAGACTAGATTTAGGCAATAACAGATTAAGAGTTTAAAAAAAATAAAAATAAAAAAATAAAAAATGTTCCACCGAGACTGTCAGGTGGCTTAAAATAACACACCAACATCAAGCTGAGACATACAACCAACCAACTTACCCAAACCCCTGCTTCCTATTAAAGAGTATTTTTTAGGGGCGCCTGGATGGCTCAGTCAGTAAAGCATCAGGTCATGGTATAGCAGCTCATGAGTTCAAGCCCCGCATCGGGCTCTGTGCTGACAGCTCAGAGCCTGGAGCCTGCTTCAGATTCTGTGCCTCCCTCACTCTCTGACCCTTCCCTGCTCCAGCTCTGTCTCTCCCAAAAATAAAGAAAAAGTTTTTTTTAAAAGAGTGTTTTTTAGTCACTAGTCATTTTATGCTGAGGTCTACCTTGCCCTGCTTTTGTGACGGACAGGAAGGAGCAGAGCAAACCCTAACGTATGGTGGTATTCTCTATCAGAGCTGTCCTGGGGCTTCAGAGATGGCCTTAATTCAGCAAAACCACCTCGGACACCTCCCTGCTGAATGCAGATTGGGCTAAAGGAGGGCAGCTCCTTGGGTAAGATCAGATTGACACGCAACAATGGAGCTGATCTACAAGGCCTGTTCGTATATACCAAAGTTGTTCTAAGGAGAGTCATATCACTGACGTATTTCCCAGGTCATTAGAATACCAAACCAAGACAAAAATATATATATAAATTTTTTTATCCAGGTTAAGTCTTTAAACTCCAAAAGCACAATTCCTAAAGGTCAGCCATGGAGTCCCATGCCCTCCAGGGAGGAAATGCCACCTGTGACCTGCAGTTTATCCATCTTCATCAGGGGACACTCACAGGAAGACTGCCAGTGAGTGACACAGCAGTGTCAATTTCACAGTGACCACGACATACTCTTACACACCTGATAATCCACAAGTGTTTCCAATAGAAACACAGACTGCAAGAGCCCTGCGTTCTCCACCCCCAAGCTACTAATTAGAATCACGCATGAAATGCTAACACCAATCCACAGAGACAGGAAGAGGAAGTGGCCTTGGGGTCAATAAACAAAACAGCTTCAAAATACAGAGAGAGGTGAGATCTCGCTCACAGGACTTCAGTGCATTTGGGGACATGCAATGGTACCGAACGGCGTTGTGCTGTCAGTCATGTGGTTCCCCAGACTCACCTGTTAGGACCTTGCAGAGCTGCCCAGGGATCTGGGCCTCGGTGGAGGGGCTGGGGGTCGAGGACCATTTGCGCCTGACCAGGTGCTCTCGTCCGCTGAGGGGGCCCTGGGAGTTGTTGAGTGGCTGGATTAGCACCTGCTCCTGCCCAAGCTGGATGAGGCCAACCTGCCCAGAGAGAGGAAAACGGACCATGAGCCACCCTCATTCCCACACATCCACGACAACAACAGCCCGAGGGCAGCAAGGCCACATGCCGTGGCTGGTCCTCATGTCCCGCTCTGGCTTTGCAGGCTCCTCCGATTTACCAAGCCCAAGAAAGAGCTTTTGTGTGCCTTGAAACATCACACCCATTGCTGTATTTGGGGAGGGGGCTTTCGGGAGTGTGCAGAGGGGGTGTGTGGTATCCATCACCACAGCACCCACTTTCCAGGTTCACTTTCGAAAGAAATCTATTACTTTATGGTTAAAAAAAGAAACTTCCTTTTAAAAATTATTTCTTAAATCATTCTTCAAAAGCCCACTTGAGGAAGCAATACCAAAACTGCTGGAAATGAATGAGGGGTACATCCTTAATGGGAAAAACTGTAGATCATCCCTGGGAATATTTAGAATTGAAGAGGATGGCTGGGGCACGTGGGTGGCTCAGTTTGTTAAGCATCCAACTCTTGATTTTGGCTCAGGTCATGATTTCACGGTTCGTGAGTTCGATCCCCACATTGGGCTCTGTGCTGACAGTGCCAAGTCTGCTTGGGATTCTCTCTGTCCCTCACTCCACTTATGCGCTCTCTCTCTCAAGTAAATAAACATTAAAAAAAAAAAAAACTAAAGAGGATGAAGTCAGTCCTGTAGTAGCAATAGCTTTGTGATAGGGGATTCGTACCTTTTTTTCAGAACTTGCAGTGTTTGGGGAGCCGGGGTGGCTCAGTTAAATATCTGACTTCTGCTCAGGTCATGATCTTGAGGTTTATGACTTTGAGCCCTGTATCAGGCTCTGTGCTAACAGCTCAGAGCCTAGAGCCTGCTTTGAATTGTGTCTGCCTCTCTCTCTGTCCCTCCCCTGCTCATGCTCTATCTCACTCTCAAAAATAAACAATAGAACATTAAAAAAAAAAAAAACTGAAAAAGAACTTACAGTGTTTAAGAGAACTCAACAGAGTGTCAATGGATTAGATTTGTGATTCTAGTTTAGAGTGCATCACTGGAGTTAAACTTGTGATTCCAAAGTCTTATTAGGTTATAAGCAATATTACAATGTGTAAGAGAACTTAAGACTTCCCACGTTTATAGGACTAGCTTATTGGGTTTGAAGGAATCACTTTAGTATTTACAAAGGGCTCCTCAGCCAACCAAAAAACTTGACAAGGAAACTGAAGATGTTCAATTTCTCAATGCAGGCTTACAGGTTTAAAAACTTTTAATCACCAAATTTACAAGTGGGGTCATATCTTATATAAGCTTCCTCAAAAAGGATCGCAAAAGCCTTGCTAGATAAAAGGGGTTAGCGCAGAGAAACATAGAACTGTTGAATCATATCATACACCTGAGACTAAAAACTGTATCTTAATTATACTTCAACAAAAATCATTGAAAAAACTTGCTAGATTGTAAATAGGATGTGATTTGTTTCTTTTTTTTTTAATGTTTATTTTTGAGAGAGAGAGAGAGAGAGAGAGAGAGAGAGAGAGAGAGAGAGAGAGAGAGAGAGAATCCCAAGAAGGCTCCACACTGTCAGTGCAGACCCCGACACTGGACTTGATCTCCCCAACCATGAGATCATGACCTGACCCGAAACCACGAGCTGGACATGTAACCAATAGAGCCACCCAGGCACCCCTAAATAGGATGTGATTTGTAAATGGACAGAAAAATTTAAGAACTAAGATTTTTAATTTGCTGCCTTAATAGAATGAATATTAATTCCAAAATAAATATACATAGTCCAGAGAACTCTTCCCATCCCTCGGGACCAATGCTGATGGCATGAAACCAATTTGCATCCTTCCCTGGCATGCCAGCTGCTAGCTTCCCTTCTGAGGTGTAAGGCCAGGTAAACCCCCCCACAAGGAAGCCGACTGAGCCGGGCTGGAGGAAGACCCGTGTTTGCACACTGGTCTGTACGGTGCACCGCGCCTCCTCTGGATGGGCGCCCAAACCGTCTTTGCTAGCCAGACTCAGCACATCAAGCAGATCAGCCTTAGGCTGAAATGGTCATCATCTCTTCTCTCTCCCCCACACTGTTCTCCATGCCATACTGAAGCGGGGGCTCTCCAACTTCAATGCACATGAAAATCACCTGGATGTCTCGGTTAGGCCCTGAGAATGTGCATTTCTCAGCAGTCCCTGCGTCACACTAATGCTGCTGGTCCGTGGACCACACTTTGAGAAGCACTGCTCTCCCTCCCGGCGAGTCCTCTGGTCTCAAGGACACAGCTCCCTCAAGCCAAATGGTAGACCTCCTTCACATTCTGAAACGATGCCTGGATACCAAGCCTCTCTGAGAGTACATCAGATCAGCAAACAAGATCACCTACAACCTTGAGACCCCAAAATACAAGGGGAGACCATACTTACAGCTCTACACAGCCCTCAAGGTTTCCATTTCATTAGAACTTCTGCCAAGAACTCAGAGATTTTACTGCCCAAATAAAACTGTCTTAAAGTGGCACTGCGTGACCTGCACGGAAGTAAGGCTTTCTTCCCTCTCCTTTGAAGTAAAAACTTGAACTTGTTTATGAAGATACTTTGGGGAGACTGAAGTAGATGCAGAAGATGGCCAAGGGGGTACGCAGGGCTCCACTGCAACTACACGCAAAGAAAGCCTCAGCACCGAACACACACCTCTGTGACCGTGGCGAACACTTCCATGTGTCAAAATAAAGTTGGCAGGGATGGCCCAGCCCATGGGATAAGCCCCACACGGAAGGAGCCCTGTGCTCTCCAGAGGATGCACTCAACCTGGACTCTTCCTGAAATGCTCTGGCTTTGGGAGGCCATGAGCCCCCTTGGGTCTAGCACTTTCAAAGCCAGTAAGCAGACGGATCTAGTGTGTGCATTCACAAGCTACAGTGTAAAAGGCTTCTTAGCATGGGTGCCTGCGTGACTCAGTTAAGCGTCCTCCAACTCTTGATTTCGGCTCAGGTCATGATCTCACAGTGTTAGTTTGAGCCCCACAGTGGGCTCTGCACTGACAGCACGGAGCCTAGTTGGCTCTTTCTCCCTCTCTCTCTGCCCCTCCCCTGTTTGCTCTCTTTGTCTTGCTCGAAATAAGTTTAAAAAAAAAAAAAAAAAGGGCAGTTAGCAGGTAGTTCCAATGCAATACAAGACAGGGGCACGGCCCCTTGGCGTGGAAGCCTGCAATTACATACACACAAGCATAATCTAGCCCCTTTCAGTTCTGCTTCAGCAGGTCTCGTGTGGAGGGGCCCACACGCCGGTTCCTACACCTGCAGGGGAGGAAATGGGAACACTGGTAGCATGATTACGTACACTGATGGACTGTATTCTTCCTGGCAGCTACTCACCCTCCTGGGACCTGATGTGCAAACAGAGATGTGGCCAGGACCAGCACCCAGGAGGGCAGGGCTGGGCACAAGGAAAGATATTGCCCTGCCCCTCTCCCAGTCTCACCGTCTGTCGCTAGGCTCCCGTAAGTGTCTCCTAATGCTCATCCTGCCATCACATTACCAATGATAAAACGCTCTGTTGAAAAGTGTCCCGTGTGCCCCCAGCACACATGCAATCTAGGCCCAGGGCAAGTATTTATCAGTCCTCCTACCCTCCCCTGATCTTCCCACTTCCTCCCTTCTTCCTTCCAAAGCTCTCCCCCTGCCCTGGCACTCTGTGTTGCAGCTCACTCCCCACTGCGTTAGGAGCATCTGTCACAACCTAGTCGTGTGCTCCTCTGAGACAGGATCACAGTTATTCCTGCCTTATTTTTCCGGTGTCCACCACCTGACAGTTCCTCAAGAAAGTGTGAGTGGAGTGGAACAGAATCAAATGGATGGGACCAGCATGAACTTTCTGCAGCCTCCTTAACATAGTGGTTCTCATCCCCGGCCATACATTGGAGCTGTTTGGCAAACTGAAAACTCCCGATGCCCAGGACCCTCTCCAGGCCAACTGAATCCAAATCCCTAGGGGTGGATCTCCAACACTGGTATTATGAAGTCGCCTGGAGATTTCAAAGTACAGCCAGGGCTGGAAGCCACTGTGCTAGCTTTTTGTTTAAAAAAAAATTTTTTTAATATTTTTATGTTTGAGAGAGACAGTATGTGAAAAGGGGAGGAACAGAGAGAGGGAGGGAGACTCAGAATCTAAGCTATCAGCACAGAGACTCACGCAGGACTCAAACCCTCGAAATGTGAGATCATGACCTGAGCCAAAGTCAGATGCTTAATCAACTGAGCCACCCAGGTGCCCCTCATTGTGTTAGCTTTTAAGTGGGTGCCAAAGATGCATTTGATTTCAATGTCTGGAGTCAGCCTGGATTTGAACTGCCTGAATGAACCTGGACCTTCCTCTGACCATGGAGCTCTGCCTCTTGCCCTGGCTTCTAGCCCACTGCCGCCCTGTGGCCCCAGAAGCTGGCAGGGCCACCTGGATTTACATTAATCCTCTAGTCACCATCTACGCTGGGAAGTGAGACCCAGGGATGTTCTTCCAAGGCCCCAGTGCCGTACTGATGGCAGCAAGGGAACATGGTTATGAGCCTGATGGAATAGGCCTGCAGACTTCATCTCAAGAGGCACAATGGTTTAGGAATGCCAGACAGATCCGGAAGCACAAGGCTGCCTGGTTCTAAAGGACACAATAATCCTCCATGAAATGGTGCTCTTAAAAAAGAAATCTAAAGTGTTCTAAGATGTGGTCTCCTACCAAAAGAATGTGTGTTAAATAAAATGCCATCAGGTATAACCTGATATTTTAACAGTTCGGAGTGGCTCCTTCTCAGTTCTCTTTGTTCTGGGTCCTTGCTTTGAAGGGTTTCTGCACTGCGTCAGGAGAGCCTTACAAATCAGGTGCCGTGAACTTACTCCATCCCCCGCTCCCAAGCAGAACTGCCTCTCTTCACAGCGTGGAAAATGCGTGAAGGACACACACGGTTTTTATCATCTCCTAACATCGGCACAACTTGTCAGCATCACGTAGAAAATGAAGATCACATAAGAAACACATCTGCCGTATGGATGCTCAAGAACTGAAGCACACACCTGTCTGCGGGGGGACGCCCCAAGACTACAGACCTTGCTGTCGCGTAAAGACCCCACTGGAGTTTCAGTCCCTGGGGAGCCCTCCGAGCCCTTTTGTCAGGAGGCTATGGCTCCTTGGTTAGCTGGTACGGGTCTTAGCTCCCCATCGATGGGCAAGCGTCGGTGGATTGAGAGGATGGAGCAAATGGGGTTGTTAATTTGCCTCGAGCGTGAGCAAGTCTGCTTCCAAGAAGGGAAAACAATCCTGTGACGGCATGCCCACGTGCACCTGCCTCTGACTTTCTGGGGGGCCTCAGAGGAGGCCCTGCGGAAGAGGCTCCCCAACCCCTGCATCGAGTCCCACTGCCTCTCCCCCGGGGTGCCATCCAGAGCACCCCTTTAAAGTCCAGCCACTGCCTCTGCCAACACCAGGTGTCCAAACAGATTCTTGGTCTTCCTTCTGAAGCCAGCTTCCCCGGCCTTAACATGGGCCACTCACGGCCAGGCTCTCCCTCTTTCTGATCCCTGGAGTCGGTCACAGAGACTCGGCTCTTCCTTCAGAATCTCTTCTACAGAAGCTTCTTCCTTCCCATCTCTGCCACTCAAGGCCCAAGCTTGTTGCCTTGTGCCTCCAAACCCTCCCCTCCTCCAGTGCCCCCCACGCTATCACCAGGGGCCCCAGCCAATAGCCAGAAATGCTCCCCATGGCTTCTAGGCCAGTGATCCTCAAAATGTGGTCCCAAACCAACAAGAGCACTTGGGAAAATGTTAGAAATGCAAGCTCTCAGGCCCACCGAGTAAGGCTAGATCAGGAGCGCTGGAGGTGGGGCTCAGCCACCAGGGTAAAAACCCCCCAGGGAAGGCGGATACCAGCTCAAAGTCGAGAACCGCTGCTCTTGGAGACATTCCCCAAATGCCTTAGGGGGGCACCCAGGGCCCTGCCTCAGCTAATCCACACACCTGTCCGTTCAGCGCTTCTCTTACCATCTCCTTAAATTACCACCCCTCACCCTGCAGCCGCCTCCTGGGCCCCTGATCTGGGGAAGAGCCTGGCCTTGGAGGCTCTGCCTTCACTCCTCCCTCTTAGAACATGGGCCCACCCCCTCCTGCTTCAATCCCCCTTCTCCCTGAAGACTCCACCCCAGCCCTCCGCCACCCCACAGGTTCTGGTTCACCTCCCTTCCTGGGCGTACCTGGACTGCCTTCTGAGACAGGGCCCACACTGTATTCCTCTTTGAGCCCCCCAGAGTGTCCTACACAGGGCAGGTGTGTGATAATGATCTGTTCATTTAGGCAACAGTGCTGACTGATTGGTTGATTTATAACTGGAAAAGTCTGGGCCCCGTAGGGCAACAGAAGAAACCTGTTTTTAATGCCTTGATATGCCCAGTCCTCTCCCTAAATGATTTCACAGGCTTGATCTTACTTCATTCTATCAACAGCCACACAAGGCTGATGTTATTTACCCGTCATTTGGCTGCAGACAGGAACGTTCAGAGGAGGTGGCTCACTTTGGATCACAGCCCCAAACGGCCGTGCAGCCTCATTTCCTAAAGCACAAGAACGTGACCGTGCATCTGCGTGCAGAGACACGCCCGGGGAAAGGATAGCCAGTGACTCTGCATGGTTCCCTCCGACGGACTGGCTGCAAATACATCCCCCCTTTGCACACGTCCCCAACCAGGCAGCTGCAGCATTTCAGAGCTCAGGAAATAAGCCCCAAGAATGCAATTAGTCTAAGATGTCTTTGGTTTATCATCCCATCCTGCACTTCTTTCTCTTAAGATGTTTCCAACTAAATAAAAGTTCAGATGGGGAAATCTAGTTATGTGCCGTAGGTAGGACACTGGGGAGGGTCATGTGGCCTAGGTGATGCCCATGAGGAGTGTGTGCAGAAAGTCACCATGAGGCCACATGACCATATTTCAGAGGAAGAGGTGGATGCCTCAGAATTCTCCCATCCAAATTCTTCCCTTCAAATCCTCCATGCCTCCGAATTTCACTCAGTCTTTTCCCTTACTTTCCTTTCCTTCCTTAACATCCACTCAACTACTGTCTTTTCACAAAGCTTTAAAAATGTGTGCATTTTCCAGATGCATCTATGCCGTACATAGTAAGTTCTTCAGTAACCTTAACTGACGAATCACGTAGGATTCTGCTTTCCCCACACCTACAGCAATAGATGATATAGGACCCTGTGGTTTGGGCTATTTGCTCCCTTCTGAATGGTCTCCATACAACTTTTGCCACGGCAGATTCCTACTCAGCTGGATGCAATCAAGTGATGCTGTATCAAAAAGCTGGGCAATTTTATAATCAATCAAAAGAGGGTTTGAGAACTCTAATGGGAGAGGTAGCCACCTCCCAAACCTGCACCTTCATCAGAGGATTCCCACAAATGCAGGCTTTCTTGAGTTCAGAGTCCCCACCTCTTCGGAGCCACCTGCTCACTGGCTAACCTCAGCCCCCCTCTGGTCTTATCTGTCTAGCCCATGGAACAGAGAAGAACATTCTTGCAAAGCTTCCATGTAGACCATAAACGGTGTGCTACCAAAATGGCCCCCTGCACTGTGATCAAGCAGACCAGCCAGAGCCGGGGTGGGCTAGGCCATCAGGTCAATCTCAGTGACCAAACCGGGATGAGAGAGACTCCAAGCAAGGGTCCCGTGGAGTGTGGCTGTGACTCCAGAGAAAGCAGGAACATCCCTGACCTCTCTGTCCCTCGGGGGTGGCCTGGAAAATGGGTGTGGCTTCTTAAAGTTCCACGGTCCAGAGCTCCTGGGTGTCCTTTCTGATCTCAAGATTCCTCTCACAGCACATCACTGGCAGCCCACGGCCTCAGCCCAGAAGCAATGGACAGATTCAGGTGGCTGGACTCCCCGGAGCTGATATTAAGGAAGAACGGCCGCCACCCAGCAGACCAAACCCGCAGGAGGTGCCTCCCCTGCTCTCTGTCCTCATTTGTCCTCTCTTCCATTCACTCATTTCAGACCAGGAACACAGCCCTTCCAACGACTGACACTCATTCTATCCCTTAAAGTTCCATCTCGGCTGCCCGCTCAGGTGAAGTTTAACCGGATTCCAATCCCGCTGGCCTTCCATGAGCTGGTCGGATTCACAGGAGGCAGCTGATCCAAACTTACATAAACTCTCGGGGGGGTGGAAATACCTTCCTCACATGCCCAAAGGTCATTGCTTTGAAATTATATGGTTATAGAAACTCTTCCAAAACCTTACGTGATGTCTGAGGACTCCCTGAAACATAAATAAGATGAAGAAGCATAAACAGAAAACAATTAATACTTGCACCTATGGTCTTTGAAGAGCCAAGAAATGCAGCCTGCATGGCTGTTCAAGATAAGACAGAGACAGGGAGAACATGACGGGGCCCACACCTCTGCCCACAGTCAAAAGCAGGAGGGGCAAAATGGAGCATGAGATTTGCGCTTCATGCCCCATAAACAAGTAATTATCTACTCTACTCATGCATCTCCTTCCTTTAAACAGATACCCCACATCTCAGAAGACAGCACAGATGCTGTGCAACAGGGAACAGAACATGCTCCCGCCTCTGCACCAAACACTCCGCGCTAAGCCATTTGGGAGATGTGTGACGCGTCAGGATTTAATTGCTACTCAGTGTCGAAATAAAGTTTTATTGAATATAGCCACATCCGTCTGTTTATTTACTGTCTATGGCTGCGTCTGTGCTAAAAGGACACTGTGGACTTAACTGTGACAGTAACCATATGGCCCGCAAGCCCTGAAATATTGATGATTCAGTCCTTTACAGAAAAGAATTTGCCAGCCCTGGGGCTCTACATGATCTTTAGACACAAGGAGGCTTTGAAACACTCCCATCTGTGGACATCAAAAATCTCCTACTTGAAGGGCACCTGGGTGGCTCAGTTAAGCGTCCGACTTCGGCTCAAGTCATGATTTCATGGTCTGTGAGTTCGAGCCTGGCATCGGGCTCTGTGCTGCCATCTCAGAGCCTGGAGCCTGCTTCGGATTCTCTGTCTCCCTCTCTCTTCTGCTCCTCCCCTCCTCCCGCGCGCGCACGCTCGCGCTCTCTCTCTCTCTCTCTCAAAACAATAAACATTAAAAAAATTCTTTTAATCTCCTACTTGATATGACTCCTCTCCCACACCTTGTGGTCGCAGCCTGTCCTGACAAACACAGCAGTCGGCAGTGCTAACACAACATTACCACCCACCTGAACTGTCTCAAGTGCATGTGGGCACCAAAATCAAAGCAAGGTAGAGTGTTGATGCAAACATGGCAAACCTGAGATCCTGCTGCTTTCTTTCCCCGACAGGTCTCCAGGACTACCTTGCAACCAAGGAGTCCACTCCAAGTCACCGCGCGGTCTCTTCCTTCCTGCCTCCAGCCCTTCCTCTACGGACTGTACTTGGGAAGAAGTGTCCGACATCCAGCTCACAGGAACAGGATGAACACAGCAGACTAAACAGAAGTGTCTGCTCATGCAGGAATTTTAGAATCTAAAATCTCAGAGGTGCACCGGCGGCTGGCACAGGCTGAACTCAGCCTTTAGCCAGGTTCCTTTATCTAAAGCACAGCGCCCTCACATGGTGCTGAGGGGAAGGACAGCCTTCCGGAACACCGGAGGACCCAAGTGAGTCCTCTCTCTGGCAGCTCTGATGCCACCTGTGAGAGGGCCCAGACTTCAACTTTGTGAGGATTTGGAGTCCATGGTATCCAGATTTCCACTCTCAGTTCCTTCACAGATAGCCCCTCGCTGGAAACTTTACACCACGAAGTATAAACTCTGACCTCTAGAGAAACTCACTAAACCACAGCAAATGGGATTCAGATGTTTCCATGTACAGTACAGTGATGTGACCTAGACTTTAAACACTTTGGCAAAAACAGGAAAAATGATGTGTGCCTTCCAGTCCCTCCCAGAACATGATACAGCCTTGACCCGAGTCCTACGGTGATCTGAGCCTTTCTCACTCCTATTTAAGTCTCCTCACCCACAGCCCACATTCTCTGCCCCTGTTCCACATTAGCTCCTAACAGGCTCCCTCCACGGTCCGTTTTCCTTGTTTAACCAAAGACGCCAATTTCTCCCAGGCCAGCAAAAAGTAGATCATGCTGCTCAGGAACTCAGAAAAGTCCTGCAAGGAGAATCCATGAGAGCCAATCCTAGGAAATTACCCCCAGAGCTCCTGTACATGGCTGGGAGGAAAGCAGAAGTCTTACATAAAGACTTGGACCCCGGGCTCCCTGGTCTTGCTGCAGATTCTCGAAGACTTATTGAGTACTACATGGGTAAGGGCTAGGGAATTCTAGACGGCGGAGCAAGATAAGGCGGAGGTGGGGGCAGCAGTCTCCTCTGCCAGAGAAGAACAGACGCAAAACAATATCAGGTCCTACATCCCCAGAGGCCGATCATGACAGAAGAAACTTGTGCGTTTCAAGCTCTGAGCCTATACCGATACCAAGCTTGGTTGCCGGGCCGCCCATCTGCCAGCCATGTGCACTCCTAGGGGGCGCGAGGGAGGAGCTGAAAAGCCTGTGGCTGGGCACCAGCATGCAGGGAGCAAGTGGGATCACAAGCGGAGCAGAGGTGCACAAGAACGTCCTGGCCCCTCCAAGCACTGTGGCAGTGCCTCCAATGTAGCAGGGTAGGGTCTGGGGGGGGGGGGGAGCTACTGCCACGGCAAGGGCGCTTCTGGGGACAGGAAGGGGGTCTTATCACCAATGGTAAGCACCCCTCGGGCCTGGCTGAGGATGGCTGCCGGACAAGTACCTGATTGCTGTATAAGGCAACAAGGGTAAGAACACTCCCTCTCTTGGTTCTCACGTTTCCGCTAAGAAGAGGTTAGTGGCCTGTCCCGGGAGCCCTCCAAACTCTCCCTCTCCGAGTAAAGACTCAAAGCGACATAACGGTGGTGAATGCTCTCTACCTTACCCCCACATCCAAGAATAGATGAGACATACACCTGCAAGTGGTCCCCAGGATGCGCACACATACACACCTGAGCAGGTGGACATAGTGTTCTCTCTACGTCTGGGTGAAGTGGGCCTCTCAGTCCAGTGGCCTGACGGGTTTCATCTCCGCTAGACCCGTGCTCCCCCGGGCGGGTTGCTGCGTATGCAACCCCAGAACAGCGAGGTCCCTGTGGACTTCAGGGGTTCAATACAGCCAGTAGAAGGCACTGGATAATTAGACGTTTCCCTTCTCAATCCCTTTGCTCAGACACCCTCCGTAAGGTCAGGGCGGGATGAGGGGAGGTTCCCTCCCTACTGCAGGAGAGCACCCTGGAGGCTGAACTTCCCGCCGAGGGGCCCCCACCCCCACCCCCATCCCAACCTTCCCCAGGGACCACCCCACGCGCCGCGACAGAAAGACGCGCAGACCCGGAGGGGCCGCTGACAGTACCAGGCCGCCGCCGGCGCCGCAGGCGCTGAGCGAGACGAGGGAATCCGGGTGGCCGAGCACGCGGCCCGAGTAGAAGCACAGCTCGGCGGGGCGTCCCCGGCGCCCCACCGCGCCGGCCTCCTCCACCTCGAAGCCCCGGGACAGGAAACGCAGGTCGTGGCGAAGCTGCAGGTACAGGTCCCGCCCGAAGGCCGGCAGGTGCAGCAGCAGGGCGCGCTCGCCGGGCCGGACTCGCGGGGCGGCTGGGGGCGCGCGGGGGCGCCGGCGCTTTCGGGGCCCGGGGGCGCCGGGCAGCGGCGGCAGGTGCACGTCGTCTGGGCGCACCCGCCGCGGCAGCACCACCTCCACGTCTGCCGCCGTGTCGCCGACAGCTGCGGGGAGAGAGCAGACGCGTCAGCGCGGCGGGGCCCGCCCGGCCGCCCGCCCGCCCTCCCTCCCTCCGGCCGGCCGGCGCACACCGGGTCCAGCTCTGGGCACGCCGCGCCAGCGCGGGGACAACACGGCCCCGGGCGGGCCCTCCCTTCCGTTCTCTCGCCCAGGCACCTCCGAGCCGGCCGGCGCCTCCGCCCGGGCCCCGCGCCACCCGGGGAAGGTCTTCGGCGCGGCCGCCCGGAGCACCTCCGGGGCCGGCGTCGCGGCACAGACATCCGGAGACCCGGCGGCTGCGCGGCCGCCCTGGAGCCGCCTGAAGCCCGGTCCTCCGTCCGCGGCCCGCACTCCCTCGGCCCCGAGCGCTGTCAGCGGTCCGGCGCGGGACCCCGGCCGCGCTGGCAGGCGGGGGCCTCCAGGACGGCTCGGGAGGGTAGATTGGAAGGTGGCCGCAAGACGCACGGGCGAGGAAGGGGCGGTGGGCGAGGGAGCGCGCTACCTGTGCCCGGGTCCAGTCCCCAAACCAGCAGAAGCAGCAAGGGCAGGACGAGAGGAGGCAGCAGGGCGCCGTCACACATGGTACTTGGGAGGAGCAGCCCCCCAGCAGGTCGCGGTGGAGCAGGAGCGCGCAAGACCGCGGCGCCAGCCGGAGTGAAGCCCTCCAGCCTTTGGAAAAAGTAATTAGCGCTGCGGACAAACCCAACGTGGTAAATCCCAAGCCCCGCCTTCTCCTCGGAAAACGGGAGGCGATTGGACTCTAGCTTTCCCCTGCCCCGCCTCCCGCTTTCCCATTGGCTAGGATAAGTCTAAACCAGGGTGCGTAGTTAGGTTGTAAGCACTTTCTTACACGTGGTTTCTGAGCAGTGGCGGGGACGCGACACCAGGTGGCGCGAGGGAGCCTCCTGGAGCTGCCCTAGCCCGGGAGGACTTGCGGGGGAGGAACACCTGACTGGGTCTTCAGAGTTTGTTCTCCTTGGCAAAAAGCTCCTTGACCCTGCTACCCCGCGTCTCAAGAAGACAGGCCAGAAATCTTCCTGGACAATCGGTTTCATCCATAAAACCATATTCTCTCCGCCTCTGGAGTAAAACTAGTTTGGTTTGTTTGCGGCTGTATACTTCTTGCACACCTGATGGTTACATACAAGAGCGGTGTTTATCCAAACCCCTCACACCTCCTGTCCTCTTTATCTCACGGAAGCCAGTAATAAAGGCGTGATCACACCCTCTTACAGACTGAGAAACTGAGGGAGAGAGAGAGCTTAAGGAGCTTGCTAAGTTACCCAGTGAGTTTAATACGGAGCTAGAGCGGGGTCCTGACTTCCAGCCGGGTGCTGCTTATAACGAACAGCAAGAGGCTTCAAAGGCAGCTAGGAGGCCATATTAGCCCAATTTCATGGGTTAGGAAACTCGCACATTGGCAAAGCCTGGACTTGAATCTTCCAGCAACAGAATGAGTTCATTCTTTTCCTACCAGGGTATAACTATGGTTTATGGAGAAAGAAGATTCCTTTAGCTTACTGAGGAGCATCTTGTAGAAAACAAAACAAAACAGAATTAGCTGAAATACTCCCCGTCCTCAGGTCTCCCCCGTCCTCCTCCTTGTCCTGCCTGTTAGTTTTCTCAAAGCAGAGAAATTACAGCACTCAGTGGGTTCTGCTTGGGGCCTTTCAAAATCTAAAATTTACCAGAAGGAATCCAGAGGTGGGAGCTTGGGTGGCACAGTCAGTTGAGGGTCTGATTGTTGACTTCGGTTCAGGTCATGATCTCTTGGTTTGTGAGTTTGAGCCCCACATCAGGCCCTGTGCACTGACCACAGAGACTGCTTGGGATTCTGTCTCCCTCTCTCTCTGCCCCTTCCCTGCTCTCTCTGCCTCTCTCAATAAATAAATAAATATTTAAAAAAAGAAGAAGGAGGAGGAATCCAGAGGTGAAAACTGTCCAGCTTCCATGACATTTAATTAACCCTAGGAGCTGACTGTGTTCCTGGTTCTCAACCGCTTTTACTGTAGCAAACTCGCTGCTCTGCATGTCCTCCTGGGTATGACTGATGGAATCCTTTCCTGCTCTGTCTGTCTACCCCTATCCACCACAGAGGCTGACTGCTGCTAGGCACTTAGCTCCACGGGCTGCCACTCACTGCTAGGCACCACATGTCCACACTGGTCCAAAAAAGGCTTGAAGCTTTTTCCCACCCCCTTGACAGCAGCCTCGGCCCATTGCCGATGACACAAGAAATCATGGTGAGCTTTGGGGTTTGTTAGTTTTGTTAGCAAAAGAGCCATCTCGCAGACTTGCCCCCCAAAACCAGGGGGCAGCAGCCACTGTGCTTTGTAAGAACAATTACTTCTGCCATTTGAGGTAGTATCATCACCCTATCACATGATGCCCAAGTGCATCAGTCCACAGGAGCATCCAAACGAAAACACCAGCAAGATCCTGTTCCATCCTCCAGACTGTGCAAAACCAAAGAGCGTGTAAATATCAAGACTTGGAGACATTCTCCTGCCCGTGGATGGGAGTGTAAATTGGCACAGCCACTTTGAAGAACAACCGGGCAAGCCATAGTAAAATGTGAACGCTACACACCCTACAACTTTGCAATTCCTCTTCTGGCTCACTACCACCGGGAAACACTGGCACACATATAAAAATGTTCACCACAGTGCATTATGAAGAGCAAAAATATTGAAAACCTAAATATCCATCATTACATAAATGGCTAATAAAACAAAGCATCAATTAAATGCAATAATCTCATATTTATAACAACACAGAGAGACCTCTAAGGCGGGTTGTCAAATTAAAAACAATCAAGTTGCAGAATAATGTGCATGAAAATGACAGTAACTATGCACGGTGTTAAATCATTTGTATGGTAAAATCATAGAAAAAGTCTGGAAGGATACACACCAAAGTTTCTTTTAAAGGTTTGGTGTTCTTTTTATATCAAATTACATGAAAGAATGTATGTTGGGGTCCAGACAGGATAACTCCTACCATTGTAGGTATTTCAAGCACGGGGAGTTTAACACGGAGAATTGATTACAAAAGTTAAGAAGGGCTCAAAGTGTAAGTTCAGTGATTATACGCTGCCCCTGCCCCTGTGGGACATTCCAGCCCGGGGGGCTCTGTCCCCTGCTGCACTATTGAAGACACAGTCTCAGCTGGTTCTGGATCTACCAGATGCATGAAGTGGACCACCCCTGTGCCCATCGTACACCAGCAATTTCACACCAGATCTTTATCTCTATTTCGTTCCATCTGATCTCCTGCTAGGGCTTCTTTTTGGCAGAACCCAACAGGAAGCCTAAGAAAATGCAAGGGAGCCACAACATGTAGGTGGAAGACTTTCAGACTCAACAATTAGAAACAAGCATGTGTAGCGGAGAGACAGACCTTCTAACGGTCTCAATCTGGCCTCGATGAGTCTGAATTCTCTTTGCCTCTCACCATTATGTTCATCGGTCACCATTGGAAGTTTAAGCCTCCCTTCCAAAATGATCTACTAATCCAGTGCAATTCCTATCCAAATTCCACTGGTATTTTTTCACAGAAATAGCAAGATTCCAAAATTCAAATGGAACCACAAAAGACCCCAAATAGCAAAGCAACCTTGAGAAAGAAGGTATCCCCTTCCTGGTTTCAAACTATATTACCAAGCTAAAGTAATATAGATAGAGCAGTAGGATTCTAGCATTAAAACAGACACACAGACCAATGGAACAGAGTCAAGAGCCCAGATATAAAACCCAGGTATTTCCAGTCAACTAATATTTGATATTAGTTGTCCTTTCCCCCCAAGAATACTTGAGAGGAAAGGACAGTCTCTTCAACAAATGGTGAGAGGAAAACTGGATGTTCACATGCAAAAGAATGAAATTAGACCCCATCTCACACCACTCACAAAAATCTACTTGAATTGGATTAAAGACATAAATGTAAAACTTGAAACCATAAAACTCACAGAACAAGGGAACGTGGCACAGGGGACAAGCCCCTTGGTACTGTTCTTGGCAATGATGTTTCCGGATGACACCAAAAACACAAGCAACAAAGCAAAACTCAACACGTGGATTTTGCATCAAATCTGAAAGCTTCTGTGCAGCAAAGGAAACCATCAACAAAATGAACTGGGAGAAAATGTCTGCAAGCCATATATGGGACAAGGATTTGATATCCAAAATACATAGGGAAATCACACAACTTAGTAAAAACTAATAATCCGATTTGAAAATGGGCAAAGGACCCAAATAGACATTCTTTTAAAGAAGACCTACAGATGGCCAACAGATACATGAAAAGATGCTCGGCATCCTCATTGTCAAGGAAACCAAATCAGAACCACAATGAGGTATCACCTCACACCTGTTAGGATGGCTGTTGCCACAAGGACAAAAGATAAAAGTGTTGACCAGGATGTGGGTGAGGGAACCGTCATGCACTGTTGGAGGGAATGTAAACTGGTTCAGCCACTAAGGAAAACAGTATAGAGCCTCTTGGAAAAACTTTAAATAGAACTATCCTGCGACCCAGCAATTCCACTTATATCTATGTGTGTGTATACACACACACACACACACACACACACACACACACACACATATGAAGGAAGACATTATATATAGAAGGTGAAATAAGTCTGTCACTAAAAGACAAATGCTATACAATTCCATGTAGACGAAGTACCTAGAATGGTCAAATTCATAGAGATGCAAGGTAGGAGGGTGGTTAGCACCTGCCAGGGAACGGGGGAATAAGGGTTATTTAATGGGTACAGATTGTCCATTTGGAAAGATGAAACAGTTCTGGAGAAGGAGGGTAGTGATGGATGCATGTACTTAACAAACTGTATACTTGAAATGGCTAAGATGGTAAATTTCATGTTACGTATAATTCCCCACGATAAAAGAATCCTTTAAAAAAGAAACCGTTACGCTATGATCTCATTTCATCTTAACACACACACATTGCCTTGTCTTAATTTTGTGGAAGGGCAGAGCTTAATCCCATTCCACGTGTGGAGCGGAGAACTCAGGGCGAGATTAAAATGCGATGAATAAGCAAACAAAACACCTACAGGTGGCAGCGGTGATCTGAATCAGATGTAAGGAAAGCCGTCTTCCTGGTCTTTCAAAACAATCCCTTGTGCCCGTACTTGACAAAACTCAACTTTTCAGCATGTCCACCTGCTTTTTGTGAACGGCTCTATTCTGGTGGACAGTGGTCTTTTCCAGTCATGTGGTCCAGCAGTGGACCCCCCAGCAGGCCGGGTATATTGAGTCTCTTGGTCTCTCTGCGGATGCTTCACATGGACACTCGGGTTTGGATGCCGATAGGCATCAGAGACCATCACTGTTGTTGTTAGTGACAGCGAGACTCTGCCAAGACCCACCATGTCAAAGCCCGTACTTAGAAACAGAGGGCCTGAGCCATAGCCTGGGCAGAGTACAAACAGAACTGTAAGCACTTAGGCCAAATATGATCCTCTTGAATCCCTCACTCAGGGCTTTCTTGAGCTGGTCATTGGTGACTCCAGGGGACAAGACTCATGTGTCAACTTGATCTGTTTGTAGGTGGAAGGGCCCTGTGGCCTAAAGATCAGCAGGCATTGGCAGGGTGTTGAGGAGAGAGGGTAAGTGAGGGCATTCCACACCACGGCTTCCTCTCTGAGACTCAGCTCACTTGGTTTTTGAGACAAGGAGCCCTCCTTTGGCAACCAACGAGATGGCACATCCTCGCCAGCAGGGGGCGTGCAGCATCAGTCTTGTCTTCCTAAACCTGAATTGGGATGAAATACAGCTGTCCCTGTTTCAAAGGCAAGGTTTTTCTGATTTGTATTTCACCCTTTCCCTATGGAGCCTGGATCCTGGCCTGAAATGCAGCTACTTAGCCAGAATCCTAATCCCCTGAGTGAATCTTGCCATCCTCTCCCAGTGGGGTCTGCAAGCTTGTCCCTGGTACCAGGGTGCTGGCTGCATCTGCTTCACCCAGAATGGGTGCCCTTGCCACATGGAACATGCCTGCCTGACCCCGGGAATGGCCCCATCTGGAAATTCCTGCTGCGCCCCATTCCTGCTCACCCAAACAGGCCTGCAGAGCGATACTGCAGAATAGGTCCAAGTTACTACTCCTTTGAGAAGTGATTTTTTTAGGGGAAATGCCTGGGTGGTTCAGTGGGTTAGGCGTCCCACTCTTGGTTTCGGCTCAGGTCATGATCTCACAGTTTGTGGGACTGAGCCCCGCACAGGGCTCTGCACTGACAATATGGGGCCTGCTTGGGATCCTCCCTCTCTCTCTCTTTCTCCCTCTCTCTCTCTCTCTTTCTCTGCCCCTCTCCTGCTAGAATTTTTCCTCTCTCTCTCAAAATAAATAAATAAACATTTTTTTAAAAAAATACAAGTGATTTCTTTTTTAGTCTAGCTATTACTTGTTCAATGAGGTTTGGTTCTAACCCTACCCGTTCCCAGTATCTTGGCTCTACTCAACCCAGGCCTGTGTCCCTGAGATCTCAGCCTGCCGTTTGGAGTGGGGTGTCCACCAAAGCCTTTCAGGGTCCTCATTGTTGAAAAGACAACTCTTATCTTCCTGTCCTGAGCATCACCAGAGGCATCGTCTGACTAGCAGGCAGCGCCTTGTAGCCCCCATGTGTCTGCATTATCAGCATGAGGGCCTTTAGAGTCAGAGACGAGGACACCTTCATCCCAACCCATTCCTCTCCCCAAGAAACAACTGAGAGAAGCAATATATTTTCTGTTGTTCTGCAACACACCTTTCTCCTCTCTCCTGTCTTTCTCCACTTTCAGCATTGCCCCTTAAGAATTCCAGAGACTTCTTTCTGTCTCAATTCTCCCTTTGCTCAAGAAAGCGGCCTGTGTGATATGCTAGGCTCAAATGTGATGCAACACAGGCTGAAAAACAGAAGTGACCCAAATTTATATTTGATTTTGGTATAAATGCAAATGATGATGGCTCAAATTGTGTGGTAATGAGAGAGTATACAATATATGTCGTTGGGTAGCTGTCTGGAAACTCAGACAAAACCTAAGTTAGATTCTGTGATGGCTATAAAATACACTTGACCCTTAAACAACATAGGTTTGAACTGTGTGGGTCTGCACTAACATGCAGATTTTGTCAATATAAATACAGCACAGTACTATATATGTATTTTTCTTCCTTATGACTTTCTTAGTAACATTTTCCTTTCCCTAGCTTACTTTATTGTAAGACTACAGTATATACTACATATCACATGCAAACTATGTGTTAATTGACTGTTTATGTTACCAGTATGGCTTCTGGTCAACAGGAGGCTATTAGTAGTTAAGTTCTGGGAGAGTCAAAAGTTACATGTAGATTTTCAACTGCATAGGGGTCAGCACCTCTAACCCTCCTGTTGCTCAAGGGTCAACTGCATATCTGCTATTTACGACCCCCTTCCCTTCAACAGGCAGAAACGAATTCCCCCACTTGGAAAGCATGATACACTCACTGACTTGCTTCTAACAAACGGAATGTATTGGGGGTGATAGAGGGAGGCTTTGTGATTGCTGGGGCTCTGTCATAAAATGAATACACCCTCTGCCTGTTGTCCCCTCTCTCTCTTGTTCTCTTTCTCTCTTTCATCACTTACTTTGGTAGAAACCAGTGGCTATATCATGAGGATACTCAGACAACCCTGAAAAGCCCAATGAAAAGGAAACCAACTCGCCAGAGCCAACTAACTAGCCATGTGAGTGAGTGACTTTGAAAGCAGATTCTCCATCCTTAATCAAGCCTTCAGATGATTTCAGACCCCAGCCTTAGGGTCAGCCCCAAACATTGTGAGCAGAGACAAACCATCCCCACTGTGCCCTGACTGAATCCATGACACACAATAGAACAAGAAAAATAAGCTATAATTAGTTTTTTAAGCCACTAAGTTTTTTGGGGTGGAGTGGATAATTTGTTACACAGCAATAGCTAACTAATACAGCTTCATAACACATACTAAAATTAACTCCATGATAGATTAAAGATTTGTATGTAAACATCCATTCAATGGTGGCATGCAGGAGGTGGCCATTAGGAGTTCAGTCTACCCAGAAGGATCCTGCAGGGTGAGCAGGGTGACTACATTCACAAGAACCACCAGACAGCTGGTTGGTCACCATCCATGACTCCTTCACTAAATCTTGGCCCAGGTCCAGGGATGAGACTGACTGGCTTGCCTAGGAAGCAATGAGTGTGGGTGCTTGAATCCATGCCTACATGTGTTTGGCACCATCAAAGAGAAACTGGGAGTCTTACTACCCAGAACATAAGCAGGAATGCTGGAAAAAAAAAGAGTCATACACAAAAGGAAATATGATCATAATACGTGCTTGGCTCTGCAGAGAACAACTTTTACACAGTCATCCTAATGTAAACACTGTGAGATGGTTTTCAACTGTTCAAGTCAACCAGAAAGAAATTCCAGAATAAATCACTCTGGCTATAGAACCAACTGTAAAAGTTATCACCCTGGAAGATGTACAAAGAATAAATATAGAAGGAAGAGAGGAAGGAGGTTAAAAGGGGAAAAAAATGAAGAAAAGTGTAGAGAAGTGCTCTCTCCTTCCAAAGTGGAGAATCAAAAGATACTGCCTGTGGATGATAAAATAAGAAGTGAAGGTATACATATATATATTTTTATGTACCCAAGCAACAAATAAAAGAAGTAAAAATCTCTTATAGTGGGACAGGAATGTGATAAAAATGAGGTAAATCCTTATCCATTGTTGCAGTAAATCAACTGATATGTCTAATCTTGATATCTAAAAAAAACATTGATATAAGTACAGGTTTTAGGGGCACCTGGGTGGCTCAGCTAAGTGTCCAACTCTTGGTTTCAGCTCAGGTCATGATCTCATGGTTCGTGGGTTTGAGCCCCACATTGGGCTCTGTGCTGACAGTGGAGAGTCAGCTTGGAATTCTCTCTCTCTCCCTCTCTCTTAGCCACTCACGTTGTCTCTGTCTCTCTCAAAATAAGTAAATTAACTTAAAAAATAGTTATTTTTTAATTTTTTTTTAATTTTTTAACATTTATTCATTTTTGAGAGACAGAGAAAGACAGACTATTGAGTGGGGGAGGAGCAGAGAGAGAGCGAGAGAGAGAGAGAGAGAGAGAGAAAGAATCTGAAGCAGGTTCCAGGCTCTAAGCTGTTAGCACAGAGCCTGATGCAGGGCTCAAACTCATAAACTGTGAGATAATGACCTGAGCTGAAATTGGACACTCAACCAACTGAGACACCCACTTGCCCCAAGAATAGTTTTTTAATGACATGAAGAAAGCCATCAGAAAAACTAACAGAAATAGTTAAAAGGGAGTGAGTATGGAGACAGAATTAGAGCAAGGTGTCATTGTTTCAAACTTCAAAACTTTCTTATATTTTGCTTTCTTTGTTGAATATAG
Organism: Helogale parvula; assembly: GCA_004023845.1. NCBI lineage: Eukaryota > Metazoa > Chordata > Mammalia > Carnivora > Herpestidae > Helogale > Helogale parvula. The sequence continues at coordinate 94,971 of PJEM01002797.1, forward strand.
TATTTTGAAAAAAGTAAATCCTTAAAACAATTCCAATGTGTTCCCACCTTTAACATATTTCACATATTGCCTTGTGTTTTCAAGTAGGGTACATTTGTATGACATACTATACACAAACAAATTACTTAATCTTACAATAATTCTGTCAGGGAAAAAAACCTGATCTTTCATCATTATCAGATAGGGAAATTGAACTGAGAAACGCTAATGACTTGCCCAGGAGGGCTTAGTAAATTATTTCCTTAAGAGTTATAACTTCTGGGGTGCCTGGGTGGCTCGGTTGGTTGAGCAACTGACCCTTGATTTTGGCTCAAGTTCATGATCCATGTCAGGCTCCATGCTGAGTGTAGAGACCGCTTAGCATCCTCTCCCTCTCTCTCTTTCTCTCTCTCCCTTTGCCCCTCTCCCCAGCTTGTACTCTTTCTCTCTAAAATAAAAAATACAAAAATTAAAAATTAAAAAATAAAAAATGAAGAGTTATAACTTCTTAAAACATTGACCATTCCTTACAAGCATCCCATGAGGTATAAAGAGTCCCATTTTATGGATGAAAATATAATGGCAACAAAGATATGTAATGTTTCCCCTAGATCCCAAGGAGATGGTTGATGAATATGGTTCCTACTTCCTGCTTTGTTGCTTCCTCTGTGGGAAGTGGTGGCCCTCCTTACAGCATCTAGCAGCTGAAAACAAAAGGAAGCAAGTGAGGTGCAAAGGCCTCATCATAACCCTTTCTGTGGGTATTATTAACCACGTTCTATAGGTGAGGACATAGCACTAGGGAAAAAATAAGCACTGTGCTCACTGAGGCCACAGAGCAGGTCAGTGGTAGCATGAGGACTTGAATCAGTGTTGGAGCACCAGAGTCACGCCTGTCATTAAGTGGGGGGACCTGGAAGGAAAAAAGGAAGTTCACTTGCCTACAAACAGACTGTATGGCTGTGTAGTAAATCCATCTCTCACTGTCTGTATAGTTAAAGGCAACATTTTTCTCTCCTCAGATCCTTCATTTCTCATCTGTAAAAGGAGAGGATGAGTTAGTTTATCTCCCTTTTTTTTTTTCAATGTTTTATTTATTTTTGGTACAGAGAGAGACAGAGCATGAAAGGGGTAGGGGCAGAGAGAGAAGGAGACACAGAACTGGAAGCAGGCTCCAGGCTCTGAGCTAGCTGTCAGCACAGAGCCTGACGCGGGACTCGAACCCACGAATGTGAGATCTGACCTAGGCCAAAGTCGGAGGCTTAACCGACTGAGCCACCCACGCGCCCTATCTCCCTTTTGAGCTTGAACTTGATTGTAGCCTTGCTGATGGAATCAGATAAGAAAAATAAGTAGAAAGATTCTATTGGGAAGGAAGAAATAAAATTGCCTTTATTCAAAGAGAATATGATCATCTTTGTAGTTATAAGTTACAAGGACTAATAAATTATAAGTTTTTTTGAAGTTATAAGGACTAATAAGTATATTCAGCAAGGATCCAAGATACAAGAACAATATAAAAATTTCAATGTTAGGGGTGCCTGGGTGGCTCAGTTGGTTAAGTAACTGACTTTAGCTCAGGTCATTATCTCATGGTGTGTGAATTTGGGCCCCACGTTGGGCTCTGTGCTTACAGCTCAGAGCCTGGAGCCTGCTTCAGATTCTGGGGCTCCCTCTCTCTCTGCCTCTCCCCAACTTGCACTCTGTCTTTCTCTCTGTCTGTCAAAAATAAATAAAACATTTAATTTTTTAATTAAAGTTTTTTAATTAAAAAATGTTTCACCTCAATTTTATTTCTATACATTATCAATAAACAATCAGAAATTAAAATCTAAAAATACCATGTACAATAGTACAAAAAATATGAAATACTTAGGGATATGTCAGAAAAAAGATGCCGAATACCTGCATACTGAAACTAAAGAACATCACAGAGCAAAATTGAAGTAGGCCTAAGTAATTGGGGGATGTACAATATTCATGACTTGGTACTGCTAAAATGTCAGTGCTCTCCAAATTGATATACATATTTGATACGTCCTTAAACAAAGTCCCAGCAGACTTTTGGAGAAACTCATAACCTGAGTCTAAAATTCATATGGAAATGCAAAAGTCCTAGAAAACAACTCTGAAAAAGAACAATTTGGTGTTCAAGATTTAGTGTAAGTCTACACTAATCAGGACAGCATGGTATTTGCATCGAGTTAGACAAAAGAGATCAACAGGACAGAAAATAGAGTCCAGATATGCAGGCAACTGATTTTTGAAAAAGGTGCAAAGGTAGAGAAAGCATAGTCCTTTTAAAAAATGTGGCTAGAAAATTCAGATAACCATAGGAAAAAAAATTAACATGCATACCTTCTCTCATGTATAAAATTAATTCAAAATGGAATATAAACTTAAATGTAAAACTTAAAACACCCAGGAGAAAATCTTTATGATTTTGGTATAGGCAAAAAATTTTTTTTCCATAATATTTTATTGTCAACTTGTTTTCCATACAACACCTGGTGCTTTTCCCCACAAGTGCCCTCCACCATCACCACCACTTCTTTTCCCCCCTCCCCCTTCCCCTTCAACCCCCAGTTCATTTTCAGCATTCAATAGTCTCTCAAGTTTTACATCCCTCTCTCTCCCCAACTCTCTCTCCCTCCTCTGCTCCCCCGTGTTCTCCATTAGGTCTCTCCTGTTTTCCTGTTAGACCTATGAGTGCAAACATATGGTTTCTGTCCTTCTCTGCGGTATAGGCAAAAATTTTTATGATAGAGCACCAAAAGAATGATTCACTAAAGAGTGTATTGATAGACTGGACTTCACTGAAATTAAGAACATTCACTCTATACAAAACACTATTATGGAATAAAAAGACAAGGCATAGGCCAAGAGAACATATTTGCAGAGCATATATCCAAAATATATACAGAACTCTCAAAACGCAATAATAACCGTATTCAAAACTGGTAAAAAAAAGATTTGTATTTTTACATTCTCCAATATCTCACAAATTTCTCAAATGGCCAGTAAGCACATAAAAAGATACTCAACATCATTAATCATTAGGGAAATGCAAATCAAAACCATGATGAAATACCACTTCATACCCATTAGGATGACTACTCTCAAAAACAATGAAAAATACGAAGTGTTAATGAGGATATGGAGAAACTGAACCCCTCATACACTGCTGGTGGGAAAATAAAAAGGTTGCAGCCTCTGTAGAAAAAAGTGGCAGTTCTCAAAATATGTCAAACATAGGGGTGCCTGGGGGGCTCAGCAGGTTAAGTGTCTGACTTCAGCTTAAGTGATGATCTCACAGTTTGTGAGCTCAAGCCCCGTGTCGGGCTTTGTGTTGACAGCTCAGAGCCTGGAGCCTGCTTCGGATTCTGTGTCTCCCTCTCTCTGGCCCTCCCCTACTCGTTCTATCTCTCCCTCACTCTCTCTCTCAAAAATAATAAACATTAAAAAAAGTTTTAATGTCAAACATAGAAGTCCTTTGTAGCTCAGCATATAGAATAAAGGCTATGGGGTTGGAGAGTTGTATATAATGGGTATAGAGTTTCTGTGTTGGATGGATGATTTTTAAAAAGTTTTGGAAATAGTGGTAATGGTAATCATCAATGTACTTAAGGCTACTGAATTATACACTTAAAAATGACTAAAATAATGTTTGATGTTACATATATTTTAAAATAATTTTAAAAACTCAACACACACCCAATTATTCAAAAACTGGGGAACATTTTCTTCAACATAGTATTGGAAGTTCTAGCCACAGTGATCAGACAAGAAAAAATAAAAGAGGTATCTAAATTCATAAAAAAAAAAGTTAAACTGTCACTATTTGCAGATGACATGATACTACCAGAAGATTCCACCAAAAAACTACAAGAAGTAATAAATGAATTCAGTAAAGTTGCAGGATACAAACTAGATACCCAGGAATTGGTAGCGCTTCTATACACAAATAATTAAATAGTTCAAAGAGAAATTAAGAAAACAACTCCAGTTACAACAACCCATAAGAATAAACTACGTACGATTAAACTTAACCAAGGAAGTAAAAGACATGTACTCTGAAAACTATAAAACACTGATGACCGAAATTGAAGATGACACAAACCCCCCATGCCCATGGATTGGATTGAAAGAATTAATATTAAAATGTCCATACTACCTGAAGCAATCTATAGGTTCAATGCAACCTCTCTCAAAATAGCAACAGGCTTTTGCACAGAACTATAACAATGCTAAAATCTGTAAGGAACTACAAAAGACCTTGAACAGCCAAAGCAATCCTGAGAAGGAAGAACAAAGCTGGAGACATCACTACGACCCACTGTCGTAGACTCTGGGTCTGGAGTTCTCTCTTGTCCACCAAAAGAGTGGATGCAAGACTGAAATGCAAGAGAAACTAATGTCCGGAAGATGACAAGAGCCCCAAGTAAGGTCCTTGGCTCCACTTTTATTGGGATCAGAAGGCTTACAAGCGTGATGAGCGTGCACAAAGAGATAATGAAATCATGAACATTAGCTCACGGGTGTGAGGGAAAGGGGGTTTTGAAGATTTTTGGTGTTAGGGGTTTGGGTCAATACAAAACAACATCCTGGTGCTAGGCAGAAGATTGTTTACAGCAGACATGAGGCACCACCCCTGTTCAACCTGAACTGGCCTAGGGGACAAGAAAGACAGAGCAGCTACCTCTGGGTCAACAAGGCACGTTTCTTTTGCTAATTAGCTCCACTCTGGGCAACTTCGCCCTATTTCATCTAGAGGTCTATTTACCTATTTACCTATTTTGGTCCTTCCTTCCAGTGAAAGCAGCTTTCTGGGATCTTACTAAGTTGGGGGGCACTTCCACCCTGAATACCTAATCATGTTTACCTCATTTCATCCTGAAGCTTTTCTATTCATCTATCTTTGTTCTATACTGGGGACCTTTGCCCTGTTTACCTAATCTTGCACGCGTACATCCTATGGCCTTTTATTTCTTTATGCCTTGTTAACCCATTGGTGCAGGCTCAGGGAATTTCTAAGCTACTTCCCCACACATCACAATTCCAGATTTCAAGATACACTACAAAGCTGTAGTAATTAAAACAGTATAGCACGGGCATGAAAATGGACACGGGGATCAAGAAAATAGAATAGAGAGCCCAGAAATGGACCCATGCTTATGGTCAATTAATCTATGACAAAGGAGGCAAGATATATAATGGGGAAAAACAGTCTCTTCAATAAATGGTGCTGGGAAAACTGGATAGCTACATGCATAAGAATCAAATTGGACCACTTTCTTATACCATATAAAAAAATAAACACAAAATGCACTAAAGACCTAAATGTGAGCCCTAAAACCATAAAGTCCTAGAAAACAGGCAGTAATTTCTCTGACATTGGCCATAGCAACATTTTTCTAGATATGTCTCCTAAGACAAGGGAAACAAAAGCAAAAATAAGGGGCCCTGGTGGCTCGGTTATCGGACACGATTTGGGATAAGGTTATGATCCTGCTGTTAGTGAGGTTGAGCACCGCAAGGAGCCCTGCCTCGGGCTCCACACTGACATGGTGAAGCCTGCTTGGAATTCTCTCCCCTCCCTCTCTGCTCCTCCCCCCACCCCACCCAAGCTCCTGCAAGTGTGCTCTCTCTCTCTCTCCCCCAAATAAATATTTTCTTGAAAGAAAAAATAAACTATTGGGACTATATCAAAATACAAAGCTTTTGCACAGCAAGAAAAACCACCAACAAAACAAAAGAAAACAACCTACTGAATGGAAGATATTTGAAAATCCTATCTCTAATAAGGGGTTAATATGGAAAAATATATAAAGAACTTATACAGCTCAACACCAAAATAAACAAACAATCCGATTAAAAAATGGGCAGAGGACCTGAATAGACATTTTCCAAAGAAGACATACAGATATATGGCCAAGGGACACATGAAAAGATGTTTAACACCACTCATCATCAGGGAAATGTAAATCAATACCACAATGAGATATCACCTCACACCTATCAGAATGACTAAAATAAAGAAGATAAGAAATAACAAGTATTGGTGAAGACGTGGAGAAAAGGAACCCTCATGCACTGTTGCTAATAGGAATATAAATGGTACAGTCACTTTGGAAAACAGGAAAGGGGTGCCTGGGTGGCTCAGTCGTTTAAGCGTCCGGCTTTGGCTCAGGTCATGATCTCGCGGTTCATGGGTTCAAGCCCCCCATCGGGCTCTGTGCTGGAGGCTAGCTCAAAGCCCGGAGCCTGTTTCAGATTCTGTGTCTCCCTCTTTCTCTGACCCTCCCCTGCTCGCGCTGTCTCTCTCTCTCAAAAATTAAAAAAAAAATTTTTTTAAAGAAAACAGGAAAGAGGTTCCCCCCAAAATTAAAAATACTATATGATCCAATAATTCCACCCCTGGGTATTTACCTCCTATAAAACACTAATTTGAAAAGATTATATATATATATATATATATATCCTTATTGTCTGTTGCAGCTTATTAACAGTAGCCAAGATATGGAAGCAACCCAAGTGTGTATTGATATATGAATGGACAAAGAACAATGGAATAGGACACAGCCATAAAAAAGGATGAGATTGTGCTATTTATGATGACACAGATGTACCTAGAAAGTATTATGCTAAGTGAAGGCAAGTCAGATGGAGAAAGATAAATACCACGTTAATTCACTTACATGTGGAAAAAGCAAATGAATAAATAAACAAAATCAGCAGAATCAGATCTATAAAGACAGAAAACAAACTGATGGTTGCCAGAAGGGTAAGGTGATGGTGTGGACAAAACGAGTGAAGGCAAGAGGGAAATACAGACTTCCAGTTATGGAACGATTAAATCACAGAACTAAAAGGCACAGTATAGCAAATATAGTCAGTGATATTGTAATGGCATTGTAGGGTGACAGGTAATGGCTACGCTTGTAAGCAGAGTATAACTTGAAGAGAAGTTGAATCACTGTGTTGTACACTTGAAACTACAGGTTTTAAATGAGCAAAAGATTTGAGGAGACATATTGCCAAAAAAGAAGCGCAGATGAATAGTATTTGAAACACATCCAATTTCATTAGTCTTAGAGAAATGCAAATTAAAAACCACAATGAAATAACAACTCAATTAGAATGCCTTAAACAAAAAGAAAGAAAGAAAGAAAGAACGAACAATACCAAGCATTGGTGGGGATGTGGAGGAACTGGAATTTTCATGCGCTACTATGAGAATTTAAAATGGTACAACCACCTTGGAGAACATTTTACAGTTCCTCTAAAAGTTAAACATAAAAAAAAAGTTAAACATATGCCCACCCAGTCATTCCACTCTTAGGTATGAAACTAAACTAAAATGAATGACCATGACAGTTTCATTTGTAACCATCAAAAACTAGAAGAAACCCAAATGCCCATCAACAGGTGAATCGATAAATTGTAGAATACACAGTATACAATGAAATACTACTTGGCAATAAAGAATGAACTATTGATACAATAGAAGGAATTTCAAAATAATTGAGCAAAGGAAGCCACATATACAAAACTAACACATAGTGTAAGCATCCAGGATCCCATTTATATAGAATTCTAGAAAATGCAAACTCATCTGTGGTAACAGATCAATTGTTGTCTGTGGAAGGGGTCGGCACAGGGAGGTACATGGAAGAAAATACAAAGGGTTGGAGGAAACCGTGGCGGCTGATAAGTATACTCACTATATTGATTGCAGTGGTGGTTCCATGGATGTACACCTGTGGCAAAGCTTATCCAAGGAATGCCTGAAATACGTGCAGTCTGTTGCACGTCAGCTATAGCTCGCTAAAGTCGTTTCAAAAGCAGTGTTGAATTTAAAATACAACAATGGGATGAAATGTTGATACTTTTATGTAGTTAAAGCTCACAACAATTCTGTATTGAAGACGGAAAGTGGACTGGAAAGACATACATTAAATACGCGGATGCAGATTGTATTCGTCTATCGGGGCTGGGAGGGGAAGGATTAAGAAGAAGGTAAGAAAAGAGGCGCTTTGGGTTCCCCATGATACCTTGCAGAGAGTATGATTAAGTCGCATCTGTCCACTATTGTCCTGGGAGAGGGGAGGGGTGGTGCAAGAGAAAACTGGAGGGAGGAAAGGAGAGAAAGAATTGAAGTCCGGGAGGAAGAAAAGTAAAGGAGGAAGAGGGGGGTGCAGTCAGACTCACACAGCTGAAAGATACATGGAGTTTGCGGAAACGCCTCTCGCACGCTGGGCTTGGCAAACACGCCCCTGGCTAAGGGCCAGACAAGGGCCTGGGCTACATCTAAGGGTGAACTTAACATGGTTATCAAATTCCCCTTCCCTGGAGCCTCTGGAAATTGTTGCCAAGAACAGAAGGGGGGAAATCCATCCCTTTGTCTCTCTCCCCCCCCACCCCCCTTGAACCCGACTTGGTGTTTTCCTCCGTCTTATTTCTCCCCGGGGAGCCTCCGGCCCCAGCTGCGGAGGGGGTGAGGCGTGGGAGTTGGGCAAAGGGCGGGACCACGGCAGGCGCGCTGCACCGGATCCCCCGAAGCTGCAAAAGAGCCCTGCAGGCGGGGATGCGACCCCAGCCTCTGCCCAAAGCCGCTTCCTTAGAGCCGAGGAATCCAGGTGCGCAGCCGTTCCCCGGCGCGGGTCCGAGGCTCTCCCGGAGCCGCCTCTCTGCGGTCCCCAGCGCAGCAGCGGCGCCTACACCCGCGGGAGCTCGTCTCCACCGGCGCGCGCGCGCGCCCGCCGGCTCCGCCCTCTTAGCCTGGCCCGGGCCGCAGAGCAGGAAGTTCACACACGCGAGGAGCAGCGTCTCCAGAAGCATTTGCACAACTTTCCACCCTCCGGCCAAGGGCGCGACCGCTGGGGTCGCCTGGCAGGGGTGTGCGTGCGCGCGGGGGCCGAGGAGCCAGGGAGCCCTTGAACTTGGCGGGCGTCGTGGCTTGCTCTCGAGGAGGCTTGGGCATTCTCCCAGCCTTTTCCGTCTGGAAATATTTTTATTGTGATAATCCGCAGTCCCCAAAGCGAAAGTCAAACGGGCGTCCAAAGGCCCCCGGGGATCTTCCGGGGGGACAGACGGACAGAGCCACCGTGCACGAGATGAGACAGGAGACGGCGCTGTAGAGAAGGGATGGGGGGTGAGGCGGGGTTGAAAGGAAGGAGAGGTGGAGAGGGAAGCCGGGAGGGAGGCTGGGAAGGAGCGGGACGTCCGGAAGCGGGGTGGTGGGGGCCGTGAAGCCAGGGCCGAGCTGGGAAGAGCCAGGAGAGCGGGGAAGGAGGAAGGGACCTCTCGCCCACTCCGTTGGCTACCTGCTCCACCTCCCGGGGTCTCCGCTTGTGCCCGCTCTTTCTCCCCACTGCCCCATCCCACCTCTTTCTCTTTCTGGCCCTCTGGGTCTTTCTCCTTTGCTCTGCCTTCACCCGCTGCCCCCTTGTCCTCATCTGCCACCCCGATCGATCCCTCGCTTGCTCACACTTGCTCTCTCTCTCTCTCTCTCTTTATTCATCTTTTTGGTTTTTTTTTTTTTTTTAATGTTTACTTTTGAGAGAGAGACAGCACGAATGAGGGAGGGGCAGAGAGAGAGGGAGACCCAGAACTCAAGCAGGCTCCAGGCTCTGAGCTGTCAGCACAGAGCCAAATGCAGGACTTGAACTACAAGATCATGACCTGAGCCCAAGTTGGATGCTTAACATACGGAGCCACTCAGGCGCCCCTCTCATTTACTCTTTGGTTTGCTCTGTTCTCTCTCCCTCTAGGTGGCCTGTGCTTGCTTGCACCGCCCCCCCCCCCCCC
>PJEM01002797.1:104859-212787 GCA_004023845.1 Helogale parvula
CCCCCCCCCCCCCCCCCCCGCCCCCCATGCCCTTTACAACTCCAGTGAGAGCAGCATGTGCGAGGTGCCAGTGACCGGGGCCTGAGGAGGCTGAACTGGCCATTGCAAGGGACCACAGACTCTCCCCAAGGCGGACTCTGGCCAGGCATTTCCTCTAAGACTTCTAATCAGAGTGACCACATTGACCACTGAGTTCTTGGATGTCCATCCTGGACTGGAAGCCCATAATTCAACTTGGCTTTATAATTGTTCCAGGTTTTGTGTTTTTCTTTCCTTTTAGGGATAGGTGTAATGAGGTCATTGTCATGGCCCATTTAATAGAATGGGGAGGGGGTCACAAACACCCATCATTCACCTCCCCCCCTATTTTGTCACCCTAAACTAAGCCCCATTACTGGGAGGGGGAAGGAGCCAGACTTTGCTGTTATTATATACCCTGCCCCAATCCCAACCTCCATTCAGAGCCCACATCTCTGCTACATTTGCCATTATTCCCAACTCATCACAAAAAAGCTGAACTCCCAAAGATTAAGAGGAATTCACCAAGGCCCACGAGACTGGGGAGCGGAGCTTGGAGTTTCTGACTCCAAACCTCTACTCATGCCTACTTTATTTTTTTTATTTAAAAAAAGTATTTATTTGTAAAAGAAAGAGAGACAGAACACAAGCAGGGAAGGAGCAGAGAGAGAGGGAGACACAGAATCCGAAGCATCCTCCAGGCTCTGAGCTGTCAGCACAGAACCTAACGCGAGGGCTTGAACCCACAAATGGTGAGATCATGACCTGAGCCAAAGTCGGACACTTAACCCACTGAGCCACCCAGGCACCCTCCCATGCTTACTTTATTTTTAAACTGTAGAATGCATCCTATATGCAAAAGTGTACAGAAAAGGTATGTGCACATTTAACAAATAATAAAATGAGTACCCACGAAACTATCACAAAGCCCCTACCCCTGTGCTCCCTGGATTCCTGCACCTCCTTCTCCAATAGATGTCTGCTCTCTGCACTTCAATTCGTATCTAAGTATGTATCCCCACATAATATGTTGTTGAATTTTAGAAAACCAAATAGCAGAATGGCCCCTGTTAGGGAGAGGATCTCTGGAGAAAAGTTGCTAAACAGAATCCTCAGGTCATAGTTTGGTTTTGGCTCCTTTGAGAGTTTCCCAAGAGGCCATTCTCAGAATGTATCATGGCGGGGCACCTGGGTGGCTCCATTGGTCAAGCTGGGTTCATGATCTCACAGTTTGTGACTTCGAGCCCCACATCAGGCTCATTGCTGACAGCTAAGGGCCTGTAGCCTGCTTTTGGATTTGTATCTCTCGCTCTCTGCCCCTCCCCCACTCTGTCTCTCTCTGAAAAAAAAAACTACACATTAAGAAAAAAAAATTAAAGGGGCACCTGAGTGGCTGAGTTGGTAAAGCATCTGACTTTGGCTCACGTCATTATCTCACAGTCCGTGAGTTTGAGCCCCACGTCAGGCTCTGTGCTGACAGCTCAGAGCCTAGAGAGCTTGTTTCAGATGCTGTTTCTCAACATTAAAAAAAATTTTTTTATAAAGAAAAAAAAATTTTAATGTTTTATTTATTTTTGATACAGAGAGAGACAGAGCATGAGAGGGGGAGGGGCAGAGAGAGAAGGAGACACAGAACCGGAAGCAGACTCCAGGCCCTGAGCTAGCTGTCAGCACAGAGCCTGACGCGGGGCTCGAACCCACGAGCGTGAGATCTGATCTGAGCCGAAGTTGGAGGCTCAACCAACTGAGCTACCCAGGCGCCCCAAGAAAAAATAATTTTAAATATGGCAAGATCACAAGCAAGCCTTGGAAACACAAGCTTACCTCACTCAGCTTACAGAGAATGGCCGGGTATTGGTCTTTCCTCAGTAGTGTGTAGAGGAAGGAATGAGGTGCTTAATAAGTTTGGCTTCTAGGCTCGCCATGGTTGCTGGAAGACAGTTCTCACAGGCCTTTTGCATTTCTGCAAATTCTAAAACATTGATCACTTTTGTTCCAGACTATCTTTTCAAGGATATTTGTACAAAACAAAGAAACAACATCTTGGAAGTAGAGATAGCATCTCTGTATCAAAAAGATTTGTTGGCGCTCCTGCATAATACAAATTATATCTCCCTCTGGGGCCAAGATCAAACAGGTTTGCTAGCAGCCCCTTTGCAGTGGTTAATTTTATATGTCAACTTTACTGGCCATGAGGTCACCATATTAAACACAATTTCTGGGTGTGTCTGTGAGGATGTTTCTGGATAGATTCACATTTAAATTGGCAGTAGAACGCCCTCCTTGATGTGGATGGGTATCGTGCAATCAACTGAAGGCCTGAATAGAACATTCTGAAAATAAGTAAATTTGAAAGTTCATTTTCAAATTAAAACATGTCGCCATACAGCCTATTTTGACACTACAAGTTTTTCAAGATAAAACAGGAACATCCTGCTTGGTTTTCAAGCCCAGCTCTGCTAAACTCAACTGGGTCACTTTTTGACCAAGGACTCTTCCAGAAGCCTCCAAGGAGAGCAGGTATAGTACATTTAAAAAAAGAGCGGGGGCGAGGGGCGCCTGCGTGACTTACAGCTCAGGTCATGATCTCATGGTTTGTGAGTTCCAGCCCAAGGTCGGGCTCTGTGCTGACAGCTCAGAGCCTAAAGCCCGCTTTAGATTCTGAGTCTCCCTCTCTCTGGGCCCCTCCCATGCTCACACTTTGCCTCTCTCTCAAAACTAAATAAATATAAGAAATTAAAAAGAAAACATAATAGAAAAGAAGGGAGCTATCAACAGGCCCAAGACTGACCTAAAATTATTTCCAGAAAGAGAATGTCCACAAAGCGTGAAAATCCTGAAACAAGGCTGGCAGCCCAGAGCACCTACTACAGTGTGATTGTCTGGGAGGAACATTGCTTCTAGAGACACTTTGCACACATTTTTTAATGTTCATTTATTTTTGAAAGAAAGAGAGCAAGCAAGCAGGGGAGGGGCAGAGAGAGGGGGACAGAGGATCTGAAGCAGGCTCTGTACAAGGCAGCAAGCCTGATGTGGGGCTCGAACTCACAGACCACAAGATCATGACCTAAGCTGAAATCAGATGCGCAACCAACTGAGCCACCCACGTGCCCCTTTGCACACATTTTAATAAGAACTTTCTAGGTGCCAGGCCATTAGTGTAGTTCCTCAGGGTGGGCTCCAGGTGTTCCTGGCTTCTGACCCCACCATGTCCCTGGAAGCAAAATGGAAGAAGTAACACTCCTGGGAAGAAGCTGACCTTGGGATCCACAGTATCTCAAGTTTCTCAATGAAATTTCTCCTCGAGTTAAAATGAGAAGGGGTTTTGGCAAAATGCAAGTGGAACCCAGCCAAGTTCCCCCCATCTAAGATGGAATTCAGGGTGTTTGCCAGCTTGAAAACATCCGGGCTTCTCACAGCCTTTTCTTTCTCAAAAAGCACTCAGAGCTGCGTATAGGTGAGAACTTACGTTGTCTGGCTATGCTTGGTGGAAAATCCAGGGTCTCAGTAGCAGAGAGAACTTCCGGTTGTGGCCCATCCTAGGACAAGCAGGCAGGCTGGAGTCTTTTTCACCAGGGTGACCAGTTAGCTGTGTCCTACAGACAGAGGTTGAGTGAAGGGCTGCCCACCCCAGAGAGCGGATGGCTGCTTGGAAGACAGCTCTGGAATCAGGACACATTGGTAGCTTTGTCAGGAAGGACAACTGGTCATTTTCTGAAGAACACTTGCTTAGCACATTTAAAAAAAATATTTACTGAGGTAGGGGCACCTGGAGGCTCAGTCGGTTAAGCATCCGACTCTTGGTTTCAGCTCAGGTCATGATTTCGGAGTTTGTGAGTTTGAGCCGCGAGTCGGGCTCTGCACTCACAGTGTAGTGCAGAACCTGCTTGGGATTCTCTCTCCCTTTCTCTCTGCCCCTCCCCTGCTCGCATGCTCAGTCTCTCTTTCTCACAATAAATAAATAAACTTACAAAACTAAAAATAAGAAAATAAAAATCCTGAAGTATAACCCACGTATGAAAAATGGGTAAAACGTAAATGGAAAGCTCAGTGAACAACTACAGGGTAAAAACCCATATAATCTATCCAAGAATAACATGAGCATGGCCGTCAGATCAGAAGCCCCATAGTCACCTGCCATCACTGCTATCTTAACTTTGATGCTATGGTTTAATTTTGCTGAAGCTTCGATTTTATATGGATGGAATCACACACTATTTGTATCTAGCTTCTTTGCCATAAGTCACACGTTTGTTAAATTAGTCCATGCACACATCATGTTCATTGCTGTTTATTCTTTCCTTGTCTAAAATTACCACAATGTGTTTTAACAGCTTTATTGAGATATAATTCACATGCTACAAATATGACTTTTTTTTAACATTTATTTATTTTTGAGAGATAGAGTGTGAGCAGGGTAGGGTCAGGGAGAGAGGGAGACACAATCAGAAGCAGGCTCCAGGCTCCGAGCTGTCAGCACAGAGCCTGACGCGGGGCTTGAACCCATGAACCGTGAGATCATGACCTGAGCCGAAGTCAGCCACTTAACCAACTGAGCCACTCAGGTGCCCCCGCAAATCTGATGTTTTTAAGGTATACTGTTCAGTTGTTTTTGGTTTGTTTTAGTGTATTCACAAGGCTGTGTATTCATCACCACAATCTAATGTTAGAAAAATTCATCTTTGGACACCTCAGTGGCTCAGTCAGTTGAGCATCTGACTTGATTTCAGCTCATGTCATGATCCCAGGTTGTGGGATAGAGCCCCTGGTTGGGCTCCGTGCTAATCCTGGAGCCTCCTTAAGATGTTCTCTCTCTCCCTCTGCCTCTCTCCCCCACTCGCACACTCTGTCTCTCTAAATTAATTTTTAAAAAGAATAACTAACCTTTATCCAGTTACCGTCACCTATCACTTCCTACTCCCCCCATGACACCCCTACCCTGAGGATACACTTTATGTCACCATGGACTCATCTATCCTGGACATTCTGCATGTATGGAATGAGTCTCTTATGACAAGCTTCTTTAACGTAGCATAATGTTTCCAAAGTTGATCCCTGCCATAGAATAAATTAATACTTTTATTTCTTTTTATTGCAAAATAATACTCTCGTGTGTAGCTGTACACATTTTGTTTCACTTTTTGGCTATCATGAATAATGCTGCTTTGAACATTTGCATGAAAGTTTTTGTGTGCCCCTGGACAGGAAGACAATATTTTTAACACGTTAATGGTATGGAGGAGCTGATCTATAGATTCAGCACAGTATCTATCAAAATGCTAGTTGACTCTTTACAGCAATCAGCAAGGTGACCCTAAGAGTAATATGGAGATACCAGGAGTCCAAATCACAAAACCGTTTTGAAAAAGAGCAAGGTTGGGAGAATCACACTCCTGATTTCAAAACCTACTGCATATGTATGATAATCAAGACTATGAAGTTCTGGTATAAGGATAGACATTTAGATCAAGTGAGTAGAATTGGGAGTCCAGGAATAAATTAAAAAATAACTCTAATTTTAGCCAGTCTAGTTCATGTATAATTGTCCACCAGTAGTGGTTTTAATGTGCACTTCCCTCATGACTAAAAAACTTACATTTTATATTTTCTTGTCCATTAAGATATTTTCTTTTGTAAAGTACCAATACAAGTGTTTTGCCCATTTTCTATGGACTTGTCTTTCCTTCTCTGGTTGAGTTTTAGGCTTTCCTCACATATTATGGATACAAATTTTTGGCCAGATATATTGCAAATATGTTTTCCCACTTTGTTGGTTTTATTTTCACTTGTATAATGGTGGTTTTAGAAGAACAGATAGTTCAAATCTTAATAACGTCAATTTACCAGTTTTTGCCTTTATCGTCAGTGCTTTTGTGATCTACTTAAGAAATATTTGCCCATTGCCAAATATTGAAGATATTCACTTGTGTTCCCCTCCAAAAATCTACGATACATTTTAAAAGGCTAAAAACCATCCTAAAATCTAGAAATGTTCCCCAAATCTATTTTCTTCTGAAGTTATTTTATCTTTGACGTCTAAATTCATTATCTGTAGAATTAATTTTGCACACAGTGCTGAAATGGGAAAAAGATTTTCTATTTACGTTTCCAGTTGAACCAGTATTATTTATTGAAAATCACTGTGCTAGTCATCAACTTATGCCTCTCAGCTCCAATTTCACATTTCATTGCCTTCTCTGCAATAGGGCACAGAGCTTCTTGAGCAGTTCTCCGCCATGTCAGCATCATGCTACCCTTTCTCAGTAGAAAACGCTGGAGGAACGCTGCAAAGGGAAGGGCCTCTCCGGCTGCTTCCAGCGGCTGCACACTCAGTCATCAGTGTGCGTGTGAGGACATCCGGTGGTGTTTGCCTAAGTCCCAAGCCCGGTGTGTACGCTCACTCTCTCAGCAACCTGGCAATACCAGCCCAGCCTGGTGCTCACCTTTCCGTGGCTCCCTTGGACACAAACACTGCACACTCCTGACCTCTCACTTCCATCCCTGCCCCCTTCTGCACACTTGTATGCTCGGTCTCCAGTGGTGGCTCACCTGCAAATGAGGGTTTGCTTCCTCTTTGCCCAACAGCTGTGGTCCAGCTCTGGGTGGGGCAAACCAGAGAAGTCTGACATCCCGGGGGGCTCCAACCACGACTTCTCGGAAGAAATCTGAACCCCAACCTGAGAACGGGACCCTTCTCTCAAATTTGTTCCTCTCTAAGTACTCTTGCTCAGCCCCAGAGTCCTCTTATATCTTACATTATCTCACATATTATAGCTTAATCAGTTATAAAGATTTAACCTTCCCTTTAAGTCACTGAGTGGCTTCTGTGTCCTGATTGGACACAAACTGATACAGTAACCATCATTTCCCCATTGTGCTTTGGGGCAGCTTCCTAGACACGTGTGGGTCTGGGGCTGGACCCTATTCTGTTTCATATGTCTTTGTCTGACCTTGAGCCAATAACCACAATAATGTCAGGAAGGTTTCAGTACTGAGGTCTCAGAATTTTTTGTTAGATTTTTTTCCTCAGATATTTGCATTGTTATATCATAGTAAAGGGTTTAAATCTTTAAATTTTTAAAAATTTAAATTTTGATTTCCTATATTTTTGGTACTGGTATATAAAATACTGTGGTTCAACTTAATATTTTGTACATATTCCGGAGAAACAGTGCTTCAAATTTTGAATTTTGATCTACTCCTGAGCCAGTGATAATGTGGTGCAATACTCTCTTTTGATGCTTTGCAGTGAACCCCAACTCCCAGCCAGCCACGCCATCACGAGGGTAAAGAGTCCATATACTTAGAACCATTCTGTCCCCATAGAGCCATTCTATTTTCCACTTTCGGGACAGTATTCAATAAATGCCATGAGCTTTTGATATGATATTATAAAAGAGGCTGTGCTAGATGATTTTTCCCAGCTGTGGGGTGCTGTAAGTGTCCTGAGCACATTCAAGATGGGCCAGCCTAACCTATAATGTTCAGTAGGTTTTCAACATTTTCAACATAATGATGCGTTTGTTGGGATGTTAACCCCAATGTGAGCTGAGGAAGATCTATACAATTCACTTCTCCAGGTGGACTTCACCTTGAGAAAGCTTAGTAAATTCAGTGATTACTTCTAATCCTTTGTAAGTAGACCCTTGGAACATTCTATGTATATAATAATGTCATTTGAGAATGATTATTTTACTTTTTCCCATTTCTTCTGCCTTTCCGTTCTTCATCGTTATCTTATTCATTAGCTAGGACCTCCAGGATGATCTGAATAGGAATAATGATAGAGGGCATTTTGTCTCGCCCTGTAGAGAACATCTTCAACACGTCACCAATACATACTGCAGATATAGTGCGTGTCTGTTGATACACCCACCAATTCTCAGCCCTTTTGGAGTAATACCATCTCTAGTGAGAGTGCATATAGTAACATCATCATACTATTGTTTCTCATTTTTTCCTGTCAATGTGATAAATTGCATTAAATCATGGTTTTGAATGTTAAATCATGATTGCATTCTTGATACAAGCCCCATTTAGTCATGATGTATTATCTTCTTTGTATGTCATTGGATTTGATTTGCTACTATTTTAGTAAGAATTTTTCATCTACGTTCATTATACAGATGGGCTGTAGTTCTTCTTTCTCGTCACATCCATGTCAGGGTTTGAGACCAAGATCATGCTGGTCTCATGAAAGTGCTACAGTGTTTCCTCTCTTTCTGTTATCTGGAAGCATTTACGTGCAATTGGCGTTATTTTTTAAATATTTAGGAAAAGTCATCAAGAAAGCCATCTGGGCTTGGCATATTCTTTGCAGGAAAGTTTACAATAACAAATTAGCCTGTGAGGAGGATTTTAATTTTATTATTTTTTTTCAAAGGACCCACCTGTGGCTTTGTTGATTTTTCTAAAGCCCATCTATTTGCTGCTTCATTAGTAGTTGGCTTGTCTTTGTTATTTCTTTCCTTTCTCTCACTTAAGTTTGAATCCTTTGCTTACAGTTCTTTTGATGGCATCTAATATCACGGGGTTTTTGTTTTTGTCTTCTGCCTTTGGCCTTTCGTGTTTATGCATGTGAAGTCAAAATTCCCTCCTGGCACTGTTACAGCTACTGCCCACGTGTTTTGATCGCTTCTTTATCATTCATTCTAAAATATTTTCAAATTTTTGTTTGGAACTTGTGACACATGGACTATTTATAAACAGATCTTTAATTTCCAGGCAGTTGAGAATTTTCTGACTATCCCATGGTTCTGTGTTCTGGCCTACTACACTGCGGGTAAGAACGTACTCTGTCCTGTTGAAAAGAAATGTACTGAGGCTTTCTTTCCACCCCACATATAGTCCATTTTAATATGTGCTCTATCCATCATTTGACAAACGTGTGAATTCTGTCATGGTTTGGTAAAGTGTTCCCTGTGTATTAATTAGGTCAGGTTTGTGGACTGTCTTAATCAGACCTTCTATATCTCTATCATTTTTATTTTCTCTTTCTTAATGTTCTGCTTCTGTTATTTTTTTTATAATAGTTTATTGTCAAATTGGTTTTCATATAACACCCAGTGCTTCTCCCCACAAGTGCCCCCCTCCATGACCATCTAAAAAAATGACAGGCTCCAAGGTCTGACCTCGCAGTCAGCACAGAGCCCAACACGGGGCTCGAACCCACAAACCCTGAGATCATGACCTGAGCTAAAGTCAGACAGTTAACTGACTGAGCCACCTAGGTGCTTCTGCTTCTGTTGTTTAGAGAGGTGGGTTAGAGTCTTCCACTTCAGTGAACTTGTCTATTGTCATTTTAGTTCTGTAAGTACCTGTTTTATTGCTTTGGGATTTTTTTTTACAGTCCAGTTGATCTTTAAACAACATGGGTTTGAATGGTGCCAGTCCACCTATCTGTGGAGTTTTTAATGACTATGGTACAGTATTGCAAATGTATTTCTTTTCCTTGTGATTTTCTTAATAACATTGTCTTTTCTCTAGCTTACCTTATTGTATGAATACAGGATACAGTACATATAATGTGAGAAATATGTGTTAATCAACTGTTCATATTACCTGTAATGCCTCTGGTCAACAGCAGGCTAATAGTAGTTAAGTTTTGGAAGAGTCAAAGTTAAATGTGGGCTTCCGGGTACCAAGGGGTCAGTGCTCCAACCCCTGCATCATTCTAAGGTCAACTACAAATGATTTCCCATGCTTTTTGTGCCATTTTTCTGCATCTTTGTATTTAAAGAGTATCCCTGCAGAGGGGCGCCTGGGTGGCTAGTTCATTTAGGCATCTGACTCTTGATTTCAGCTCAGGTCATGATCTCACAATTCATGAGATCAAGCCCTGCATTGGGCTCTGTCCTGACAGCACAGAACCTGCTTGGGATTCTAACTCTCCCTCTCTTTCTCTGCCCCTCCCCCCACTTGTGCGCGGGGCACACACACTCTCTCCCTCTCTCTCTCTCAAAATAAATGAATAACCTTAAAAAAAAAAAAGCATATAGCTGTAAACAGCTTATGGCTAGTAAGAAATAGTGTACATGTGGGTCCCCTCCACCCCTGCCCAGCCTCTCCTTTGAGATTTAGAGGATGGTTTTCTCCTCAACACTTGGTACTACAGGAATGTCCTTAGCGTTTTCTCCTCCTGTGCAGTTTCAGAGGTTGACAAATGTCTCAAGGGTCCATCTGGGCATCTGTCTGCAACTTTCAAGTCCCCAGTATTATCACTCCAGCCCCAACTAACCAAAACATCGTTTGTGAAGAGTTCTTCCTCCCACAGAAGCAGCCCTCTTCTGGCATCTACCGCTGGATCCCAGGACTCTCCCTCCCCACTCCAAACTGAGAAGTGTCTGCAGGGAAAGACTCGTATCAACAAGCCAGTGTCAACTTGCTCTTCCCTGAGAACATTCTGTTCTTACTGTCTCCCAGGGCCTCTCTGCCTCCTGGGTCTTTTCTCTCCTGAGCACTTGTCCATTCCTCTGCTTTTCTCAAGTTCTGGCTTCACTTGTTAGCTTTTTGCCCGTGTGCCTTCGGAATTTAGCAAGTGTCTCCGGAAAACACCAGCTAGGGGCTTGAGGCCCTCAGCTTCATACGTCATTGTCATAGCTCCTGGCTGCTGTCCAAAGCCCGGTAGGTTGGCTTCCCTAGCCCCAGGCGGCAGCCCAGCAGCACACCAGCAGATGCCAGCAAATTTCCCCCCTCCCGCCACCCTGGGTGAGGCAAGGATTATCCCAGCTGAGGTTCTGTCTTCCCCGAACTTCCACTCTCTTCAGCCCTCATCGTTTTCCTAACTCCCTGGTGCTTTTACACACAGGATTTAAAAATGTGTTCACCATGGGGCGCCTGGGTGACTTAGTTGGTTAAATGTCTGACTCTTGATTTTGGCTCAGGTCATGATCTCATGGTTCATGGGTTCGAGCCCCATGTCAGGCTCTTCATTGGCAGCATGGAGCCTGCTTGAGATTCTCTCTCCCTCTTTCTCTGCCCCTCCCCTGCTCGCCCTCTGTCTCTCTCTCTCAAAATAAATAAACTTAAAAAATTTGTTTTAAAAATGGGTTTACCCTTTCTAGTTGGTTCTCAGAGGGAACATTAGCTGGCTGAAGGCTACTCCATCCTACCTAGAGGTGGAGGGAGAACTATATTGATTTTTTTTTTTACATGCAGTGTTCATAAAAATTTTTAAACTTTATTGAGGTAACATCGACACATAATAAACTTCACATATTAAGGTGTGTACAAATTTATAAATGAATAAATATATGTATACGTGTGTATATATCTGTGTACATATATAAATGCATGTATCTGTATGTGTGTGTATATATATATGAGATATATAGACACCTGAAAACAAAACCGTCATCAAGATAATAAACACATTCATCACCCACAAAAGTTTCCTCAACCCCTGTGTTGACAAATGTCTCACCCAACCCCCCTTCAACTCTCCCCTAGCCTCAAGCAACCATTAATTTTCTCTCCATCACTATGGATTAGTTTGAATTTTCTAGAGTTTTCTATAAATGGAATATCATAGAGTTTGTGCTCTTTCTTGTCTGGCTCTTTTCGCTCGAGATTCATTCTTCCATGTTGTTGTGTATCAACAGTTTATTCTTTTATGTTGCTGAGTAGTATTTCATTAGGTATGGATAATCCAAGTTTATTTAATCATTCATTTCCTTGTTGACATTGGGTTGTGTCTAGTTTTTTCCTGTTACAAATAATGTCTCTATGAACATTTGTATAAAAATATTTATATAGACATATGCTTTTATTTCTTTGAGATAAGTACCTAGGAGTAGAATGACTGGTCCCTATGGTAGATGAGTCTTTATCTTAATTAACAAATGCCAAATGACACCTAGGTGGCTCAATCTGTTAAGCGTCAACTTGGGCTCAGGTCATGATCTCACAGTTGGTGAGTTCGAGCCCTGCATCAGGCTCTGTGCTGACAGCTCAGAGCCTGGAGCCTGCTTCAGATTCTGTGTCTCCCTCTCTCTCTGCCCCTCCTCTGCTCACACTGTCTCTCTCCTTCAAAAATAAATAAATATTAAAAAAGAAAAGAAATGCCAAATGATTTCCCAAAGCGACTGTAGCATTAAACAGTTCTATCAGCAGATGAGATTTCTACTTGCTTCATATCCTTGCCAACACTTACAATGGTCAGTCTTTTCATTTTGGGAAATTTTAACATGTGTCATGGTGTGATTTTAGTTTGCTGACTGGTAATGTGGGGTATTTTTTAAAATGTGTTTATTTGCCATTCATGTGTCTTATTTGGTTGAGAATCTGCTCAAATCTTTTGCCCATTTATAAATGTAGTTGTTTGTTTTCTTAATATTTAGGCTTGAGAGTTCTTTATGTATTCTGGATACAAGCCCTTTATTAAATACGTGATTTGAAAATATTTTTTTCTCCCACTCTGTAGCCTGTCTTTTTGTTTACTTAGCAATATCTTTTGAAAAGTAAACATTCTTAATTGTAATAAAACCCACATGATCAGTTCTTTCCTTGTATGGACCCGGCTTTGGGGTTGTACCAAAAAATATTTGTTTCTTCCAAGGTCACAAAGATATTCTCCTGTGGGTTCTTCTAGAAATTTGTGTTGTAGATTTTACGTTTAGATTTATGATCATCCGGAGTTAATTTTTGTATATGGTGAGTGACGTGGAGCCAGGGTCTTCTCGTGTTTGTTTTTTGCATGTGCCTCACCAGTTACGTCACCACTCTTTGTTGAATAGTAATTTTTCAAAGTTAAACCACTCTTGCTTTTCTAGAATAAACTTAACTTGGTATGATGTATTTTAAAGTAATTCTTTATTTTTTAAAATAGTTTATTGCCAAGTTGGTTTCCATATAATACCCAGTGCTCTTCCCCACCAGTGCCCTCCTCCATGCCCATCACCCCCCTTCCTCTATCCCCCTCCCCCTTCAGCCCTCAGTTTGTTTTCAGTATTCGAGACTCTCTTATGAATTCTTGAATTCTGTTTGTTCATCATTTGTTTCAGATTTTTGAATTCATATTCACGAGTGAGCTCAGCCTGCAATTTTCCTTTCTCACAATGTTTTTGTTAAATAATCAAGATTATTATAATCTCATAAAGGAAACTGAGAAGTGATTCCTTTTTTCCTATTCTCTGTAAAAGTACATATTGACTGGCATTATTTTTGTTTAAATATTTGGTAGAATTCACCAATGAAACCATTGGAACCACCGTGTTCTGTACGGGATGGTTGAATTTAATGTTTACACAGTTGTAGGATTATTTCATGCAGACCCCAATCCTGGCCCAGACTAATAGAGCATAATCCCAGATCAGTGCAATTCAGCTAAAAAATGACAATAAAGGGGCGCCTGCGTGGCTCAGTCGGTTGAGCGACCGACTTCATCTCAGGTCATGATCTCGCAGTTCGGGGGTTCGGGCCCTGCATCAGGCTCTGTGCTGACAGCTTGCTCAGAGCCTGGAGCCTGCTTCTGATTCTGTGTCTCCTTCTCTCTCTGCCCCTCCCCTGTTCGTGCTCTGTCTCTCTCTCTCAATAATAAATAAATGTTAAAAAAAAACATTAAAAAAAGAAAATGATAATAAAAATACCACTAGGAAATATATATGTGTTTAAAAATTAAGAGATCTATTTCTGAATAACCTATGGGTCAAAATGAAACAACTATGTATTAAAATTTCTCTGACTTAACTAAAGCTATCTGTAAAGGGAGAATGTATAGCCTTTATAATAAAAAAGAAGAAGGGCTGAAAAATCTATAAATACTCCTATCAAAAGGGTAGAAAATACGAGGTGCGTGGTGGCCCATTTGGCTAAGTATCCGACTCTTGATTTCAACTCAGGTCACAATCTCACCATCATGAGATGAAGCCCCAAGTCAGGCTCTGTCCTGGGTGTGGAGCCTGCTTAAGATTCTCTCTCTCCCTCTCCCTCTGCCCCTCCCCTGGGCTTGCTCTCTCTCTCTCTCTCTCTCTCTCTCTCAAAAAGAAAAAAGAAAGATCGAATGCCAATCTGCTACACATTCTTCTGGAACAAAAAGAGAGATAATATCCTAGCTTATTAATAAAATTGATAAATTATGAGTCCTGGTCCTGTGAGTGTAATGAGGATTAAGCACTGTGTGTGTGTGTGTGTGTGTGTGTGTGTGTGTGTGTGTATTTGTACTAATTTTTATCTCTTCTTTTCCAGTTGCATCTTGTTAGGCAGAAGCATGACATTATCATTGTTGTATGGAATTCTAAATATGTGGAGAAGGTCTGTGTGGGTGCTGAGTTGTCAGACGGATAAGCTGTGCTAATTATTTACCTGTTACCTCTCAGCTCCAAATGCCCCTTTTAAACTCTGCTCCATCATGCTGAGGCCGGTTCTCTCCAACCTACACGTCCCAGACCCTTGCCAGTTGGCTTCTTGTTAGATTTGCTGGTAGGAATAATTAGGAAGACACTAACTGGAACTAGCTAACTAATTAGTTAACTGGAATGTAGGAGGAAGTAAGACGGGAACTCCGTCCTAATTTTCAGTTTCTTCTTTTTACTGTTTATTTATTTATTTGAGAAAGAGAGAGAGAGGACAAAGGCAGAGATAGAAAGGGAAACAAGAATACCAAAGGCAGAGATAAACAGGGAAACAAGAATCCCAAGTAGGGAGATCCCAAGTAGAGCTAGAAAGGGAGACAGAGAATCCCCCCCCCGACGTGGGGCTCGAATCCATGAATTAAGAGATCATTATCTGGGCTGAAATCAATAGTCAGACAACTAAGCCACCAAGTACCCCCCTATTTTCCAGTTTCTATTGGCAGCAGCTGACAGCCTGGCCCTTGTGCTCAGAACCAGCTTCAACTGAGCCTTTCAGAAATGCCAGCAAGAGCCAGGTGATGCCTCTTTGAGAAACAGAGTGCCAGCCCTCTGCCTCATTCTTTCTTTTTTTTTAAGTATTTATTTATTTATTTATTTATTTATTTATTTAAAGAGAGAGAAAGTGGGGGAGGGGCAGAGAGAGAGAGAAGAAGACAGAGAATCCCAAGCAGGCTCTGTACTGCCAGCACAGAGCCCAGTGTGGGGCCTGAACTCATGAACTGTGAGATCATGACCTGAGCTGAAATCAAGAGTCAGTTGCTCAACCAGCTGAGCCACCTGGGCACCGCAGCCCTATGCTTCTTTTACCTGCCAGCCTGGGCTTCCTCTTTGGGGGTCCCAGCACTGTGTCCCCTTCTCAGAGGTCCCAGAACCAGCCACAGGGCCCCCTCTCCTCAGCGGTAGAAGCAACAACTGCCAGGACTTGTCACCTACCCAAAGTGTGGGGGCCAGCAGTATGGAGCCAATTCTTAGGAATTTATGCATTAGTCCCAGGGGGCCTCTCCTCCGGGGACTTACATTCTGGAAAAGCCTTCATATCCGCTGTCTGGATTGACTATCTCTAAGTAACTTGGTGTCCCTTTTCGCCTTTCTCAGTTTTCAGCCCCTTTCGAGCCAATTTCCTGCATTAAATGTCTTCTGTTTGAAATACCTTGAGTGATTTCAGTGCTCCTGTGACCAATACACCTGTTTCCTGTGTCCCTTGCCCACTAGATTCAGCAGGAGCAAGGTTGGGGTGTATTTTGTGATACTATGGGTCTTAGAATGACACATAGCAGGCCTCGATAAATATGTTTTAATCACATCAATGCAATTCGCATCATTCTTAGAGATCAATCAAAAGTGTGATTTAAATCTAAGCTCTGCCATTTACAAGATGGGTGACCTCTGCCTATATTTTGGAAACACAGCTAGAATTATTTTTGTGTCAAGTGTTTCAAAATAGATCTCATTTAGTCCTTACAACATACCTCAGGGGAAGGCATTATTCTTAGAACCAAGAAAATAGTGGCTCACAGAGATGAAGAAGCTTCTCCAGGCTGCGTATCTCATAAGCAGTGTGCTGTGACTCCAATGTGGGGCCACCAGACTCCAGAAACCATCCTCTGTTATATGGAGTTCAGCCTTTCCTAGCTCCCTACAAGCCCTGTCTCCTCATCTACACACTGATGACCTGGAATTCATCATTTGTGTGAAATTATATGAAATACGGCAGATGAAACTATATATATATAATTTTGAATCCACTTAAAAAAATTTTTTTAATGTTTATTTATTTTTGAGAGACAGAACTTGAGCAGGGTAGGGACAGAGAGGAGACACAGAATCTGAAGCAGGCTCCAGCTTCTGAGCTGTCAGCAGAGAGCCAAATGTGGGGATTGAATTTATGAGTCGTGAGATCATGATCAGGGCTGAAGTTCGATGCTTAACTGACTGAACCACACAGGGGCCCCATTTTTTTCTCTTTACAATAAATAATCTGTGGCTTCATACTTTAACCTTAATAGTAAATCCCAAACAAACCCCGCCTGTGCCCCTGGCCTTCCCATGCCTTTCCTTGTTGGCCACTGTGCATATTCTGTTGAGTTATCCCACCTGATGTGCTGTCTGACTTGCTGCCCTCTTCTGTCCAACCTGACCCCAGTAGGGCTGTCTTTGGACACCTAAAGGGACAGATTATTCTGTCTTTACAGAGGATAACTCAGTTAGGTCCAGGTTACGGGCTCCTACTCTAGAGTGTGTTGGATACAAAGACCAACAGCGTCCAGACTCTTCAGTGGTGTTTACAGCCTGCAGTGAGAAGCACTGAGTTCTGTCTTCTAAGATCACGTTCATATCCTAAGATCTCAACGTAAATGTTACAAGGACCTTCCCTTACTCCTTCATCTCCCTCAGAGCAGCAGCATCCGAAAGCCTGGGGTAAAGAGACTTTGAGCCCCAACCTTCTCTCGAGGGCAGGGTGTGCACACAGTCTGCTCCATGTCTGCTCCACGAGGTCTCTACTATGTCTGCTTCAACCCCTGGGGATGGTGCAGAAGCAGCCCAGGGATGTGGCCCAGGGGCTCCTGCCTGTCACTGGGGTTGTTCGCTGATGTCATTGTTATAAAACGGAAGGGTTCCCATGAAAGACTAGTTCTTTCATATGGTAGGCAGTGAGTTCCAGGGGACATTTCCACACCTACAGAGACCATGTGAGGTGATGCCCAGCGTGGAAGAATGGCTGGCCGAGGATCTCAAGCACTATTGTCCCAAAGCCCAGACAAGCTGCTTGGGCACCCACGGCACCAGCCCAGGGACAGATGTCTTCCCAGAGCAGCCCTGGTTCAAGCTCTCCCTCATTTATCCCTTTCTCTTTGGGGCTTACCCTCTCTCTTGAAAAGCCTGTGGATTTTTTTCTACCCTTTGCCCTTCTCCTTAACAGGAGCTTGAGGGCCACCTGGTGGAAGGTTTTATTTATAAGGACAAAGGACAGTGACAACAGGTTGTGGGGCGCCTAGGTGGCTCAGTCAGTTAAGCGTCTGTCTCTTGATCTGGGCTCAGGTCATGATCTCACGGTTTTTAAGATTAAGCCCATGTTGGGTTCTGTGCTGACACTGCAGAGCCTACTTGAGACTCTCTGTCTCTCTGTCTCTCAAAATAAATAGATATTTAAAAAAATAAAGTGGTTGTGTGTGGGGAAGCAGCCAGATAGCAACCCCCAGGTCTAGGCAGGTCTAGGATTCACTGGGATGTAGGACACATCTACTTAGCAACTGTTTAACATTCTCTGCAGCAGCCTGCATGGGACAGGCTGAGTTACTTACTTGCTCACAGGTATTGGGGCTGAATGGTGGCTGTTTGCAGGGACCCAGGGACATTAGCTGGTAAGTCCCTGGAGATATATGGCTATCACTGGGGTGGTGGGGGTACAGAGCCAAGAAAACTGCCAGAGTAAGCAGGTTGCTTGCAGTGTACGGGTTTGGAGCCAAGTCTTGAGGGGAAGGTGTGGGGTTTCCTGTTCAGATTTCAATGGGAAAGCTTCAGCCACTTCCTATGGATCCTGTATTCGGCCAGGCCTCTGCGGCTATCACAAGGGGCCCGAGTCCTTTACCAAAAAGTGCCCAGATGGGACTGGGTATGACTTAGTCACTCTGGGAAAGTCCCTTCTCCTAGGTGGACTTAAGTTTTCTCATTTAAAAACTAACCCTTCCATGCGGAGCCTGGGTGGCTCAGTTGGTTGATTGGCTGACCTCAGCTCAGGTCATGATCTCACAGTTCTTAATTCAAGCCCCACACTGGGTTTACTTCTGTAAAATCCATAAAATCATCTTACTCATAGGAATAGTGGAAGATGGAAGACAAAGCATCGCCTTCCCAAAGGTCAGCAGGCGGTGGGTGGAACCAGCTCCCCATAGAGTTGGTGGGAATCCCCAGACCTTCTCAGGGATTTGGTTTCCCCCTTCTGCAATTCCAGAATATTATGGGGGTTTCCAGGAGAAAATCAAACCTAGTTGCACAAAATATTCCTAAGGAATTGTGGGTTGAGTAAAATGTAAGAAAACTACCCATGTTATACTATTTAAAATATATGTTGGTTGACCCCAATTATTCATTCATTTTCCAAAGGAGTACCTCCATAATTAGGTAGACATCAAGGGTTCCATGTTAGAAACTTGAACCAGGGGCGCCTGGGTGGCTCAGTCGGTTAAGTGTCCGACTTCAGCTCAGGTCATGATCTCATGGTTCGTGGATTCAAGCTCCACACCGGGCTGTGTGCTGAATGCTTGCTCAGAGACTGGAGACTGATTCGGATTCTGTGTCTCCTCTCTCTGCCTCTCTCTGCCTCCACTCACTTTATGTCTCACTCTGTCTCTCTAAAACAAATAAATGTAATTTAAAAAATTAAAAAAAAAAGAAAGAAACTTGAACCAGATTCCCTTTCAAGACATTTCACATGGAAAAAGGAAGAATTAACTTTCTTTGGGGCCCTGCCAGAGCCAAATGTTATCTTATAGCCCTTGATCTGGGTCATCCTGAGCAGGAAGGCTCTCCCCAGTTTTCTGGTGTGCTCCAGAGCTCTAACAAGACTAGAAGCTAGGAAACTCTAGTTAGTATCTAAAATTATAACTTCACACATAATTTATATAAAGTTAACCATTCAGAAATCTAACATGACTGTAAAGCTTCCAGATTAGCAGAAGGGAAACACATACCCACATGCACTGCAAAATAATCCCTAGAGAAAAGATTTAAAAAGAGGAGACAATTAAAATCTGAAAATAAGAGAGAACTTAGAATAAATGTAAGTGTTATACCAATAAATATGAATGGAATAAACTTACTACAAGAGAAGACTTCTAGACAAGATAGAGTAAATGCACTTCTCCCTATTCTGCCCACAAGGTACAGTTAAAAACTGTACTGGCTATTAAACATCAGGCAAGCATGAGAAGACACTGAAAAGTGGAGAAAAGAAGGCAAACTGGCTAGAGACTTCAGGGACAACACAGTGGTGACTTCCTTGGGTTCTCCTTCTACCTCATAAATCCAGGACTGAATGTTGGAGAATCTAGCAAATCATAAATGTCAATGGGAACAGAAAACCCTCCCAAAACCCCATTCCCTCTGGCCAAGAGACTAGAAAAAGAGTTTAGCAAGACACTGAACAGTGACAATAACTTCTCTACCCTAACACTGTGGGGAAACTATGCTTTGCCCCTACTTCTGTCAGCAAAGATCAATGGAGAACTCTAGACTTTCAGCAGCTGCAACAAGGCATTCTGCCCCCCACCTCCTTACGCTGGGCTGGTGTCAGAGAAGGCAGAGTGAGCTGGGACTTTCACTACCCTCCATCAATAATGAGGTCACCCTGTTCTGCAGTGTCAGTGGAAGCCATGTGGGGAAGCAGTGATGTGTCCCTACCAGGCAGGGTGGCATCAGTGTATCAGTCTAAGTCTGGTAGGGAGCCTGAGAAAATAGAGCAAACAAACAAACAAAAAAACAAAAACATGGACACCTGGGTGGCTCAGTCAGTTGAGTTGCTGACTTTAACTCAGGTCATGATCTCATGGTTTGTGAGTTTGAGCCCTGTGTCAGGCTTGCTTCTGTCGATGCAGAGCTCGCTTTGGGTCATCTCTCTCTCTCTCTCTCTCTCTCTCTCTCTGCCCCTCCTCTGCTTACCCTGTCTCTCAAAAACAAAATAAACATTAAAAACAAACAAACAAAAACATGAAGGTAGCCTCAGGGACCTGTGAAAGTGTAATGGAAGAGTCAATGTATGTGTCATTGGACTCCCAGATGGAAGAGGGAAAAAAAAGAGAGGGCTGAAAAACTCTTCAAATAAATAATGACTGAAAATTTTCTTCATTTAGTTAAAGACATAAGCCTATAGATTTAAGAAGCTGAGCAAATACAATATAAGCAGAAAGAAATTTATATCAACATGTATCATAATCAAGTTTTAAAAACTAAAAGACAAAAAGCAGCAAGAGACATATGACGTCTATCAATAGGGGGTAAACAATTTAAAGAATAGTAGATTTCTCATCAGAGATCATAAAAACCAGAAGGAAGTGACAACATCTTTTAAATGCTGGAAGAAAATAACTATAATCTCGTAGTTATTTATTCTATAATTACATACCCAGCAAAAATATCCTTTAGGAATGAAGGGAAAATCAGAACATCCTTAGCTAATGGAAGCAAGAAATTATCAGCACCTACTGTAAAAAAATGTCTAAAGAGAATTTTCAAGACAGAAAAACATGATAAAAGAAGGAAACTTAGAAAACCAGGAAGGAAGAGAACATAATGGAATGTGTAACAATACGGAGGAAAATAACAGATCCCTTCTCTGTTCAACTTTTCTTTTTTTAACTATTTTTTTAAGGTTATTTATTTATTTTGAGAAAGAGAGAAAAAGCATGAGCAGAGGAGGGACAGAGAGAGCAGGAGAGAGAGAGAGTCCAAAGCAGGTACATGAACATTATGTGCGTCATGTACATTTATTATTTTACCTTATTATTTTTTAATTTATTTGATAGAGACAGAGACAGCATGAGTGGAGACGGGGAAGAGAGAGAAGGAGAGAGAAACCCAAGCAGGCTCCACGCTGCCAGCGCCGAAGCCCATGTGGAGGTGGGACTCAGGAAACCATGAGATCATGGCCCGAGGCAAAACCAAGACTCAGATGCTTAATTGACTGAGCCACCCAGGAACTTCTCATTTTAACAACTATTAAAAAATGACACTATACCTACAGAAAAGCACACAAATCATAAGTGTATATATAGTTTGATGATTTATCACAAACTGAACACGCTCCTGTAAACCTTATCCAGGTGAAGAAGCAGAAAGTCACTGGCATCCTAAAGCCCACTCTGACCCAATTCAGGCACAGGGTCTCTCTTTTCCCCAAAGGTAACCACCATCCTCACCTTTTCTTTTTTTAAGTTTGTTTATTTATTTTGAGAGAGACAGAGACAGCATGAGGAAGGGAGGGGCAGAAAGAGAGGGAAAGAGAGAATCCCAAGCAGCCTCTGTGCTGCCAGCACAGAACCCGATGCCGGGCTTGAACTCACCAAACTGTGAGATCATGACCTGAGCTGAAATCAAGAGTTGGACGCTTAACCAACTGAGCCACCCAGATGCCTCCTGACTTTTCAATCATAGATTGGTTTTGTCTGTTTTTGAACTTTATGAAAAAACGGAAACATAAATTATATATTCATTTTCCATTAGATTCTTTTGAAAAACAGATAGGAAGATGAAGCTACATTGCTGCAAATACTGGCTCACTTCCATTGCTATATCATATCTCATAATATAAATACGGTAAAACCTTGAATTGCCAGGAACTAGTTCTGCGAGTGTTCCACAAGAGCACCAAACATTTCTAATAAGTTTTAACTTGATAAATGCACTCATGTACATGCTCACGTAATACGACTAGTATGGACGCTGAATATCACATGATCACAACTGAGCCAATGGCTCTTCTCTCTCTCTCTCTCTCTCTCTCTCTCTCTCTCTCTCTGCGAGATTGTAGGTGATCATGTCCTATGCTCTGATGCTCGGTCTCAGGCTGAGGTGTTTGGCAGAAATCAGTGATTTTTCAGAACTTTGGAAAGTGCCCACAACTGGTACTAGTGTATTTTTTTGACACTGCGAAACACCTATGACAGTCCTTTGCTTTTCCATGCAGGAGTAAGCTTAGGAAGGCTTTGCTTCATTCTAGGTCAGCCTGCCTGCAGATATAGACCCTTTCGTCTGCTGCCTTACTGCCAGTTACATTAAATGAGGAGAGCTTAGTAATACTGTACTGTAGTCAACATCCATGTAAGCATATACAACAGTCCCCAGGCAGGAAAAAATTGAAAAGAAAGGCAGTGGGGTGCCTGGGTGGCTCACTTGGTTAATCATCTGACTTAGGCTCGGGTCGTGATCTCACGGTTTGTGGGTTCGGGCCCTGCATCGGGCTCTGTGCTGACAGCTAGCTCAGAGCCTGGAGTCTGCTTCAGATTCTGTGTCTCCCTCTCTCTCTGACCCCCCACCCCCCGCTCATGCTGTCTGTCTCTCTCTCTCTCTCTCTCAAAAATAAATAAAAACATTTTAAAAAATTTTTAAAGAAAATAAAGGCAGTAAGAAGGAGAGGATTACAGTGGAAGTTAAGAAGAAATCATCACGAAGTATGAACAAGGTACGCAACTGGCCAAAACTGCAAAATTTTATAAGAAGTCTACATCTGCGTCTCCTCTGCAGAGGAGGAGGAGAAAAAGGCAGGCGAATCCCTTTCAAATGCGATGAAGGAGATGTGTAAAATACGGGAAACAGAGGAAAATTTTGTAGAAAAGCACCACCGAATAAGGCTGTAGCAGTGTGAGCAATGTTTGGCGACAATGCAGTGTCACATTTCCATGAAATCCTCAAAAAAAGGCAAAAGCAAATGGCATTGGATAGGTTTCTCGTTAAAGTGCACAAAAAGGAAAAGATTCCACTGAGCCAATAGATAGCAGTGAATCCATTAGTAATAGTGAAAATCACAATAACCCTCCTCTCTCGTCTCCCTACACCAGCTGTGAAGGTTTTCAAAAGGAAGTACGGGTTAATTTGTTTTTCTTTATATTTTGTATATTCTTTAATATTTTGTATTATATTACAGGATTGTAATAATTTGTATATGAATATTTTGGGGTTGGGGGACGAAACATCTGAGTTTCCGGTTTTTTCTTATGAGGAAATTCGCTTTGATATACAATTGCCTCGGATTACAAGCATGTTTCTGGAACAAATTATGCTCATAAACCAGGGTTTTACTGTATACCATGATTTACTTGCCCATTCTACTCTTGACGGGCGTTTGCAAATGACTTGCTTTGACTGTCGTGAACGTCGCTGGTAAGAACAGGCATGTGCATTCTTTCTGAAGTTCCTGTGTCTTTTAGATTCGCACCTAGGAGTTAAGCTGCTGGATTGTAATACGTGCATACATCCAATTTTAGGAAATGATGACAAACGTTTTCAAAGTGCCTGTAATGATACTCCTGCCGCAGTGTGTGAGTTCTGATTGTCTCACGTGATGGCCACTTAGTACTAGCAGCCATTCCTAATGATGAATGAAATTGAGCACCTTTTCATTAGTTTACTGAACTGCCGTGGTATTCTGGAAGGCATGTGGTTAAGTGCCTTGCTGATTTTTTTAAATTGGGTTATCAGATTTTATTTGCAGGAGTTCTTTATATGTGCCGGATATTAGCCTGTTGTCAGTTTTAAGTATTGCAGATATTTTCTCCCGCTCTATGTCTTGTCTTTTTCGCTCTCTTCATGGTGTCTACTGAGAAATAGAACTTCTTTATTATTATTTACGCTGACTTCTTAATGTTTCCCTTTAGGCATAATGTTTTCTGTTTTTAAGTTTTATTTATTTTGAGAGAGAGAGAGAGAGTGCACGTCAGGGAGGCATGGAGAAAGAGGGAGAGACAGATCCCAAGCAGGCTCCACAGTGTCAGCACAGAGCCTGATGCGGGGCTTGAACTCACAAACCATGATCATGATCATGACCTGAGCCAAAGTCAGACACTTAACTGACTGAGCCACCCAGGCACCCCATAATGCTTTATGTTTTAAGAACCCTTTGCTTATCTTAAAGTCATAAAGATGAATGTTCTCTTATGTTTCCCTCTGGGAGCTTTTTCACATTAAGATCTACAAAAACACCTAGAATTTATTTTGTATATGGTGTTAGGTAGGGATCAAGTTTAATTTTTATCCTTAAAGGCAGCCAACTGTGCATATATGCATGAGTTTGTTCCTGACCTTTATAGAATTTTATTATTCTATTTGTCTATCCTTATATCAATTTCACACTGCTTTACTACCTTTTTGTAATAAGTACTGGTATTTAGTAAAACAAGTTCTCTTGCTTTGTTCTTTTAACTGTTGTCTTGGCCAGTGTCATTCCTTGATATTTCTATATAAATTTACACACAAACACACATACACACACACGTGCTTGTTATACGTGGGCTGTTTTGCATTTACATTTGTAATATTAGTTATTTCTTTTTTTCAAACCTTGTAATTTTTGTTTCTTGAAATACTACATGAGGCAGGATGAAAAACACAATGTTGAATATAGTCAGGATGACGGGCATCATTAATGGACATCCCTGTCTCAGCGAGCCTCCCTTTGGGGAAAGCTTTCAGTATTTGGCCATTATTGCATGATACGATACTGTTTTTATGCTTTTTGAAGGTGCTATTAAATCAGATTAAGGATGTTCCTTCCTACTTTTCTGTGAAGTTTTTTTTTTATGAACAGATGTTAAATTTTATCGAAAGCTTTTGAAGATATGACTTTTCCTTTACTCTTTCAAAATGGTGAGTAATTTTCAAATAATAAATCAACTGCAAGTTCCTGGAATAAACCTGATTTGTCTGTCATTCACTCTCTTCTTTACATATTGTTGAATTCAGTTTGCTTTGTGTTGAGGAATTTTGTACCTATGTTCACAAATGATTCAGCTAATAGTTATTGGGTTTTTGCCTCCTAATATTCTTGTCAGATTTTAGTATTGAGATTATGCAGGCTTTATACAAACAAGCTTAGAAGTGTTCATTTGGTCTCTACAGAAGTTTGTGTAATACCTGTGTTAATTCCTCCTTAAATATTGGAAGAATTTGCTGGATGAACCACCTAGGCCTAAAGATTTTGTGTGTGTAGACGATAGAGGAGTGGATTTCAAAATTTCAGATTGAAATTTTTTTGTTTTATACAGACGGATATTGAAATATCTACTTCTTTCTGTGTCCATTTTGACACAGTACATTTTTCTAGGAACTTACACATTTTGTTCATACCTTCAAATTTATTGACGTAAAGTTGCTCACAATAGTCTCTTATCTGTTGAATGTCTACTTGCTCTTTAGTCACAGTGAAAATGTAGTCAAGAAAATTCTGTTAGGATCAGTCTCCTTTCTTTACACTTCAAAATTGCCTTGTGCCACAGGACCCAGATGCTGTGACCCAGGTTACACTCCAGCCCACAGGGGTCTGTCTATCCACACTGTGTACTGCCAAGAGGCTCACCTCCAACAGGCCTCGCCCATTTCTTCCTGTCTGGTGTCTGATACCCCAAAACTAGCAGCCCTAAGGTCCTAACTTGGTTCTACCTTTCCCTGTTCCTTCTGATTCCCGGCAGGGCATTTTAGGAGGCAAATCTTTTTTTCCACTTCTCAGTGAGAGCAGAAATGATTTCTCAGAAGCCAAGCAATGTGTGTGTTCAATCTACTCCTCTGCCAGGCACTCTGGATTCTGTCTTTGTTCTATTGTAAGTCATAACTGTTACGATAACTTGGGTGGCACAGTGGACTGCATTTTTATAAAGTCATCTGGCGTAGTGTGAACCCTTGTTTCTGGTAGGAAGAGAGGTGACCTTTAAAATTGACCAGAAAAGCCAAAGAGGATGTTACAGAAATCGGTATCTCCCTTTGTGGAGGTAGGTTAGGGCTTC
This sequence comes from Helogale parvula, assembly GCA_004023845.1. NCBI lineage: Eukaryota > Metazoa > Chordata > Mammalia > Carnivora > Herpestidae > Helogale > Helogale parvula. Next base: position 130,718 of record PJEM01002797.1, read on the forward strand.
CGGCTGTACCAGAGATCGCTGAAGTTGGCATATCAAGCTTACCTTCCACATTTAAATAAGAAAAAAAAAAAAAAGAACTGGAGGCTAGAGCATCCAATAAACATGTTTTTACCTTAAGCAAGAAGATAATTTGGTACAGAGACAAGACCAAAATAAATCAAGGAAAAAAACAAATTTGTTAACTGGAAACATAAAACATAATGTCTTAATGGGATTTTTCTTCCACCAATAACAATAACAATAATAATAACAATATATTAATAACAATTCAACTGCGATGTCCTAAAATGAGTGGAGGCATTTTAGATTTATAATACAGCATTGTACTTACGATGCCTATGTCATTGTACTCATAAAAGCAAATAACAGGCAGAGAAAACTTGACATAGGTTTTTCCGTTGTTCTAATGATTCCTCAAGAAGAGATCTTGACGGGGAAAGAATTCTGAAGGGTTTTGGGGTTTTGTTTTTGTTTACCCGGAAGGTTTTTAAAACATCTTCTTATTAAAAAACAAACAAGACGAACCTCCTGCTGGGCTGTGTCCCTTCTGCTCCAGCAGCAGCTCACGTCAGGGGGTCCGTGCGGATGCTTCACCAGCCCCCACAGCCCTAGCTCCCACTTGGCTTTATAATACGGGTCCCAAACAAACAGGATAAAAGTGCAAAATGTGCCTGCCAAAATAGGAGAGATCGGTGAGGGGGGAGGGGTGTTGGCGTGTTCTGCTCAGGCTCTTCCTCTCCAAGGCTCTGCCTCTCCTCGGCCAGCAGAACCCTATGTCTCAGGTCGGCCCTGCGCTCAGGGGCCAGAGGTGCCCCCTGAGGGGGCCACCATCAGGCTCCTGACCCACCAGCCCCCTATTGGTATCTGTAGCCCCAGGAGCTGCCATTGACTCTAGCACTTGTCCTTGGACATTTCTCAGAGGGAATTTTCCAGCCTTTTGTTTCATTCTGTCTTACTCTTGTGCAGTCTGATTGGGTTGGGTAGCAGAGAAAGATGTGGCATCCTCTTTCTGTTTCTAAGATTTCAGTTGGGTCAACAGCTCACACGCATGTGGTGCCCCAAAGGCTCAGGTTTTCTGGGAAATTATGGCTCGGTGAGCAGCCTGCTCTGGGGGCTGGGGCTGAGTCCCCAAGACAAGCCCTCAGAGGGATCTTACCGCTGGCTGGGCAGCTCCGCCAGCCTGAAGGAGGGGCTCAGGGCAGAGGCAGGAAAGCTCCCCTCTTTGAGAGAAAGTGAGTGAGAGGTCAGCAAAAGACAAGAAGGAATTGGGGCCCAGTCTCCCTCTCCTTGACCGGATGATCTGGGGGTAGAGAATTCGGTGGAATTTGAGAATCGCCCCTGGGTAGCTAACAGTTATCCAATATCATGGAAACAGCCTTCTGAATATTTGCATTTCTGGGTATCTCCAGAAGCATTTAAAATAAATTTTTTAAGATTGTGCCTTTTGTTCAGGCCCATTCAGGGCCAAATTTAGCCAGGTTTCTGTCTCCCAGAGTTGGAATCAGTGAAAACAGGGTCAGGTAACAGTCACATTGCAGTTGATAGACGCTTTCACTTCTGTTGTTATCTCATTTGATCCTTACTCCCAACTCTGTGAGGTAGGTGAGGCAAATATTTTCATTCCCACTGGACACCAAGGCTTGGAAGGTTTAAAAAACTGCCCACAGCGGAAAGTGGCCAGTGAGCTCTGAGCTCTGGAATCCTGGCCGCCTCATTAGGCCTTTCTGCTCCTGCTGCGTTGTGTCCTCTAGATCATTGGGGTGGCGGTAGGGGGAGATTTGCTGCTGTCTGTGGCTGAACACACCTGAAAAAGTGGGCTTCCCTAGCACCTTTCAGGTTATCCTGAGAGTGAGCAACGTGGCAAGGTGGAAAGTCCTACAGGGAGTAAGTGAGCTCCTGGGAGAACCACATGACTCACATATAAGAATGAACACAACTGAACTGAAACGGTTCTCTGGAGAAACCCTTGAAATCTTTGACCAGTCTGAGTCCTAAGTGCAGTAAAATCCATAGGGATGCTATATTTAGCATTTTAACACAAGTTAATAACATTTTGTTAAACATCTTAGGGGGAGAGGAAGGTAGTGTTTGAAAAGAGGGAGGGGCAGAAACTGGGGTCCCTGTGGCTCCTGTAGGTCAGAGCTGTGGAGGAGGAAGCGAATTTGGCTTCCAGCAGCTCTTACATGAAACCATGCCGTGGGCTTCACGCTAACGGCCATGTTGACCATTGGGAATGAGGTTGGCCCCAAGGCCGTTCTTCAAACAGTCTCTCTCTTTGTCTTTGGTGGCTTCTTCCTCCTCCTCCTCCTCCTCTTCCTCATCCTCTTCATACCCATCCTCATTATCACTCCGCACATCCTTGGTGTCCTAGAGAAAGAAAGGAATGGGATGTGAGTGACGACCTTCCAGAAAGAGACTTGAGTGAATAAGAAAACCTGTATCCTAAAACCAGAAAGAAAATGCAAAGTTCAAAAACCAAATATTCATCAAGGTAGAACATATCATGGGTCACAAAATAAACTTCAAAAAACTTGAAGAATTGAAATTATTCAGGTATATTTCAGATTATAATGGAATTAATCTAGAAAACAATACAAAAAACAGGAAGATCTCAAAACAGTTGGAAATTAAACAATACACACTTGACAATGGATAAAAGAGTAAGTCACAGTGGATATTAGAAAATATTTTGTATTAAAATGAAACTACAGCATTTCAAAATTTGTCAAATGTAGCTAAAATCGTGCTTATAAGGAAATGTATAGAATTAAATGTTTATATTAGAGAAGAAGACAAGTCTCAAATAATTTGCACTTCCACTTGAAGAATTAGAAAAAAAGAAGCACAAAATAAGCCGAATGCAAGCAAAAGGAAGGAAATAATAAAGAAATCAGTGAAACTGAAAACAGAAAAAACAATAGAGAAAAGCAATAAACCAAAAGCTGGTTCTTTGACAAGATCCATAAAATTGATAAATCACTAGTAAAACTGACAAAGAAAAAGAGAGGGAAGGAAGAACTTATCAGAAAATAAAGAGGATTCAACTATGGATACTACAGATATTATGAAAATAACAGAATACAATAAGCAATATTATGCATATATATTTGACAACTTGGATGAAATGGATTAATTCCTCAGAAAACAAAAACTACCAAAATTCACCCAAGATGACATGATTATCTATGTAGAAAATCCCAAAGAATCTACTGAAAGCTCCTAAAATTCATTGCAGGATACAGGTTAACACACAAAATCACTCACTCACACACACACACACACACACACACACACACACACACTTGATTTCTATATACTTTTTAATGTTTATTTTATTGTTTGAGAGAGAGAGAGAAAGAAAGCATGAGCAGGGGAGGGGCAGAGAGAGAGCTGCAAAGTGTGAGCAGGGGAGGGGCAGTGCTGAGCTGCCAGCACAGAGCCCAATGTGGGGCTCGAACTCACAACTGTGAGGTCATGACCCGAGCTGAAGTCAGACATTTAACTGACTGAGCCACCAAGGCACCCCTCATTTCTAAACACTAATGTAGTAGGCTGAAAAATGTCCTCAAATATATTAGATCCTAATCCCTAAAAACCTGTGACTGTTACCTGATATGGTAAAATTTTTGCAGATACGATTAAGTTAAGGATTTTGAGATTATCCTGGATAATCCAGGTATGCCCTAAGGCCGTCCCAGGTGTAGAAGAGAGGCACAGGGAGATTCAACAGAGAGAAGAGGCAATGTAAAGATGAAGGTAGAGACCGGAGTCATGCGGTTACAAGAAAGGAACACTGGCGGCCCCCAGAAGTTGGAGGAGACTAAAAACAGATTCTCCTACAGCTTCTGGAGGGAACACAGCCCTGCCACACCTTGATTTCAGCTCAAAACTGATTATAGACTTCTGGCCTCCAGAACTGTGAGAGAATAAATTTGTTTTCAGCCATCAAGCTTGCGGTATTTTGTTACAGCAGCCACAGGAAACTACCATGACTAGCAATGTCCGATTAAAAATTGAAATTTAAAGATCTGTAACATTTATAAAAGGTTCCAAAAAATAAAATACTTAGGTATAAATCTAACAAAACACATATAGGATCTGTATGTAAAATCTACAAAACTCTGATGAAAGAAATCAAAGATTTAAATAATTGGAGAGACATACTATGTTCATGGATTGGAATATTAAACATAGTAAAAATGTTAATTATCCCCAAATTGATCTACAGATTCCACACAATACCAATTAAAATCTCAGCAAGATTTCTTGTACATATTGACAAGCTGACTCTAAAATTTATGGAAAGGCAAAGAAACTAGAATAGCTAAAGTAATTCTGAAAAAGAATAATAAAATTGGAGGACTCAAACTACCCCAATTTAAAACTTACTATAAAGTTATAGTAATCAGAGCTGGGTGGTATTAGCAAAGGGATAAGCACATAGATTGATGGAGCAGAATAAAGAATCTAGAAATAGATGCACACAAATATGGCTAATTGAGTTCTGACAAAAGTGTAAAAGCAATTCAATGGAGAAAGTATAGTGGTTCTAACAAACAGTGTTGGAACAGTTAGAAATCCATAGGCAAAAAACTAAACTTTGACCTAATTATCATATCTTACACAAAAGCCAACCCAAAATGGATCATAGATCTAAATGTAGAATATAAGGCTATAAAACTTTTAAAAGAAAACCCATGGCCGTGGGTTGGATGACGGGTTCCAAGATGTGGAATAACAACAGCAACACTCCACTGAAAAAACACGATAATCTGGACTTCATCAAAATGTAACTCTTGCGCTATAAAAGCACTATTTAGAGAATAAAAAGGGAAGTTGCAAACTAGAAGATAATATTTGCCAACCTCCTAGCTGACTTGTACGCATAATAAAGAATTCTCAGAACTCAACAATAAGAAAAAAGCAAACCACCTAAAATACAGGCAAAATATGCAAAAAAGAAGCATTTCCTTAAAGAGGATACACGATATCAAATAAGCATATGAAAGGATGTTCAACATCATTAACCTTTAGGAAAATGCAAATTAAAACCACGATGAAATACAACTATAAAACCTACTAGAATAGCTAAAATTAAAAATACTGACAATACCAAGTGCCGACAAGGGTGCAGAGGGACTGGAAGGAACTCTTACACATTGTTGGTGGAAACGCAAAACGGTCAAGGCACTTGGTAAAATAGCTTGACAGTTACTATTCATGGCAGCAGTGCTATTTCCGAGTATCCACCCTAGAGGAATGAGCATTATGTTCACGTAAAAACAAAGTCTATAACTGCCTCTATTCATAACTGCCAAAACTGGAAGAAACCCAGATTTTTCTTCAATCAGTAAATGGATACATGATGGTACAATGAGATACTACTTACCAATGAAAAGTGTTGACATTTATAAGAAGCTGGGGAACCTCAGAGGCATTACCCTGAGTGGAAATACAATAGTTTCCAAAGGATACCTCCCATATGATGTACTCTGTTATTTACATTCTCTTCTTTTTAGAAAAATGATACATTTTCTTAAAGTATATTTATTTATTTTGAGAGAGGGAGAGCAAGGGAAGGGGAGAGAGAGAGAGAGAGAGAGAGAGAATCCCAAGCAGGGTCCACACCGACAGTGCTAGTGCACTCTGACACTGACGGGGCTCGAACTGACAAACAGCGAGATCACATGTACATGCTCTTCATGAAAAGACCGCCTTTCCAGATGGAGAATGGATGCCAGGAACAAGTGGTCTGGGGTGACAGATTGGTGATGGCTACACAAATCTATACCTGGGTTACACTTCATAGAACTTTATACAGATGGAAAAAAGTCAATTTTCCCGATGATGTTTAAAAATCAAACGTATTTCTTTTCAGATAGCGAATACTATGGTTTTTCCCAATATGCATTTGCTAAGTAAAGTATTACTTGCGTAGGCCTTTTGGTTGTCGAGATGGTCTTCGTGTCAGGAATTAGGGTGTGTTCTATTTTCTTTATGCAGGGTATCTTTCAAGGGCAGTTCTTAATGAAGGGGTAACCCCCCTCCCGCAGGCATTCTCAGAGAAATTCTGGGAGGAAGACTCTCAGAAGAATGACATTGCTACAAATCGGGCTTCGTTGCAAAAGAGCAAACAAAGGTGGTATGGATTCTTAGAACAGTGCTGAGCTCTCAGGCTCTGGGTGAGGCCTGTGTTGGACATGACCCTGCACCCCTTTAAACCAGTTCACAAACATCTCTATTAAACTTCGACTAGGGGTGCCTGGGTGGCTCAGTCAGTTGAGCATCCAGCTTCGGCTCAGGTCACGATCTCCTGGCTTGTGAGTTTGAGCCCCTCATCAGGCTCTCTGCTGTCAGCACAGAGCCTACTTCAGATCCTCTGTCTCCCTATTTTTCTGCCCCTCTCCCCTCTGAAAAATGAATAGATGTTAAAAAAAAGAAAAAAAATGGAAGATGAAGGCTGATTCCTGACACCCCATTTTTCGAGATGCCATACATAGCCATATGAGTTACTTTTTCCTTTTGTGAGCTCCAGACTAAACCTGACCCCCTCTGGGCATATGTAACTGAATCCCTCCTCTGTGTACAATCTTCTTGCAAGCATGGCTTTTGAAAAGCCCAACATACCCACATTCTGCTGCCTTAATCACAGAAATGTCACGTCATGGCCTCTTGGTACAATCTGTTCTTTTCCACAGCGACACAGAAAGGGTCTCAAAACAAACAAGGCTCACTATAAACACGCAGGCACAAACTCGGTGTTTCGTCTGTTAAGATGTAATGGAGAAAGGCAACCTTTTTATGATACGCTGGGAGCAAGGATCAGAAGGGTGTTCCCCACTGCAGACAGGGTCCTTCATGGAAGGGTCATGCTTGGCTGACCCTTGCTTTCATGGACCATGCCCCTTGGGTCTCCTTCCTCAAAGGATTTTTATAAGAAGCAAGGGGAAATTTGAGTCAGAATAAAATGCATTTTTCTCCAGAAAAGCACTCGCTTCTACTGTCCCATTTTTCCAGGACTCAAGGGGCTGCTTCAGCTGAGATACAAATTGGTCCTAGAAGATGCATCTCATTGCCCAAAGTCACATCTCCAGCACTCTCCCCTCTAAGAAGGGGTCCTGGACCACGCAGAGACTTCTGGAAATTAATGGCATCTAATGGTCACAAAGGTTAGGGAGCATTATGGACTTTCAGTGATCAGTGGCTAGGGATGCCTGATACTCTACAATGAGCATGACATCCTAGCATCCTGCCAGACCTCTTTGTAAGTGACACTGTGTTTATGACCAGCCAGGCCTAGAACCGAACTCCATTTTACATTCAAGCACAGTAATTCTTGCATGATTTTAATATACTCTCAATTCTCCAGGAACACAACTATGCACATGATTCAAAGGAAGGCTATATTTAGTTAGGCTCAGGGCTTCATAAATTGCAGGGAACCATGGCAGAGAAGACACAACAGCACCGGTGGCAGCTGAGTCCCCAGCAAAACATGCCCGCGTCAGTCTGTGCTTACACCTGCTGCATTCATGGTGAGTCCCCACATGAGCAAGCACAGCATCTGTCGACCCCAGGATGCTCTTGGCTGTAGTCTTGCAAGTACATTACCCATGAATGCATATTTTATCAGAAATGCCTTTTATTATACATTTCTTTCTATTACAGTTATGGCATTATATTGCTTTTTGAAATTATGATTATAGGTGAGTTATATTACCTGGGTATTTTTTTAATTTTGAGAGAGAGAGAGAAAGAGGGAGAGAGGGAGAATCTTAAGCAGGATCCATGCTCAGCACGGAGCTGATGCACGGCTCATCCCATGACACTGGGACCGTGACCTGAGCTGAAATCAAGAGTTGGATGCTCAACCAACTGAGCCACCCAGGCGCCCCATTAACCTGGGAACTTAATTTCAGGCTAGCGAAGACGATATGCGTCCAGTAGGATTGAGAACCGTGGCCGTAGTTGATGCATCCAGCTCAGAAAGGATTTTCGGATAGCAAGAGTTTGTTAGATAAATGTCCAGGTGGTTGCACATTATGCAAGCTTAAATAATATAAATCAGAAATGATGGGTATTAAACTATTGCTGAAAGCTCATCTTATACTCAATGTTGTCTTGTACACGCCATCTATAACAAACCTGTAACAGCAGTGAAAACCTCCAAGGGACTGTTTTCCTCTGCTCTAAAAGTTCTCTGTGTGCCACCTATTCATCCCTCCCTCTTTCCCAACCCCTGGTGGCCACTGACCTTTCTACTGTCTCATAGTTTTGTCTTTTCCCGAAGGTCACATAGTTGGGATCATCGAGTATGTAGTCTTTTAAGATTGGCTTCTTCACTTTGTTCTGTGCATTAAGGTTCCTCCATTTCTTTTCGTGGCTTCATAGCTCCTTTCCTTTTGTTGCTAAAGAATCTTGTCTGGACGTACCACAGTTTATGTATATATTCACTTACTGGAGGACATCTTGCTTGCTTCTGTGTTTTGTCGACTGTGGAAAAGGCTGCTATAGACAATCAGGCCCTAAATGTCCACGTGCTGAGCACTGGACTAAGCAGCTAGTATGAAAAATTACGTTCCCTTCTCACGGTAACCCTAGGACATAGGAACCAGTCTCTTTACTTTAGAAGAGAGGAAGGCCACACAGCTAAGAAAGGCAGATGGGATGAAAACCCTACTCTATCTGAGCTTAGAAACTGGGAACCACAGTGCTCTACAGACCCCTACTGGAGTCACCTCTGCACACACACTTGAAACAGGGCACCCAGGAGGCGGACACTCAGTTCTGTTTGAGGTCAGTTCTCCGTGTAAGGAAGCTGCCTCTCCTCTCCTGTGGAGCAGAGCTCCTGCTGTCTCCTTATACCCCTCACCCTGTCCTGACTCTGCCCCCGGTACCAGCCAGACTGACTTCGAAGCATAAAATTGGAAATAATGAAAATCACCCTTAAGCAATTATTTTTCCTCTGTGAGACAAACACTGCCATGTTTTATTCTATTCTGTTTCAATGCAAAAATGAGGGTTGAGGCCTAGGAAACTGGTGACCCTTTACTGATCTAACACCCACAGTTTGAAAAAAGCCGACTTTGGGTAAGCCAGAGAAAAGAGGCTTTTCTAAAGAGCCCAAATCAGAGAATATTAAAATGCAAACCATAATTCTGCAAAGCACCTCTTCACAACTGCAAATCTTTCCCAGCAATTACAACACTTAACAGAAATCAAAAACAAATCAAACTTGCTCTAGTGGAACAAGGAATTAAATACTTGCTAAAGGTCAAGCCACAGTGTTTTCTGGAACGCTACCTGTCTGCTTTGACAGGGTGCCAAGACTCTGCTTATACAGCAGCAGTGAGTCTGTCTCTGGAATCAGCCCGTTTCTTTTCCTGCATTGCCTTTTCCTACACTGTCCTCTGCGCACTTTTGGTTGTCACTGGGCTGGTAGAACTTGTGCAAACGTTGGCCCGGAGCCCTCCCATAAATCATTAAAGGCCCAAGAAGATGCATGAATAAAGAAGGACCCAGAACCTTTTTGAAGAGTGAACTGGACCTTGGCTGCAGCAGCCAAAGGGTGGTAGCTACTTGGTTGAGTTCTGCCCCAGCGTCTGGCGGCTCACATGCGCACTGAGATCTGCTCACCTGAGCTGTCCCTCGGGAAGGTCCAGCAGTTGCCATTCCAGAGAGCACATTGCTGTCTGTTCACTTTAGATAACGTTCTTTTGAATTAGCAAAGATCTCTATATGTAACTGGACTTCTTCCAGAAATGACCGGGGCCCTCTAGAACATGTCATTAACAATATTATTCATTCCACAATTGAAGTTGATAAATATAATTTTTGCAAAGTCTTTTAAGATTTTGGTTGCACAAAACTGGTGGAAAGAATGACAGAGAAGTTACTTTTGTAGGGGAGACCATGTTACTAGCTGTAACAGGGGCTCTGGACCCCTTATATCATGAAAAGGCATCAATGTTGGTAAATGGCATCCACCTGGCACTCCAAGAGGGCAGAGAAGATGTGTGTTCAGAGGATGGGTTAAAATCACAGTCACTGTGAAGGGAGACTGGTCATCAGTCTGGAAGCATCCCATACACTAGAAGAAATTGAAACCTCTGAAATTGGGGGGCACCTGGGTGATTCAGTTGGTTAAGTGTCTGACTTCAGCTTAGGTCATGATCTCATGGTTTGTGGGTTTGAGCCCTGCGTCGGGCTCTGTGCTGACAGCTCAGAACCTGGAGCCTGCTTTGAATTCTGTGTCTCCCTCTCTCTCTCTGCCTCTCCTCCCCTCAAAGATGAATAAACATTAAAGGAAAGAAAGAAAGAAAAAGAAAGAAAGAAAGAAAGAAAGAAAGAAAGAAAGAAAGAAAGGAAGGAAGGAAGGAAGGAAGGAAGGAAGGAAGGAAGGAAGGAAGGAGGAAGGAAGGAAGGAAGGAAGGAAGGAAGGAAGGAAGGAAAGAAGGAAAGAGAGAAACAAAGAAAGAAAGAAAGAAGGAAAGAGAGAAACAAAGAAACAAAGAAAGAAGGAAAGAAATAAAGCTCTGAAATTGGGATAAAAATGGCCTTCCTCAATTAAAGTCATGCAGAAGTCAAAATATCCCTTTGAAGAGTGGGTTCTAGGAATGGGGGCAGAAAGCTGAACTGACTCATGTCCAAAGATTCAAGCATCTGATCCCTAAAGCAATGAACACACTTTCAGCTTCTGCTATTCTTTCTTTTGGGGAGCTCATGAAAAAATGGCTGACCTTGTAATAGTACATGGTAATTACTTTTGGTTGGTGTCAAATCTCTTGGACACAGAACACCAGGATCAAGATTACAGCCCCAGCTCCCCATAATCCTGAGTGCAAGTCAAAGTAGTACCTAGTCTTTTACATCCTGTGGAGTTTGGATCCAAGTCCCTGAAAACATGCCCTGAGATTGGCTGGTCTGTCTACACAGAATGTTTTCTCTTGAATTTCAGAGCCAGATTCAAAAGTTGCTTTTTACACTTCCCCAATTCACCAGTGTAAACTAGAATATAACCCTTGAACAACACAGGGTTTAGGGGCATTGACCCCTGCACAGTTGAAAATCCACTTACAACTTTTGACTCACCAAAAACTCAACTACTAATAGTATACGGTCAACTGGAAACCTTATTAATAACATGAATAGTTGACTAATACATATTTTGTGTTACATGTATTATATACTGTATACTTACAATAAGGTGAGATAGAGAAAGGAAAATATTATTAATAAAATCATTAGGAAGAAAAAATACATTCACAGTACTGCCCTGTTCAAACCCGTATTGTACAAAGGTCAAGCGTATATTGTATTTTCCACTGATGGCCTTTTTTCATTTCACTGGCTAATTTCCTTCAGAAATGAATTCATTTTGCAAAGGCTTGTGGGATTTTAAAAATGAGTTTTTAAGAGAAGAAGTCAGTTTTAGGGCTAGATGGATTCTAGAAAGTGTCTTGTCAAACATGTTTATTTTCCAGGTGAAATGAGAGCTATGAGACTCCACCGCGCCCAGCTGAGTGACACAGCTTTGCAGCAGCAGAGCCTAGGTCACCCTGTATGACTCTTGATAAAAACCATAGATGTCCTTCATATTCTCTGTATTGCCTAAACATTAATTTAAAATGTACCAGACAATGTGGTAATCATCCAACTGTGATGGATGTGGAAAATAATTTGGTTTCATAAATGTAATTTACTTGGGGATTAGAACTGTTAAAATTAGTGCATTCTCTATAAACTGCCACATTTTCATCCTTTTGAAACAGCTATACTCTATGGTCTGGAAATTCAACAATTTTAACAAGGCAAAGATGCAATAACAATTTTGGAAAAAAACATCCCTAGGATTTAGGTAAGCAATGCTTAAGAAATAACCATAGCAAGGTGGAGGATTAAGGACATAGCCCAGAAAATGTGTATTAAAATTGAAATGTTTGAGTTTGTTTCAAATAGAGCATCCAACAAAGAACTTCTACACTCCATTAGGAAGGGACAAAAACCAATGTGACAGAAAAGCAGGCAGAGGATCTGAACAGCCAATTCACAGAAGAGGCAACGTTACCAACTAATAAACTATACAAAGTGCTCAGTCTTAGTAATCAGGAAGATGTAAATCAAAATGAGATAAAAAAATCTCATGTTCATCAAACCGGTAAATATTGAAAAGTCTGCTAAAAGTGAGTGTCGGTGAGTATGTGGGGCGAGAGAGACTCTCACACACTTGGTTTGAACGATAGTTTGACAACATCTACTAAAGCTGATATGGGAATCCTCCCTACAGAGAAACGCTCATACCTTCCCAAGGAGACAGATATAAGGATGTTTATGGTAGAACTGACTGTAAACAGGAAGCTAAAGCATGTGGAGTATCTGACTGGTGGAACACCATACAGGAGTTAAAGGAATCGATCTACAGAGTAACATGTATCAATGTGAATATTGTGGATGAAGAAGACAAGTTGTACAATTACATATACTAGATGTGAAGTTCAAAACTAAGAAAACAATGCTCCATATTTGCGACCATACCCAAGTCTAACAAGCACATGGAAGCATGGGTGGAAGGACACAACGTCAGTGGTTCTCTTTGCAGAGGGAGAGAGGGGAATGGGGTGAGGAGGGGTATACCAGGATATGTACCATCTTTCTTCCTAGTTTCTCTTTGGTGATTTCATCTGCATACAGTAGGCACTTGGTGTCTGTTTAACGAGTGAGTGAATGAATGAATCTAACACCACAGCATCAAACCCCACCTTGACTCCCAAATTTATACCCCAGTGTGGACCCCTCTCCCTGGCTTCAAACTCAAATGGTCACAGCTAGACAATGTCCTCTCAACTGCCTAATGGGCTTATCAAATGCTAGGCAACTCATAGCTCACCTTTCCTCTGGTCTTCCATATTTCAGCAAATGGCACTTCCATTCCCTCAGTTGTTCCAGGTAAAACCCTCCAGATCATCCTCAGGCCTGCCCTATATGGGCGACCTTGTTTCCTGGCCCATCACACTCAGTGGGGCTCTTTGATACAGACCTCTGCTCTTGTCTTTAGCAATTTCCAAACCTCATCAAATCTCTGTGGCCAGGTTCTATATTCTGCATTGGCGTGGCCCACAGGCTCAGCGAACTGGAGCACAGCAGTCAGAAGAGCTGTGCCACACAGGTTTGGATCCCCAGAACCCCCTCCTGACCTAGAGTACTCTGCAGCAGACTCATGACAGCCACTTCAGAGAGTTTTTGCGGGACAGGGCTGTTTCCTTGGCTCAGGGGAGCCATGCTGCCATTGTTGGTAAGATTTCTGAGTAAGGAAAATTCACAAAGTATCTCACCACTGTCCTTCTCCAGTGGTAGACAAAATATGATTTGTTCTTAGACAGCCCCAATCCACCAGCTCACATTCAAAATGGAACACATAACATTATCATGGCCGGTTGCTGGGCAACAGAGTATAGTGGGGCTATCAAGTTTCCCAACTGGTGTGCCAGGGAAAGGTTAAGAGCTAAAGGATTCCTTTAGCTCTTGGAGCAGCTACCAGAGCCTCAGGCTCCTCATTCTTTAGACACTAGCATCAGTTTTCCCTACCATGCTGTGGAAGTACTAGTCTATGAGTGCCATGAGGGAAGGAAGATTGGGAAGCATTGTATGGAGCTAAAAGAAAGGTTTCAATAGGTTGCAACCTTGGAAGACTTCCTCCTAAGTGTGCTTGCTTGAACTAGAGATGTGAAGTTGAGTAGCTCAAGCTTGGATTCTGGGACTCCAGGAAAGGGGAAGGTGGTGTGAAGGGCAGGAGGTAAGAATTAGCTGCTTCCAGGACATGGATGGTTCTGATACTTAGACCCAACATTCAATAAGCTTAAGAGCTGAAGAAATGACAAGAGAGAAATGGTCACTAAGTGAATGAAAAGGAACCAAGAATGACTGCTTGGCATGGTCAACCCTACCTTGCCCACCATGTCCTTCCCAACCCAAACTGTACATGACCACAAAGGAATGGAAAGTGGTAGTGTTATACGTGTATTCATTTTCTCCCAGTTCCAATGAACAATAAATTACAATCTCCTTCTCACCATTCATCAAAACTTTCCAAATGCAGTTGCCTGATTTCAAAAGGAAATGGCTGGCAACCATTTGCAATGATCACCTGCATAATTTTAAACTGCCAATATTTACATCTGAAGAAATGCTACCCAGGTAATTACATGGAGCTTGGCTTCTCAGGAACTAGTGAGTTTGGCTGTTCTGTCATAACTTACCTTCCCTCTGTATAGAATGACACTGGCAGGTGGGAAAGCAAGGAATATTTTGGGAACACCACCAACCACAAAGTGGAATCAACCAAAAGAGAAAGAAGTTCATGCATTCATTCCAGGAACCTCAGGACACCCTGGACATTATGGGCCAGGCAATTCTTGGTGTGGGGACTGTTCTACTCATTTAGGATGGTTAGCAGCAAGTGCCTTTAGTCTCTGTCCACTAGATACAGCTGTGACAATCAGAAATGTCTCCAGAGATTGCCAAATGTCACCAGAGGGCAAAATCCCCACTGAGAACAACTGGCTCAAAAAATATTTCTTGAGCCCCTGCACATCATGGAAGCCATCAGGGACATAATAGTCTCTGTGTTCAGATAACTTACAGTCTACTGGAAAAGCCAAACCCTAAGAGCTCAAACACATAACAATAAATATATAACTACACATTTATAAGTGTTATGAAGTAGAGAATACCACCACGTGTAAATTAGGGATCTCACTTAGATGGGGGGTGACGTCAAGAAGCCGTGCTAAGGAAATGGAACTCAAAGGTTGTAACTTGACGTTTAAGTAGGAGTGGTCAGGGAAGAGTAGGGTAAAGAACATTCCAAGAAGAAACAGTATGTGCAAAGGGTCTGGGATGGGGTAAAATCCTGACATGTTGAGGGATCAGAAAGGCCAATGCAGCTGAAGCATACTGATAAAGACAGAGCATGTCCTAAGATGAAGTCAGGGAGTGAGGGTGGACCAGATTAGATCATGGTCAGAAGGTCTAAACTACTTCTAAGTCCTACCAGAAGGCACTGTGCAGCACCATTTGAGACAGCAGTGACCAAAGCAGACAAGGCGTCTATACTCAGAAAACCCCCGCTCTAATGGGGGAGCTGGTTGCCATATAACAGCATCCCCTATCGCTGGGTGGAAGTGTCTGGAAGGATGTCAGAGAGGCCATCGGTGGAGCCTGTGCTGGCTGTGACCATAGTCCAGGGGAAGAGTGCCAGTGACATGGATTGGAGGGTTAGCGCTGGAGATGCAGAGGGGTTGTTACATAGAAAGAGCAGTGCCCAAAGGCCCTCGGTTTTGGAAGGGACATTTAGGCTTATCTAACCTAGTTTCTATAGATGCTGATATGCCCTTTTTAATAACCCAAGTGAAAGACATACACACTCCTGCCTGTACATCTCCAGTAATTACTGTAGTTGTCCTAGAGGAGTCTGGGTACTTTCTTCAAACACCGGTCAGTTTTTCAAACATTTAAAAACTGTTAATCCTCTTCAAGCTAAATATTCCCATTTCCTCCCACTGATCCTCATGTGACATAACATCAGAACCCCTCCCCACTCTGTGTATCTTAGAGAATATACTCCCATCCATAGCCATCAATCTGCGATGTATTGTGTGTGTAACACAAGCACCACTCAAGTCATATACGACTTACCACTTTCATCTCCACAAAAAAAAAAAAAAAAGTGGGGCATGGGGCATACAATAAATTTAAATCAAACCCTGATATCTACACTTCTGGCTTTACTGTTTCATGTAACTTTTTCTTATATTTTAAGATCCTAGGATATAAGATCTTTATCAATTAATTACAATTTGCCTGTTAACGAAGGTAACATCTGGCCCTGGTCTGTCTTCCTAAAAACTGATTGCAAGGATTACCAAGCAAAATAAACATTGACAATGAGGAAAAAATATACTAATGCTAATAAGATAAAATGCTCATTTCAAATAAACGAGCGATCTTTGCCATAGCACTTCCGTACACCTCTGGGAAAGACATCTGCAGCTATGGTTTCAATAAAATTGTGGAGCTGTGTTTTTGAAATGCCTTAAGGAAACTCTGTGCTTGGGAATCTGTGGTTCTACATTAATGTCAAAAGCCCAGGAGGTCATGAATGACTCATAATGTCCCACTGCTTTTTGAATGGCTCCACATCTAAATCCACAGTTGGCAGTGAAACAAAGGACAATATAATAAGCATTTTATGCTGTTTTGAAAGCAAGCTTTTCGCTTTAACTGTATGAAAAGAAAAAGAGGTTCATTCCGTCAAAGAGTTCAATTTTCTGAACTACTACCCAAATACATTCCTTTTTGTTATATTAGTTCTTATGATCCAAAATGACAAGGTCACAGAAAAAAAACAATTGGGTTTTCCTTTTTTTTCCCCTCAAAAAAGCTGCATTAAATTTAAATTGGATTCTATCAAATCTAGCTACATGGGGACATTTGCTGTTACTTATCTGGATCTGAATTTTCTAGACCAGTGCTTCTCAAACTTTAATAGGCATATAAATCACCTAGACTTCTTGATGAAATATGGGCTGTCATTCAGAAGTAGGACCTGAGATACTGCATTTCTGAGGGTTTTTTTTGAAGTTTTTACATTTTAATTTTGAGGGGGGAGGGGAAGAGAGAGAGGAGGGAGAGAGAGAATCCCAGGCAGGCTCCATGATGTCAGCACAGAGCCCAATGAGGGGCTTGATCCCACAAACTGTGAGATGATGACCTGAGCCAAAATCCAGGGCCGGATGCTTAACTGACTGAGTCACGCAGGCGCCCCTTGAGATGCTGCAGTTCTAACCAGTAGGTGATGTCACTTTACCAGAGACACCACTGTGGTCAGCAGGCTGTTTCTTAGGCCACAGACTCTCCCTAGATGGCTGCTCTCTGTAAAAAGAAGTTGGTGTGGAGGGTCACCTAAGGATCTTTCCAGTTTTAAACATGATTTCAAATAATCTTTATTTCTTTAGTATCTATATATCATGAGTGTTTTTTTTTTTAAGTTTATTTATTTATTTTGAGAGAGACAGAGACAGCCTGAGCAGGGAAGGGGCAGAGACAGAGGGAGCAAGAGAGGATCCCAAGCAGGCTCTGCACTGTCAGCACATAGCTTGAACTCACAAAACCATGAGATCATGAACTGAGCCAAAACTGAGAGTTGGATGCTTAACCGACTGAGCCGCCCAGGCACCCCTATCATGAGTCTTTTTAATCCAGAAAGACAATATAAATTTAGCAGTATGTCTCACTCCCTATAATGGATGGCTGTTTAAAAATAATTAACCAATCATTTTATAAAATGAGTCATGCCTTTAAGTCTCTAGAGAAATGGATTACTTAAAGAATTCTGGGTTTCCACAAAGGAAATAATCTCCAAGTGTTTGTTTCAACAGTCTGAGTTTTCTTTTGTAGGGATTTTTTTTTTTTTTTAGCATTGAACACCTATGTGACATGAAAGTCTGCTGCTCTTGTTAAAATTTGCAAGATGGGAGTATTTGTTGAGGTCATGTCCACAAACTCCACACATGCAGGGAGAAATGTAGCCATCTCGGCTTTATAGAAAGCAGGCACAATAAACGGAGAGCCCTCCACGGACACTTGTCCAGAAGTGAAGAAGACACACAGATAGACACACATGTGGTCTTCCCTACTTTCTAGTGGCTCTCAACTTGAGAGGCAGATCAAAATTACATTAGGGGAAGAAGTCTGTCAAAAATTCCTATGTCCGGGGTCACTTGAATGATTTAGTTGGTTAAGTGTCTGACTCTTGGGACGCCCGGGTGGCTCAGTCGGTTAAGCGTCCTGCTTTGGCTCAGGTCATGGTCTCATGGTTTGTGGGTTTAAGCCCTGCGTTGGGCGCTGTGTTGACAGCTAGCTCAGAGCCTGGGGCCCGCTTCAGATTCTGTATCTCTTTCTCTCTCTGACCCTCCCCTCCTCGTGCTGTCTCTCTCTGTCTCTCAAAAATAAATTTTAAAAACATTAAAAAATATTTGGAAAAAAAAATGTCTGACTCTTGGTTTCAGCCGAGGTCATGATATCATAGTTTGTGAGTTCAAGCCCTGCATTGGGCTCTGTGTCAACAGCGTGGAGCCTGCTTGGGATTCTCTGTCTCCTCCCCTCTCTTTCTGCCCACCCCCCTTGTTCTCTATCTCTTTTAAAAATAAATAAATAAACATTTAAAAATTATTCAAAAAATTCCAGTGTCTCCACACACCCAATTTAAATGGTCTGAGTTAGGACCTGGCCATGAGTGTCTTTCTTTAAAGGCTCCTTAGACTATTCTAGTCAGATGTAATCAATATAGCTAATGTGTAAAAAAGTTGCTCTGAAATAAATAAATAATAAAGTGGGAATCCTAGGAGATCTTGTAAGTGCGAGCAGTATACTTAATTTTGTATTTGCCCTAAATGTGATCACAATCCTCACCTGATGAAAATATATATCACACAAAATAATAATGACTTTTTTCACGAGCTGGCTTATGTAGAATACTCCTGAATTCCTATAACAAGTGTCTGAGACAAAAGTCCTCAGGAACATTTAAACACCCATCACCAAATATCATGTTTCCCCACTCTTAATCAAAAGTTTCAAATGATAAGCTGATTAAGCAAAGTGAAGTTTAATAAGAAGGAATATAAATTCCATCACAAATCACCACCATTGCAGGGCAAGCCCCAAATGGAGGAAATGTGACTTGGCCCGTGTGAAAAAGACTTAGAGGTTTTAATCAATTTCAAGCTCAGTATGAATTAGCAACATTGTGTGATTACCGGCAACTCAAAACAAAACTAGGCTGCATCGATGGAAGTAGAGTTTTCACAAAATGAGACATAAGACCTGTTTTGTATTAGTCAGACCACATCTAGAAACTTAGGCTCATTTAAAGGAGCATAAGTTGAAATGAGAGAGGGAGGTGAAAAGGCTCAATAGCATACCTTAAGATGAGGTGTGGTTGAAAGAAGTTAAGATGTTTAAATTTTTTTCAAGTATATTTATTTATTTTGAGAGAGTGAAAGTGAGAAAGAGAGTGGAGGAGGGGGCGAGAGAGAAGAGAGAATCCCAAGCAGGCTCCAGCAGTCAGCAGAGAACCTGACACAGGGTTTGATCTCAAGAACTGTGAAATCATGACCTGAGCTGAAATCAAGAGTCAGACACTTAACTGACTGAGCCACCCAGGTGCCCTAAAAGAACTGGAGATGTTTCATCCACAGAAGCAGAGCCGGGTGGGTGGTGGTGGGGCACGTGGTTGGTATCGAAAGGTTACCAGGCAGTTCTGTTCTGCCAAATGCGGTTTCCATACTGAGACACCATCAAGCTTCCTTGTAAGAATGGAGGAAGAAGTCTATTATTAAAACCATTTTAAGCACCTAACTGTGCAAATGATTTATTTGAGGACTTCTGGGCTTGAAGAACAATGGTAGCCTCATTCCACATTTCTCCCTCACTTTTTGAAAGCAAATAGAGAATCAAATGCCTTCAATTCTCCTGAAGAAGAGAAGACACTTTTCGGATTATCTATAAGAAGAAGAAAATATATATACAGATTCGAAAGAGCTCCCACAGCCCTCTAGCTTGTGGATGAGAAAGTGGGGGGGGGGGGTGTTGGAAGAATGAACAGGGTGGGTGTATTGTCCTAGAAGAAGTGCAGACAAAATCACCTCTAGGAAGAGAAAGAGAAAGCACAGGGACCTGGTAATTCATAGCCTTTATTAAAGAGAAGAGCCCCAAAGTGTACCAGTCAGGAAAGGCCACTCTCAGGGAGGCAGAGTTTGTTGGGGAGAATCCAGTATATAAAGAAGATGTGGTACTTAGAGAAAAGCAATGAGGGGAAAAAACAAAAAGTAAGGATCTTGCAGGAGAGAAAGAGAAATAACACAGTAACTGGGTGACTCAATGAGTTAAGAGTTCCACTTTGGCTTAGGTCATGATCTCACGGTTTGTGAGTTTGAGCCCTGCATCACCTCAGATCCCCAGTCCTTCTCTCTCTCCAACCCTCCCCAGCTCATTTTCTCTCTCCTCTCTCCTTTCTCTCTCTCTCTGTCTCTCTCTCTCAAAAATAAATAAATATTTAAAAAATTATTGAAAAAACCCATCCTCCATTGCTCACAAACTGAAAACTTTCCTTGAGTGGAAAAGGAAGGGTAGTGGGTACAGCCAGCGTGTTATAATTGAGCGTAACCCCAGGGGCCCCGTGAGAACAGATCCACCATCTCTCTCTGATGCAGGGGAAGAGGAGTAAAACTACTATTCTAGAGCAGCGAGCTACAACATCACATATGGTAGCCATTCACCACAGGTGGCTTTTGGGGAATTGAACTGTGGTCAGTCCAAACTGAGACGTGCTGTAAGTATAAAATCCATGCTAGATTTCAAAGACTTAACATGAAAAAAAGAATGAAAAAGATCTCGTTAATAATTTTTTGTATTCACTGCTGAATCACACTATTAGCCGTAAATATGATTATAATCGTCCCCTGATTAAAATACATACCAGGCAAAATATACCACAGGCAAAATTGAAATAATATTTTGCTTACGTTGTGTTAAATATGTTGCTAAAATTAATTTCACCTGTTTCTTATGAGTTTTTAAATGACAATACTAGATAATTTAAAAATTATATATATGGCTAACATTACATCTTTATTGGACAGCATTGGCCTACAGGGAAAGATCAGGAAAAAAGGAGGAACTACCTGACAGTTATGCTCATTCGAATATGAAACAGGCTATCTTAAGAAGTATATAAACTATTGTTACTTAGAAAATAAAACACTGTGACAACTGCTTCTGGCCAGGATGGAAAAACAGGGATTAGATTATCCTAGCACGTTAAGCAACTAGAAGGCTGGATAAAATATTTAAAAACAATAGTTTTTAGACACTGTTCAAGAAGTAGATCAGGACGGGGATTCCTGAGAAAAGGAAAATGGAGGCGGGGAGCCGTTCACCTGTCCCGGCGCACCATCTTACCCATTCTAAGCTGAGGCACCGTGAAGAGACCAAACAGGGCCTCGTGGTGCCAATGAGTTGAGGAAACAGAAATTGGAGTTCACCAAAGCCAGGCTGGTATTTGTGAGACAGAATGCTGGAGAGGAGGGAGATACACAGAGAGAAAGCTCCAGAGATCTTCAGTGGGATCCTCTTCAGTCTTTGACTCAGTACTGACTTACACGTGTGTGTCAGGAAACTACCAAAGGCTAGACAGAGAATCGCCAGAAAAAAGTTGGCAAAACAACCCCTGGGGCTCACACTGGGGTGGGTGGTTGTGGTCTTCTCACCAGCCAGAGTGAAAAGAACTCTTTTTTTTTTTTAATTAAAAAAAATTTATTTGTATTTTTATTTTATAAAATATAAATTCTTACAGAGCCTGATCAGGGCTTGAACTCACGAACTGTGAGACCATGATCTGAGCCAAAGTCAAATGCTCAACAGACTGAGCCACCCAGGAGCCCCAAGAATACTTTAAAAAAATTTTTTTTTAAGTCTCTTTTTAAATGTTTATTTTTCAGAGAAAAACAGAGACACGGACAGAGCACAAGCGGGGGAGAGACAGAGAGAGAGGAAGACACAGAATGCAGAGCAGGCGCCAGGCTCTGAGCTGTCAACCCAGAGCCCAAGGTGGGCTCAAACCCACAAACCTTGAGATCATGACCTGAGCCCAAGCTGATGCTCAACTGACGGAGCCTCCCAGGTGCCCCTTAATTTTTTTTAATTTTTAATTTTTTTTTTTTTTTTAGAAAGAGAGAGAGAGGGAGTGTGAGTGGGGAAGAGCAGCAGAGGGGGGGAGAGAGCGAGAGACAATCCCAAGCTGGCTCCATGCTCAGTGTAGAACCTGATGAGGGGATTGATTCCATGACCCTGGCTGGGATCATGATCTGAGCCAAAATCAAGAGTTGGATGCTTAACTGACTGAGCCACCCAGGTGCCCTGAAAAGAACTCTTAGTATACGGACATTGAGGAGAATACTGAGAAGGACTTCACTATTAATTAATAGCCATTGACTAATGGTTATTCTGGTCTCACCCTAACAAAGCTTAAAAACAAGCCCTGAAAGGAGGAAACTTATTACCAGCACCCTGACTGCATACAAAAACAAAATACACTAGTTGTACTATATACAAAAACACCATTTAAAAGCATACAACAAAATCCAGCATCCAACAATGTAAAATTCAAAATGTCTCGCATCTAATATTAGTATCTTTGTTGCTGAAGCGAGCACCGCCTAGCATCTAGTGAAAAATTACCAGGCTTCCAAAGAATTTGGAAAATACAGCATATAACCAGGACAAAATTAAATGAATAGAAACCGAACCAAAAATATCAGAGATGATGGAATTAGCAAACAAAGACGTTAAAATAGCTATTATAAATATGCTCCATATATTCAAAAAAGTAGAGAAAAACACAAACATGGTAAGAAAAAGAGAAGATTAAAAAAAGACCAAAATATAATTTACAGAGTCGAAAAATATGATACCTGAAATTAAAAAACACATTAGATGGGATTAACTGTTGATCAGACACAACAAAAGAAAAACTCAAAGACTGTGAAGACATAGCAATAGTAATTAATCAAAATGAATCATAGAAGGGAAATAAAAGACTGAAAATGAACAAAATATGATTGATTTCTGGACCGATGAAGTGGTCACAGAAGTGCCACAAGAACAAGACAGAGAAGGGATAACAGAAGACTGTTGAAATCTAAGTTTGATGAGATCTGGAAACCCACAGGTTCAAGAAGCTCAACCAACTCCAAGCAGAATAAACATTAAAAGAAATATTATCAAGATCCATCACGATCAAATTGCTGCAACCCAGTGCTAATGAGGACAAATTTAAAGCAGCCCGCCCACTGCCCCAAAGCATATTTGTTTAGAGGAAGTAAGATAAAACAGGCATCTCATCAGAAAGCATGCAAGGCAGAAGATAATAGAGTAACTTCTTTAAAATAGTAAAAGAAGAAAAATAAAAAGAAAAGGAAAAAGAAATCCTGTATCTTAAACCCAGTAAAAAAAAATTTTTTAAGTGAAGAAAAAAAATACTTTTCACCAAAATTTTTTTAAAAAGCTGAGAGAATCAATTGCTAGCATACCTGCACTAAAAGAAATGGGCATCTTCATGGGGCCAACACATGCACCACAAAAAAAAAAAAGACAGAAAAAAATGATACTGGATGAATACCTGTATTTATACCAAGGAATGAAGAGAATGGTAAGAACGGTAAGTGGCAAGGATGGTAAAATGGTAAGAATAAGGGGAAATAGTATTAAAAAGTTGAAAT
Organism: Helogale parvula; assembly: GCA_004023845.1. Lineage (NCBI taxonomy): Eukaryota > Metazoa > Chordata > Mammalia > Carnivora > Herpestidae > Helogale > Helogale parvula. The sequence goes on from PJEM01002797.1 coordinate 154,054, forward strand.
TTTTATGACTTTAGAAAATAATTAAATGTCCAAAGCAAAAAAATATGATATATAATATATAATGTGGCATTTGTAATAATGTGTAATTCATATTTATATGCAGATGTATATTTTCATATATATACATGTGCAATATTTATTACATATTATTAAAATGCATGATGACAACAGCACAAAGGACAGGAGCAAACAAATAAAGCAATGAAATGAAGCCTTGAAACTTCTATAAACGATACTGTGTGCTGGGGAAGAAAACGCGATTCCCCTCCACAGAGAGGGAGAGGGACATATATGCCAACAGGGGGCGGTTCTTCAACAGGATGGTGTTTCTCCCCGGGGAACATCTGGCCACATCTGGAGACACTGTGGGTTGTCACAGCCAGCCACCCTACGGTGCCCAGGATGGCCCCCACGACAAAGAATCGTCCAGCTCCAGGGGTCACCAGTGCTACTGTGGAGACACCCTGAGACAGACGCAGGCCTGCCGATTGCAGAGATGCTTCCAGAACGCCTATCACTCCTGGGGAGGCACACAAGTGTGGGTTTCAAGACGGGCTGTATAAACTGGGAACCTCGAGGGGCACCTTCTCCACGGGTGACCGAGTTCAAGCGGGTGGGACTCTCAGGGCAACCGGATCTGCCACCTTCAGTGCCTGGCGCCCAGCACCTTTCTGAAAGCTCTCAGAAAGGCCTGGCCTGACGCCAAACCCCAGGGGCTCAGGCTCCACCTTCCGTCTCCAGAAACCTGGGAGTGCAGCTTTCTCTTCAGACACCTCAGCAAATTGTTTCAGTGCCTCCTGAAACTCAGAGACTATTTTCCGCAGCTCAGAAAGGACTTTTGGCATGAGAGAAACAAGTGTCTTGCGAGTGGGGGTAGGGGACAGGAAATGACTGGAAATGACTGACTGGAAAGCCGTGGAATGTTCAGTGCAATTATAATCAAAGTATCTCGGCCTCTTGAAGTTTAGAGAGCCACCTCATTCACGTCAGCATGTTATCCTGTAAAGAAGGTTGGGCAGTTATCACCCCCAATAAGAAAACAGAGGGTAAAATAATAAATAAATGACTTTTCCAAGGCCTCCCTTCTACATGTTTGGAGCCCATGCTCTCGGATGCCTAGTCTGCCTACAGAGGTACACGCAATCCTCTCCGTGGGGACTGGAGTTAGGTTCGGGGCGGGCCAGGCAGAGGCGGGAGGCCCTCAGGACCATGGCTCTAACCCCCATTCCTGGGGGCTCCAGGAATGTCCTTCTCTGGTATTATCCCAGGTTGAATAGAGCTGCCTTGCCTGGAGTTAAGCTCCCTCCCCACAGGGCAGTCCGCATCCAGTGAATGTCAGAGGACAGAGGTCCAATCTCTTTGCCAAAACTGGATGTCTCTGGAGGGCCCCCCAGCTCCAGGGTTTTCTCTAGGCTTGGCTGAGGCCTTTGCTATAACAGCGCCGCCATTAACTTCTTCCTCTGCCCGTCCAGCTTCCTCCATCCCTTCACAGGTGTGGAGCCCCAGACATGCCCTGAAATCCTGCTGCATGTGCACACATGCACATGGTCTCACACACACACACACACACACACACACACACACACACACACACACTCATCGCTGAGTCGGGGAAGCAAGAATGGTACATAACGCAGGCAGTTCGTTTTCCATCTCCTCTACACCTTTGCTGACCTTTGCCCTCACCTGCTGCTCTCTTCTGGACAGCCAGGAGCCTGGGGCCCCCTGGAGCCTGGACTTTCCACACATTCTTCATACCATCTTGTACCCAGAGAAGCAGGTAAAGGAGATTTCTGGGGGTGCAAGTGGATTTAGAGGCTCCTACCAAATCATGTATAGGTACTCACTCATCACAGTCCTATAGGATCAGCACTGACCTCAGCCTGTGACCTCAAGGTGGCCAGGCCTCGGTGGAATTTTCTAGAGACTGGTGGTCCCAAATCCAACCACAGGAGTGAGAACAACCAACCCCATTCCCTTGAAAGACATGACCACGGTGTCCAGAAATTCTAAAAACATTACAGAAGAGTACATACAGGCCCAAGTCGCTTGGCGTAACACTGAGGGTGAGGTCTGATTGAAATGAAAAGCTCGGGGTCGCCACGCGAAATGGGCTGTGGAGTCACAGGAGGAGTACGTGTGTCCAGTGCTGCTCTCTCTCGGATTTCCAGAGTCCACTGGATGCAGCAAGGAGACACAATTTGCAGAAAATAGCCCCCACGGAGAGTCCAGGGTCCCACGGACCGCACAGCTGCTATTCCCCAAACAGAATATGGATAAAGCCATCATGATACATCGAAATGAAAATGTACAAATTGATTTATTTTACCCATTATCTACAAACTGAGTGAGTCTTCAGGAATAAGGTTTCTTTCGGGTTACATAAAGCTCTCTTCTGAGACTTATGTGGTGGGGGAGGGGCTGCAGGGAGGGTGTGGCCACAGAAATTTGTGGGATCTTAACAGAGACAGTGCACCTCTCCCCCTCCACCTGCTTTTACCAGGCTCTCTGGCCCAAGAGCCCATTACTAGCACTTTCACATCCTGGTGTGAATGCGTAGATTTATTAACAAGCCACAAATTGTGCTTGTCCCCTTGTCTAGGCTGATACAGAAATAGAAACTCAGGTTCCAGGGACACCTGGGTGGTGCGGTTGGTTAAGCGTCCGACTCTTGATCTTGGCTCAGGTCATGATTTCAGCGTTTGTGAGTTCGAGCTCCAAAGCGGGCGCTGTGCTGACAGCATGGAGCCTGCTTGGGATTCTGTCTCCCTTTCTCTCCGCCCCTCCTCCACTTGTGCTTTCTCTCTCTCTCAAAATAAACAAATACACCAAAAGGAAAAAAGAAACTCAAGAATCTCAAGACATCTGTGTGTGTGTACATGTGTACGCGCATGTGAGTGTGGCTATTTCTGTACTAATAAAGTGGAGTATCTGTTCCTTTCAGGGATCTATAAAATTCGATTCCATTTTCATAAAATGGTTTTTAAAATCAAGTAAGAGAGCTGTCAGAGTTTCTTCTATCTCTTTTTACTTGGGTCTTCTCCCATCCCTTGCCTCCTTTTCTTTCTTTTTTTTTTTTTAATGTTTTTAAATTATTTTTGAGAGAGACAGAGAGACAGTATGAGCAGGGGAGGGTCAGAGACAGAGGGAGACACAGAATCTGAAGCAGGCTCCAGGCTCTGAGCTAGCTGTCAGCACAGAGCCCGACACGGGGCTCAAACCCATGAACCATGAGATCATGACCTGAGCGGAAGTCGGATGCCCAACTGACTGAGCCTCCCAGGCGCCCTCCTCACCTCCTTTTCAACGTCAGCAAGATATGACCAATGGCTCAAGGAAACATCCAGGTCCACATTCAGGACAAGAAAGAAAGGCGGGAGTGGAGTGCACACGGCCATCCTCAAAGATGCTTTCACAGGACAGCTCTTGTTTGAAAATGTGCCTTCATTTTACAATAGCTTCAGCTGACTTCCTGCTCATCAAATGACCTGACTAGTCTGGTACCTCCAAAGAACTAGTATCTTCAAAACCACTGCTAGGAAATGCATAAGACAAGAAATTTAGGAGGACCCATGTAATATAGTAAGTATGCAAAATCATTCATATAATTAACAGTTCACGGGCCATTGCGGGAAAGTGAGGTATGCCATTTCTGAACCAGCGCCTAAGAGCTGAAATCTCGAGATCACAGTCCTCACGCGGCTGCTGGTATCCAGCCACTTCCCGTGCCTGTCTCCAAAGGAACAGAGGATGGACTGAAGAAAATATCGGAATAAAATCTTGTTTTACTTATTTATAAGTACTAATATAACCTTTTTCCATCAGAGGCATATTTGCCTGGAATTAAGAGCTAAAAAGACATGCTGTTTTCGTCAGCAACAGAAAGACGTGTCATGGCACCTGAGCGTGCGACCACGGTGACCATATCCCAACAGAAAGAAGAAACAATTTGGAATAAAGTAACAGAAGAATTTGCAAATAGCTTGGGAAAAGCTATCAAACAGCCCAGTTTGTACACTTAAAAAAATTCCTAGATAACGTTATCCTGCTGTAGAAAAAGCGATATTCACTGTAAAGTTCACTGTGTGGGTTCTAGTCCTGATTCACGGCAGCCCGAGGGAGTCCCTCTGCCCCGCTGAGCCTCCACTTCCCCATTTGGCAGGTGAGCCCCTCTTTCCCCATCTCAGGTTGTGAGTGTGAGGTGGGGGTCTTTTCCCGCGCATTTATCTAGGTGCCCTGGCTGTGCCCTCGGGTCTGTTAGGAGGCCTCGTAGGCCAGGTGACAGGAATTCTGCCAGAGGAAGGGAGCCAACAGGAGGCAGGTTTGCTGATGGGCCTCTCAGGACATGTTTTCCTTCTGTGATTATCCTAATCATCTATTCTGACTCCTTTAAACAACCCCACACTTTCAGGTCTCTAAAAACTCAGATTTATGGTTGTTTCAAGCCACAGAATCCCCTCACGGGGATAGCCCGAGGGAGATTTTTCTAAAGAGCACCCTCTGTGAAGAGCAGGAATTCATGGATTACTGGCAGGTGACAGGTAAGCAAGCAAAGTCATGATAAGATTATGAACTTTGTAGTAAAAGAATGTAGAGAAGAGCACGCCGTGTAACTTCAATTATATAAGGTTTAAGAAAGTTAAAAGATAATCTATGGAGACAGAAATAAGAACACTGATTTCTGGGGAACCTGGGGGGCTGAGTCGGTTGAGCATCTGACTCTTGATTTTGGCTCAGGTCATGATCCCAGAGTCCTGGGATTGAGCTCGGTGTCGGGCTCCGAGCTGAGCACAGAGCCTGCTTGGGATTCTCTCTCTCTCTCTCTCTCTCTCTCTCTCTCTCTCTCTCTCTGCCCCACTCCTTCTCTCTCTTGCTCTCTCTCTCTCTCCAAATAGTGTCTGCCAATGTGGGAATGACTGATGACCAGGAGGAGGCACCAAGAACTTTATAGGGACAAGGGAATGTTCTACATCTAATAAAGTATTGGCTGCGTGGTCTATACATTTACTAAAACTCAGAGGGGGCGCCTGGGTGCCTCAGTCAGTTAAGCGACCGATTACAGCTCAGGTCATGATCTCATGGTTTGTGAGTTCAAGCCCCGTGTCAGGCTCTGCACTGACAGCTCAGAGCCTGGAGCCTGCTTCGGATTCTGCATCTCCCTCTCTCTCTGCCCCTCCCCCATTCATGCTATGTCTGTCTCTCAAAAAAAAAAAAATAAAAATGGTAAAATTTAAAAAAATTTTAAAAACTCACTGAACAGTAAACAAAAAGATAATGAAATTTTTGAGAACTGAGCATACATCACACTGAAGACACATGCAGAGAAACATGTATAAACACACACACACATTAAATGCGTATCACTCATGTTGGGGGGACCTGACATTCACAAGCACAGAGCTTGTGCGGAGGTAGGAGAGACAGCACAGCATATGAGCAGCATGGGTTGTGACATCTCAAGCTTTGTGGGCATGAACCCCACTCCTGTGTGACCTTGGGTGAGTCATGTAACTTCTTCACTCACTGCCCCTGATTCCTCTAGGAAACACGGAGCACAGTTTAATGTGCAGGGAGCTGCACTGCAGCGCAGGGGGAAGGACTTGAGGAGGGGTCATGGCGTCACGGTGGCTATGCAGTGGTCTCTCCCTGTTCTGCTAGTCTATTTCACGGCCCAGCTGAACGTAGTGTATGGAAGAAGATTCAAATTTGTAATTCCTTAAGCCAAGCAACTTTGCACAGTTACTTTTTATAAGTTTATAAACTCCACTGTTGCTCCTTCAATAGACTGTTGTGAGGTTTTTAAATTTTATTTAAATGTTTATTTTTGAGAGAGAGAGCGCGTGTGTGTGCAAGTGTGGATATGAGCGGGGGAGGGGCAGAGAAAAGGAGAGAGAATCCCAAGCAGGCTTCATGCTTTCAGTGCAGAGCCTGATGCGGGGCTTGAACTTGAGAACCATGAGATCATGCCTTGAGCCAAAGTCGGACACTTAACCAACAGAGCCACCCAGGCACTCCCAGTATATTGTTAAAGTAGTTAATCTAGATACATATTTGGAAAGGCAGAAATGTACACTGATTGCATTTTTATAATATGCTATTTTAACTGCCAGTCTTTGTGGTATTTTTACTTCTTGTTCAGCAAAGGGCAGTTTTTACACCTACCACTGACTACCACCAAAAGAAACCTACAGGTTTCCTAGATGTTATGGATTTTGTATTTCTTCCCCAACATGCTGATATCTGAGTGTGTCAAAAAGGATCATCAGAACGTGAGTCCCCAAGGTCACCTGGCAGAAGACGGCTTAGCAGACCACCACGGGAGCCCTTGGACTGACCCTGACTCAGCTGCCGCATTGTCGAAGCGGAAGGGAGGGAGGGCTTGACTGACAGCCCAGTGCCAGGCTACCTGGAAGTCACAAGCTCTCAGTGACATGGCACAAAGAAACTGAGTTAATAGTAACAATGGTAATGACCATCGTAGCTGACATTATCAGGCACTTGCTACGTGTCAGACGCTGTTCTAAGGGCTGTAAGCCACAATATCACCACCCCCATTTTGCAGGTGGTGAAACTGAGGCAATCAATGGAAGTAATATCCTTAAGATCACACAGCCAGCAAACAGGAAAGCAGAGATTTGAATCTACACATGGACTGCTTTACTAGGAAGCGATTTGAAACTAAAAAAATAAATACAAAACATGTTCTTATGTTTTCAGAAAGTTCAAGCACAAGTTAAAGGACTCGTGCTGGGTTTTATTCTATTATCTTGATGACTCAAGTTGTTTCGCGTACTATTTTTTTTACCCCCTATGAGTATTTTAAATTCATTTTCAGGTTATTTCGAAGCAACAATAATTAGAAAAGGCAAAGCACTACAAGTGAAGAGACTCATGTATTAGTCTCAGCTTTGCCATAAAACTTAGTGTGTGACTTTGGTCGAGGCATCAGTTTCTCCTATTTATGAAAGGGTTCCTTTCTTTAACTAAAAGAGTTTGGCGTGTGTGAAGTGTCATCTGTGAACTGAAGAAACGCTGCCTGTCAGAGCAGATGGCCGGGGCAGGTTGCCAGGGGCTGGGGACTCCGTCCTGGCCACGACGGCTGTGCACAGTGGTCTTCCCTCTGCATTTTGGCTGCGCACCAGCCTCAGATGCCAAGGGAGACGTGCTCGAGTTGGCCAGCACCCACGGCAACTTCAGAAAGAAGAAAATCAAAGCACAGGGATGATCAAATTCTCTCAAGTAATATTAAACAAAAGCATGCCACCCTCCTTCCTATTTCCTCCGAAAGCACTTCTCATGTTTGCAAAGAGAATGACGAGGCGGGTGTATCAGCGCGTCACCCTCCCTGATGTAGTGTGTGGGCTGGCAGCTCCTCACACATCCCCCCATTTTACAGGAACCAGTTCAGTTTCAGTGCCGGGTCTTGTTCTCAAGGAGCAAGAGGCCCGCTAACCACGGCCTGATGCGTTGGAGTCCTGACACTATACTGATGCTGTGATTTTAAGGTATTTGACAAGAGGAGCAAACGGTAGGTTTTCATTCGTCATAGACATGCGGTGACCCTCCTATTTAGAGAAAATAAGGTACGGATCTGTCCAGAATTTATATTTTTAGGATGTGTAGTCACTTTTGTCCCACCAGCCCACCAGGCAAATCCATGGAGGCCATAAAAAGGTTAATAAACAATTATAACTTTCCATGCTGTGTGGTTTGTTCCCTCAAATGCTGTATTTATTTGCATATTGAAAACTACTCATTAAGGGCCTTTCAGGCATAAGGAGCTTAAGAAGACAATGTTCCAATCTCCGTTATAAGATTTAGAAGACATGTTAAGAGGCCTAAGAACTTCTGCAATTCCATTTTTTTAAATATCCAAGAATTCGTCACCTTAGTGACAGCCAAAGTGTACATTAGAGGCTACCTGCATCTTAAGTAGAATTGAAAACTGACTTGCAAGCTGTTCCTCTAAGAAGGTCCACTCTTGCCTTCATCTGTCTCCTCCCCCTTTGCAATGCAACTGTGCCTTCAAATAGCATTCTTTAAAAGGCACTTTATGGCTTTGGAGGAATAAGCTGATTTCACGGCCAGTTTTGCCACTGCTATGGAAAACAGAGAGCGCACGCAAGCCAGCTAAAGTCATGAGAGCTTCAGGGATTAGGGCCGTGGGGGCCTCCACTACTGCTGTCAAACTGCAATTGGAAACAGCTTTTCCAAAGCATAGCATGAGAAATCGGGAATTCCTGTCCGCGGCTCCTCAACCCATGGGGTTTTTCATCAGGCCTGGTACAACCCAGTAGAGATCAGAAATATGAAAAATTATGCTGAAACCAAACAAGAGTATCTTCTGGTCTCCAAGTGTTGTTCTGTCTGGACCCCTTCCAAGCCTGTAATTATTGTCACTCACCAGCGATTAAGGGAACCGTTTCTGCCCAGGGACAGGCACGCTCCAGGAAGGCTTGACTCAGTGGTGGGATGGGCTCAGCTCAGTGGCCTTGCCTTCCTTCCAGCTCCTGGATGTGCAAACTAACTGCTCAACTTCTTAACCTTATCTCAGTCCCTTTAACTTTATCAGTCACTCAGAGGTAAAATAGCTTGGGCAGAGGTCAGGAGAAAACTATTTAGAGTATTAATAAACTATAGTCTGGATGAAAGGTTTTTTTTCTTGGCATTCCTACTTAAGTGAGAGTCCACTCTCCAGAAAACACGTTCAAGTCAGTAATTTAGTAAAACAAACAAAAACTACTTTCAGAATCTGGTTTGAGGTTAATCCAGATGCAGCCCAATTTCCTATACAGCCGTCTAGATCTAGAAGCTAAGAGATGGTTGAACACCCAGAGGTCGATTATCATAATGTCCGTTTCATTTGTCAACTCTTCAATCATCTTTGAGGCACATTTACTAAAATAGGAAAACGAATGAATTGAACGGTTGATCAAAACATGAGCTTATCAGGTAAATTGCCAGGATCCCTGCGACATACAAATCATTCACTCTGATGATACAATGTCCTTTATACGTGGATGGTGACACCGAAAATGGCCCCACTGTTAACTTCCACCTTGAAAGATCGTTAATTAAAACTCCCTTAGAAGTATTATTTCCAGGGGCTCTTGGATGGCTCAATTTTAAGTATCTGACTCTTGATTTTGGTTCAGATCATGATCTTACGGTTCGTGAGATTGAGCCCCACATCTGGCTCTGCACAGAGAGTATGGAGCCTGCTTGAGATTTTCTCTCTGCCCCTCCCCTGCTTGTGCACTCTCTCGTTTTCAAAATAAATAAATAAACATTAAAGAAAAAAGAAGTACAATTTCCAGATGATGAAGGCACTATGATTTTACTTTATTTTATTTTATTTTACTTGCCTTAAAAGCTCAAGTCAGATTCTGTCTCTTCGATAAAACTTTCATTGGTGCCCCCCTTGAGTCAACTAGTCTCTGTCTTCCACAACATAGGTAGTCACTAGTAGGCAAATATTTCCCCACCCAAGATGCCATAAGCATGTTTTACTCATTTTTGAAGGTTTCCTCATCTCTGTTCCAGGATTAAATCCCAGAACTGAATTCAAAACAAACAAACACAAACTTCTGTTGCCTAAAATGTATAATTAATTTGTGATGATTTAGGGAAGAAGGTGTTTTCAGAGATAAAACATAGGCAAATGAGGGACAATATTTCAGACAGTTGGAGAAAGCTCAGAGGGAGAGCATTATGTGCAAATTAGGTACTCAGTGAAGGTAGCCATATGGCTCTGAAATATTACTCAACTTTCACAATAAAGCTTACCCCAAACTAGAGCAAAATTAGGCTCATTAGGACATTCTTTAAAAAGCAACAATCAAGATGTGCCTGGGTGGCTCAGTCAGTTGAGAGTCCAACTCTTGATTTCTGCTCAGGTCATAGTCCCAGGGTTGTGGGTGTATCGGGCTCTGCAGCGAGTGTGGAGCCTGCTTGGGATTCTTTCTCCCACTCTCTCCCTCTCCCCTCTCCCCTGTTCATGCTTGTGTTCTCTCAAGTAAATAAAAATAAAGTAAAATTAAGAAGTAACAATCAGGGGTGCCTAGGTGGCTCCGTCGGTTAAGTGTCCAACTTCGGCTCAGGTCATGATCTCACAGTTTGTGGGTTCGAGCCCCACGTCAGGCTCTGTGCTGACAGCTAGCTCAGAGCCTGGAGCCTATCTTCAGGTTCTGTGTCTCCTTCTCTCTCTGACCCTCCTCTGTCTCTCTCTCTCTCTCAAAAATAAATAAAAACATTAAAATGAATTTAAAAGTAAAAGAAGTAACAATCAATATTTGGATGAAAGTTTTATAAAAAATTACTTGCCCTCTAATAAAAGCAATTCTGTAAAAGCACCTTAGAGACCTACTCAATGAAAAATATAGTTTCCTTTTAGATACATTTTGATCATTAATGATCAAATCAAGGAAATATAAAGAAGTCTGGTTAACTATAAGTTAACTAGAAAGTTCCACCACCTGGGCCTCACCTTTAATCTGGCAATGAAATCTACTCATTAAGAATAGGAAGACTCAGACGGCCCTTACCTTCATGAATATACACCGCTTGAGCATCTTCAGGATGAAGTAACACCAGTAGAGGTGAAGGGCTTGCAGGACCATGAGCTGGAGGTTGAGGAAGATGTATGAAAAGAAAGGCTCAAGGTAGTTCAGAGGAAGGATCAGCGTGCAATATAAAATCCTAAAAAAAAAAAAACAAAAAACAAAGGAGAGTATTTCATTACAAAGCACTTCTAAATTCTCATTGAGAAAACAAATACTTTTCCTCCCAAGGCATACAACATTTAATTCCTTTCTAACCATGTCCAGGAAATTCTCAAGAGAAAACAACATGATAATATTACCTTTTATATCATTGGCGAGCCACACGTACAAAAATCCAGTCTGCCTCTTGGGAGAAAAGTTAAAGCAAGTGGAATTTTTATTGTCACACTGCCTCCACTCCAAAGTTTCTGTACCTGGGTTTCCTCTTCGCAAACAGGAGAGCATACAGAGCACTAGTGGGCTTCCCGGGGTTTGTAGAAAAATAAGATAATGCAGGTTTCCATGGGGTTATAATTGTCTTATGACACCACCTCATTTATTTGACAGCAAAGGTGAATTGGGAATTTTGTGAAAGTAAATTTTCCAATAAAATAGGCTTTTAAAGAAGCAATGATTCTATTACTTCCACTTCCTGAAGTGAACTGCGTACTTTGTTGATCTAGACTCCTGGACATCACTGGAACTGCCCTTGATGACCCAGAATGCACAGTGCCTTCAGATTCTACTAGAGTGTGAAGGGCTACCTGCTCCCTTCCCAGACTTCATACACCACCATCATCTTAGAGTTCTTGGATAGGCTGGCTTGTAAGTATATTATTCTAATTATAAAAATAATCTAGGGACATCTGGGTGGCTCAGTTGGTTAAGCATCTGACTTCGGCTCAGGTCATGATCTCATGGTTTGTAAGTTCAAGCTCTGCATCAGGCTCTGTGCTGACAGCTTCAGATCCTCTGTCCCCCTCTCTCTCTGCCCCTCTCCTACTCATTCTCTCTCTCTCAAAACAAATAAATAAATTAAAAACTATCTATTCACAGGGTATCTTGTTGGCTCAGTCAGTATCTGACTCTTGATTTCAGCTCAGGTCATGATCTCGTGGTTCATGCGTTCGAGCCTTGCCCTGGACTCTGGGATGACAGCTCAGAGCCTGGAGCCTGCTTTGGATTCCGTGTCTCTCTCTCTCTCTCTCTGTCCCTCCCCTGCTTGTCCTCTGTCTCTCTCTCTCTCAAAAATAAACAAAAATCAAATTAAGGAAAGTAATTAAATGAACTCTAAACTCTATATAACAAAGATAGTAGCCATTTATCTATTTTATGTATGCCAATAATTTTTAGACACTTAGGAATTATGGAAAATTATAAAGAGGTTAAGTAAAAATCACCTAAAGTCTCACAACTCATAGGTAACCCAGTACATTTTGGTAAATGTAACTGAAGTCACTGCTCCTAAAAATACATTCTTTAAGTCTTTAAGATCCTTTCCCTTTTTTCCTATTTCTCATCATCACATGATTTTATATAACGGAAACACACTATGTATGTGATTTTATACCCTGCTTTTATGACTCAATAGTATGATACAGGGAGATTTCCATGTCAGTGACTATATCTATATATCAGGGATCAGCAAGCATTTTTGTAAAAGGATGGATAATAAGTAATTTATGCCTCTGGTTTCTGTTGCAACTACTCAACTCTGCCACGGTAGTGTGAAAGCAGCCACAGAGATACGTCAACTAGCGGGTGTGGCTGTGTGCCAATAAAACTTTATTAATAAAAACAGCCAGTGGGCTGGCTTTGGCCTGTAAGCCAGAGTTTGCCAAACCCTACTATATGCCATCCTATATGACAGCTGTCTCAAAATCCATTTATGGATATTGTAATTTATTTATCTAATCCCTTATTGATAGCTATTTGTTTCCAAAGTTTCATTACATTACAGAGAATACTTTAAGAATTACTTGTAAAGACATTTCAATAGAACCATTTGATTATTTTCTTAGAATGTCGAAAAAATCAGAAAGTATACTCATTTTACATTTTAGAATACATTTACAATATATTACAGAACTGCTTTTCCAGTTTACAGCCTTGCATTCAATATATGAGAGTCCCTGCTTCCTCAGACCTTGGGCAACATTGTACTGTGTCAGCCTCTAGCTAAAAGAAAATCACAGTGTTTATAGTTACATTTGTATTTCTTGTGAAGTGAATATATGTGTATATATTTATATTTTATTTGGTTATTTTGATTTATACATTTGCGAACTGCTTCTTCATGGTATCTGTCCATGTTCTATTGGGGTGTTTACTTTTTCTATTGACTCATAAGTGCTCTTTACATATCAAGCACAACATAATTTTAAAAATCATATTAAATACATCACATAGTCTGATTCTTTCAGCCTTGTTTATATTTTTCTGGAGGGTGCGAATCAATTTCTAAAATATTTTTGTAACTAAATGTATCAATTTTTCCCTTTATAGGTAGCCTCCATGTTATATTTTAAAAGGTCTTTCTCACTTCTACCATTATAAACTATATTTTCCTATATGTTCTTAATATATTGGCTCTACCACTTAAAATGCTGGTTCTATGCAACCTTGATCCACTTCTCTGTGCATTTCCTCAGTTGTAAAATGGAAGCAATGATTATCTACCTTATTCATTCAATAAATACTTACTGAGCACCTACCAAAGTGCTACCTGGCACTTTTTATAGGAGCCAGCAATGCAGCAATGAATAAAACAGACACCAATCCCCAAAGTGATAAGGCTCACATTCCAGGGGCCTGCGTTCACAGGGATTTCAGGAAAGAATATACAGAAAGCCTCTTTGTCCTTCTGATTTGCTGACTCTTCAGGCAATCGTGTGCCTTTTTCTGTACTCTCTCAGCCTAGAATGTCCTCACCTGTTCCTTTTTTCTTAAATGTTTTAAAATGTTTTATTTATTTTTTAGAGAGAGAGCGTGAGTGGGGGAGAGTCAGAGAGAGAGGCAGACAGAATCTGAAGCAGATTCCAGGCTCTAAGCTGTCAGCACAGAGCTGGAGGTCGGGCTCGAATCGTGAGATCATGACCTGGGCCGAACTCAGATGCGTAACTGACTGAACCATCCAGACACCCTGCCCTTCCCATTTTCAACTGAAACTCTTTTCACTCCTCAAAGCATGGGCGCCTCGATGACAAAAGCATCCGTACTAGTCTGATCGCCTCTGAATGCGAGCATTCCCCTAGGCTCCCCCACGCCCTACTCCTTTAGAGCATTTGGCCTCATTCAGCCTGCCTTGTACTCATGGTCGCTCGTATGTCTTCATCTCTGTGCCCTCCCTTCACCGGTTCCAGAGTCTTGCTCCTTACTAGGTCCCCTCTCAGGGATTTGTCAATGTCAAAAGTAGTAAAGGAAACTACTCAAAAGCATCTACTTTACATATTCTACCAGGGAGTGTGAATAATCTAACTACTCATTGTGATCCATGCAAAGGAAAGAAAAAAGGTTCTGACCTATGATGTCCCTATTTCTCTATGCTTAAAGGGAAGACACAGAAAAGAGGGTTACGGTTGGAAGGAACCAGGGCCCTCAGGTGGGAGGCATCATGGAAAAGTCAAGGGCTAAAACAAGGCCAGTGTAGCTTAAGGGAGAGGACTGGCAGGGGGTCCGTGTGAGATGCATGGAGCCATCTCATGTTGGCCTGGCATGTCATGGCATCAGGAAGCTTTGCCGGATTTAGGAACGGAGGGGTCCACTAGTACTAAACTCATCAGAGCAGGATTCAAGGGCTGAGGCCACTGTTTTCTTGCCTCATAACCTGCACACATGTCACTGAGCTTCCTGGTCCTGGAACAGGGTGGAAGTCATCCCCCACCCCTGTGCCTGGGAGGCTCCAGGGGGACACACAACCAGCTTTGCAAACTGTGGAGTCCTAGAAATGGGGAGACTACTGTTACCATGCAAACGCCTTTGGAGAGAGCTGCAGAGAGGAGAGAAAAGGTGTGGGCTCTGGAGCCTGCTAGATTAGGATCAGGTCTTCACTGCAGTCTTCAGTGGGCATGGCTGCAGACTCTCATGAGGGTTAGAGGAGTTGACAAATGGGAGGAGCTTAGCACACAGGAAGCATTTGGAAAATGGTAGCTGTGACACGTAACTGTTACTACCGCTGTGGTGAGGACAGCTCTTCCAGCCACCTTTCCTACTGCAGGTGGCTTAGGCCCCGGGGAGAGGGCAGCTGACCTGGCTGGAGCTTCTGCGTAGGGAGAGGAAGGCGAAGCCACTCAGGAGAACGAGAGGAGCTCCCGAGGAGTGGGGACCCTGTACTGCCAGAACATTCTGTGTGGGCAGACAAAGGGGACAGGAGTGGGGAGGAGTTCCAAAGCAGATGACCGTTGTGGCCCCAAGGACAGCAGGTTTGGAGGCTGTAGTTTCGTTTTCAGGACCACTTTCTGTTGGTCTCAGTGTCCTCTCTAAAGAATGGTCCAGTCCCTCAATCCCAATTTCTCCTCCTCATTTGCTTAGAGAAAAATGGGGAAAAGGGAAAAATAAACACCTTTGTCCGCCTCAATTTTGCCCTGAACGCATGTGTGTCACGCGTGCAGGCACACGACTGAGCGCACAAACACCCGTTTACCTTCCAGGCTACATCGAATTTCTCTTTTCACAGGGGATGCCCAGAGGCTGCCGTGCTCCCGGATGCCTGGGGCCTCTCTGTTCCATCCACCTGCCTTTAATCTGTCCAAACGGATGCACGAATACCGTGCGCCTGAATTGTGAACCTCGGCTTTTCACTGCTTTGGTTCTGTTTCCCATCTTCACCCTATGGCAACCAGTACAGCTTTGGTGGCTTGAGAAAATCACATTATTGCTGTAAATAGTAGTTGGTTTTGCTGGGCTAGATAAGGCAGCCACCACAAGCTGTATTTTCCTCATCCACACTGAAAGGTCTTCTCTTGCTAACTGTGGGGATGAGCACGAAGCCTTTAAAGGGTAACAAAGGCAGGTTCTACCGGTGAGTAATTGTCTGCCTTTTATTTCAGGGATGTCTTGTATTTCAAAGCGACTGTGTAGTTGGAGAAAACTTAATAAATACTTAGGGAAGGCAAATTATGCCTGCTTTTAGCTGTCCGGTTTAGTCATTTAATTTGAAACGTTATCTGTTCTCAGTTTCAAATGTCCTGTTTCTCGTCTTGGTTCTTTCTAACTAGCTGTGTGAGCCTGGAAATATCTTAACTCCTCACCTGGAAAATAGATCGGGGGTCGAAACGCTTCAATAACGAGACATAGGAAGGGTGAGGAACTGTCCCAGGGAATGACAACTGAAGGCAAAATGTGATCCTGGGCCAGATCCAGGAGGAGGGAACAAAGCAATAAAGGCATTATTGGATCAATGGACAAAATTGAAGTACGGATGGTAGATTGCTACATTTCCTGAAATTGACTACTATTCCTGTGATTCTATAAAAGAGTCTCCTTGTTCTTAGGAAATATGCACTGAAGAACTGAAGACTAAAGGGACATAGTGCTTGCAACTTTTAAATGATCTAGAAAAATACACATATGCACACACGCTCGTGTGTGTACATGTGTGTGTATGCGCGTGTTTGTGTGCAGAGAGTGAAGGGGAAGGGGGAGAGAGGAGGAAAGAGAAAGCAAACAGGACACAATACTAACTAGTAAATCTGAGTAAAGGGAATACAGTGAAGTTCTTTGTAATATACTTGAAATTATCCTAGAAGCTTGGAATTATATTCAAATACATAAATGAGCAAATTCTGTATAAGTTTCCTTTTCCGAAAATACTATGATTTGAAGAAGTATGACTGCTGTAGCTGTCTTTTATAAACCTATGAACAACGGGAGTGCCAGGCTTGTGGGGTGCGAGGGAAGGAGCTCCTGTGAGGACACACTGGCAAACGAGACGCTGAACAAACAGGCGGTGAACTTCATTGTCTCCCTCGTAAGGTGTGTAACCGGAAAGTCTAGTTCTGAGATACTCATCTGCAGTAGTGGCTCAAGGGAGTGGCCCCAGCTTCAGCGGAACCTCTAGCACATTGCACAAGTCCCTCCTTTCTTCTGGTCGCCGTGCAAAGGGCACTGCACCATCCCATGAGGTCATGGCGCCATGGCACAATTGGACCCATGCTCTGCTCTTGACTTGTGTTCTTATTCATATTTCCCTCTGATGAGTGTCTGCTAAGAGCACTGCTGTATGCTTGCAGCTTTGTCTTGTTTCGCTTAAAACTGTCCTCTTTTGGGGCACCTGGGTAGCTCAGTCGGTTAAGCGTCTGACTTCAGCTCAGGTCATGATCTCACAGTTCGTGGGTTCGGGCCCCGCCTCCCGCTCTGTGTTGACAGCTCAGAGCCTGGCGCCTGCTTCAGATTCTGTGTCTCCCTCTCGCTCTGCCCCTCCCTTGCTCGTTCTCTGTCCCTCTGTGTCTCTCAAAAATAAATAAACGTTAAAAAAAAACCTGTCCTCTTTCTGATAACCTAAGTATTTATATGGTCACATCACCCACAGAATTCCCTTCCACATGAGGCTTCCCAGGGTGCCATTTTTCTATGCTAGTGAGAGCCAGATTCACCAAAAGCTGAAGGGTGAAGTCCAGCGAGCCAATGGTGGGGAATATAGTTATCACAGCATGTGGACCCTTGAAGGTCAGGAAGTTATTTATGTGAATGTTTTTCACAGTTGGAAAAATTTTTTTGAACATAGATAGATCACATAATATAATAGACTTCACATATATAGATGAGGCGGGTGACACAAAGATCTCTTCTACTGCCATCCTGACCTCCCCCTGTGCGGTAAGAACTAAGTCTCCCTCATCCGTGTATTCCTCACAACATCGAGCAGTGATGAGTCCCAGAAATGGAGAGGTGCAGTGGGCCAGCGCCACCACCTGTAAATTTCGGTTGAGACAGAGCGCTCCTTTCCTTTGGCTGGACCAGCCTGGACTAAATTGTTACCTGTTCCTGTTGTTCACGGAGGAAATTGTCAAGACCCAGGGGAGTTGTTCACCTGAACTTAGGAAGGTCTTTCTAGCCTAATGATTCCCTGGAAGTGTCTGTATACTGTTCAAATAGATAGACACATCCAATAATTCAAAAGTTTAGAAGTCATTATTTCAAAACAACAGTTGGGAATAAAGTGTAAAAAACATAAGCCTAAGCTTTAATGCCTTTGAATAAAAATGCAAACAAATGAGGTAAGTAGGCAGTTAGATTAAAGTAATTTGACCAAGGCCAATTGGAATTCCTGCCTAACATTGAGAGGAACAGTATTTTAAAACACAATGTAATTACAGCTTGCGGACACTAATTGAGTGAGAATTGGCTAAAGAAGATTCCTAAAAACAGGAGGAGAGAAGGCACAGTTGTACTAATACAAAGAGAAAGTCAACAGACAACAGCAAATATGCTTGAAGCTGGGGAAAATGAAGGGAAAGTAAAAGAAAGGGAAAGACGTGTGTAATGTACAAGCTCTAGTTCTTTCAAAGTTTCTGGATACATTTCAGAGGGGTCAGCTTTCTCCCCACTCAGCCCTTCGTCTTACCATGAAAGGTGCAAAGAAAGCAGTTGGGAGGAGCAGAGCAACTGGATGGCCAGCTGCCTCCCATGGAGCCTCAGAAATGTCTGGATCTTGAAAGTGGTCTATCATCTGCACATTGTCTGGTCCATAGTAAATTCCCCCCAGAAAACTGAACTAATAAAATATCCTTGAAAAATGAACCTACAGTTACACATTTTAGACAGATGGTTGGAGTCAGGCTAACAACAAGGAACTGACTTTTCCTCTTTGGCAACACAAGATGATTGTGTAACATGTTCAAGCTGATGGAACACTATTTAAGCTCGTGTAATGCACTGCAACTGATTCGTTCAAAACTCATCGAGAGCTAATCTTCAAAACTTCCAATAGCTTCGTGAAGTTTTCCTCAACCTTCCAATGAGGACCGGTCAACGTCAGTGCAGAAAAATTTTTACCAGTAAAACGATTTTTACAGTCAAGTCTGTTAATACTGGTTTATTTGCAATCCAACTCCCTGAAGACAGCAGACCGTGGTATTGGCTGCCCTCTGCAGTGGGCTGGTGAAGTCAGCGAAGTATCAAGATCAAGAAAATGCCAAATGCATGCAACTAATTCTCCTTGAAATGCAGAAATGCTGGCAAGAGAATGACTTCTTAAATCTAGGATTTTTGAAGACAAGGATGTGTGGGAAAGTAACGCACCACCTCCACAGTCCCTCAACCTCAACACGATGTTTGGCTGTTTTCTGGGCAAGAGTAAGCTTGCTTGTTGAGTTAAGACATCATGGGAAAGTCTGAGGTTAATGTCCTTCATTGCTAAATCAAAAGCCAACCACAGCAGCAATGCTTAGAAGCTTCTAGAGAGTTCCTGGGACTGAGAGCTTCCACAGTGTATTGCTTTTAAAATTGGCTCACAAATTCTTTGAGACTGCTCCTGTCCATGAATGGAGTCGAATTTTTCTTCCCTCAAGTCTGAGCTGGCCTTAGTCACCTGGATCCCAGGAAGAACAAGAGGTCAGATGTGCCGTGTTGTGACTGTCACGGGTGGGTTATCGAAGGAGACACAGCATCTGCCTCACTCTCTTATGAGCTGCTCACCCTTGAAATCCAGCTGCCATGCTATAAGGAGGTCGGGCCAACGGAAGGTACGCCAGCTGCCAGGTCCAGCTGAGGTCCCACCTACAGTCAGCATCAACCAGTTGATCGTATGTGTGTTACTTCAACCACATGGAGTGAGGAAGTCTTCAAGAAAACTCCAAGTGTGGCCACATCTGACTGTAACCACATGAAGAGACTCTACATAAAAACCACCGAGCCGAGGTGGGTCAACTCCCAAAACCATAAGTCATCATAATAATCAATAAATGCTGTTGTTTTAAGAGAGTGCTCTGCAAACTGAAGCCTGGTGGTGAAATCTGGCCTGTAATCTGTTTTTCTACAGCCTGTGAGCTCATCTGGGCTTGGTACATTTTTAAAGGGGTGTAAAAGCAACAACACAAAGCAAAGAATAATATGTGACAGAGACCATCTGTAGCCCTGAAAGCCTAAAATAGTTGTTCTGTGGCCCTTTACAAAAAAAGCTTGCTCAACGCTGTCTTAGCCCCAATGTTTTCAGATGGTTTATTATGTAGCAACAGATAACTGGAATGCATGGTGTCTTTGGAACATAATAAGAGGAACCAATGGACAAAAGTCACACTGAAAAGCCATAAGTCAATAGTTACCTGAAAGTCAATACTTATCCTATCAATAATTGCTCTCATACAATATGATAATTTCACAAACATACTTGCTGACTAAAGCAAAAGTGAGGATAATGTGATTCTTCAACCAAGGACAGTATTTTATTTTATTTTTAAAATATTTTTTAATTTTTTTAATGTTTACTTATTTTTGAGACAGACAGAGAAAGAGACAGAGCATGAGCAGGGGAAAAGCAGAGAGAGGGAGACACAGAATCTGAAGCAGGCTCCAGGCTCTGAACTGTCAGCACTGAGCCTAATGTGGGGCTCAAACCCATGAACCGTGAGATCATGACCTCAGCTGAACTTAGTCGCTTAACCAACTGAACCACCCCGGTGCCCCAAGGAGAGTATTTTAAAGATGTATCTCACATTTGATTCTAGATGAAACTTCAAATTCTTGGAGACTTATTAATAACTTTGGCAAACATAGTTGGCATTTGCTGAGTCCTTACTATGTTTCAGACATTATTCTGAACTATTTTATACGTATTATTTCATTTAAGCCTTGTGACAGCACTTACTTACACTTTACAGATGAGAAAACTGAGGCACAAGGAAATATCTAACATGTCCAAGATTACACAGGTAGTAAGTGTGGAGCCGGAATTTGAATCCGTGCCCTAGTTGCACCCATGAACTTAACCACCACGCTCTGCTGCTCCTCTCCAGAAAATGTCTAAGTAAGGTATTGGTCCAGGTTTAAAAATGTAGCTGGCTTCCATCCCTTGAGCTCTCTGACAAGACTTCCCTGGGGTCCAGTCAAGGGTGCTGTCCCCCCACTAGGAACCAGGTATGGAACCAGAGTCTCCATCTCTTTCCCCTGGAACCCAGGATCTTCAAGGACATTACTTTGCTGCTAAGAGAATCTGAAACTCTAGACCAGTCCCAAACTATGGTTGGTTGTAAGTTCTTTTTTTCCAAAGCATCAAAGACTTCCTCATATTTCTCCTCTGGTTCCTGTCAATCGACACGTGGAAAATTATGCTTGTCAAAGGGATGAGTGTCAGGGGAGACACAACTGAAGTTCTTCAGTCCCTGCCTTGACTAAATAAAATCAACAGGCTGAGCAAGAGCCAATCAATATTAAAAAGATATCCAGACCATTGTTAGGACCAGCGATCATGGAGAATGCAATCAGCATCAATTTCCTCATCTGTGAAGTAGGACTGGTAATACCCATCTTTATGATTTGTTGTATAGACTAGAGCCAGATTATACAAAGGGCCTAATCCAGTGTCTGGCATTCAATTAATGGTGACCATAACTGCTGTTATTTTTAACACAGAACGTGGCTCTTTTTCAAAGAGCCGAGGATTGGCCAATGACATTCCACTGAATAACTGGAAAAGCTGTTGATCACAAAGATCCATATTCATGCAACAAGACAGAGAGTAAGCACCACTGCTTACCCATCGGGTGACACATTTCCCACCTCCCTTTGTAATAAGCCTCTTCCTCATTGAAAGGTATTGTTTTAATTATTTATAAAAATGGCCCTTCACATTATTTTCTCCAACTGAACTTGGCACAAACAACTGGGCACCAGTGTAAGAAAGAGAGGGCAATGTTCTGACTTCAACAACGTGCCAAGGCCCCCTCAGCATCGTGAACAAAGGCACGGCACAGCACCTTGTCTACTCACCAGAAGGGAAAGACAATGAGGCGGCTGATGAAAAATATGGCAGAGAAGATGAAAAACAGGGCGTTACAGGTTTGCTTCCATCCGGCATAAGAAAACATCTTGGCAGACTGAAAACAAAGAAAGCAATTACATTCAGATAAAGTGATTTTGTATTTGTAAAATTCTTAAATTAGATATTCATAAATGAATGATACGATCTCTGGGCTTTGCGTGTGAGGTGGGGGAGAGGGGTGGGTGGGGAAATAGATGAAACAAGACTGGCCATACTGAAAACTCCTAAGGCTGGATGGGTGGTGGGTCCATTGAGTCCGTTATGCTCTTCTCTTCATCATATGTTTGAGATTTTCCGTAATAGAATGTTTGAAAAAAGACATGCTAAAACAACTGTAACACTACCTCTGTCTTTTGCAAGGGGACAAGGTAGGACAATTAATTTCAGCATACATTTTATTCAGGCATTTATCTAATTTCTCCATTGAGCTGACTGGAGAGTTGGACCGAAGCAAGGCTGAGATCCGAGTCCTGGGCTGGGCTGGGCATGTTGCAATCAAGACAGCTGCTTTAGCCAGATGGTGGAAGGGGGAGAGTTAGGAGGCCACTCTCGGGGCTCTGTCCTGGTTGAAAAAAAGTTTCAAGCACTTGATTTTCCCCATATACTCTATGCTAGTCTAGACTTCTCATGTTATCTGTGTCGAATAAAAGGAATTACAGCAAGTGTTGTGCGGGGTGGTATTAGAAGGTTAACTGATGAAGATTCCCTCGTGCGTCACCCAGTGGAGACCAAAGTGAAGGCGAAAGTGTCTGGACTTGGGGTAGCAAGGGGGGTAGGAGCTGCTGAGTGTAGTCATCCCTCTAGAAGCGTGGCTCGGGCCTGGGTGGCTTCAGAACTGAAACTGCCCTTTTTAGGGCAAGCTCAAGGCCACTCTAAAACAAGAGAGGCAGCATAATTCCACTTCAGGAAGGGTTTACACTGCACTTTCCATACTTTGCCATATTGTCATGGAATAAAGCTAGGATCATACCGTGGAGTGGCAAGGGCCCAGAAGGGAGCAGCCCCAAATGCTGAGACAGAAGGCTAGTTTGCCAAGTGGGTGTGAGATGGGTATGGGGAGACAGGCCACAAGTTCAGCGTGCCTGGAACAGAGTGCCAGCTGTTTGAAGAGTCAGAGACCAGGCTAGGTGTGCACAGACATGAAAAGAGTGTACTTGTGAGAGCAAAGCTGCATTCCTTTGGGTAAATACACGCAGAGCATATTGTGGCATCTGAAGGAGTGGATATCAGACAGTCACCCCACTCCTTTGCTAAGCATTAGTCCAGATACTGTTAAAGTGTTAGGTTCTGGATCCAAACTTGAACATGTGGAAAATTAGAGGGTCAGGAAGATGCATGAAGAAGACGAAGGCACCTTCTGAGTAAGAGTGATCATAGATACTGGGGCTGTTTTCCCTCGCAAAGAAAGAGCTAAGAAAATGACCCACCAACTGTCTTGAGGAACATGGAAGATTAACAGGCACCATCTTGGTGGGGGGGGGGTGTGTCTAAACAGGGGCAAAAGTTGTACCAGGTCTGGGTTCAATTAGAACTTGCCCAAGAAGACAAGCACTAAAACTAACAACTCAAGGAAGCTGTGCACTAGGCACCTCTGGGGAATATAAAAAATGGGCCCCATTCCACTACTTCATGCTGCCTCTTCCCAGCTGGTGGAAGGTACTGGCCTTGCTCACTGAACCTCAAGTTAGATCATGGCTTGTGAATCAGAAATGATTCATGATCACTAACAACATGAAGCTGTTCTCATAGTTTATTCACGAAGGGACTTCTGAGTTTGACATTTCATTTTTCTTCTGTTTTTTTTTTCCATCTAAGAACCCCAGAACATTTTCAAACCGTAATGAGCTAAACTTCACAATATACCCTAAGGGGTAGATAGGACTTCTCATATTACAGCTGAGGACAGAAAACAAAGCATTAAGTGATTTGCCCAAATCACCCAGGGAGTTCTATGGTGTCAGTGACGAGGTGGGGGAGGGTGGACAGGGACAACCCAGTGTTTATTCCCAGTCCCAACAGCTAACCGTTTTTGACAACACAGTGAAGCCGTTTTGCAGTGGACACACACCAAAGGCTAGAGGGGCCTTAGAAGCAACAGAGTAGCATAAAATTCTTAGGTCATGGCCAGTATGGTTTTAATTTACAGGCAGGGTTCCTGAGATATGATCAGAGAAGGAGGTAATTATAACAAAGATGGCTACATTCAGACAGCAACACATGGGAAAACTGGCATAACCCTTCTTTTGCTAAGCCATTTGCTGCCCTGAATAATCCTGACCTTTAGAATGGGATTTACATGTCTAACTGCAATTGCATAGAAGAAACAAAATTCTCCACACATCTGATATTCTAACAGTAGCCAGTTGCTTTGAAATGGCTTCAAATGACTTCTGGTTACATCTAGAAAGGGGTTTAGCAAACGACAATCCAGCCTATGGGCTATAAAGCTCGTCACCCCCTAAGGATGGGTTGCACTTTTTAAAGGGGTAGGAGAAAATTAAAAAAAAGCAAAAAAAGAAATATGGCAAGAGATCCTATGTTGCCCACTAAGCTAGGTTTACCATCTGGCCCTTCACCAAGAAGTTTGGTGAACTCTGTTTTAGAAGAACAAGATCCTATCACATTTAATTTCTTCCACATCAACCTACAGTCAGGCGATCCAGAACATGAAATGGGTTAGTATCATCTTCCTCAGCTTTCTTACAAGTGAAGGTATTTAAAGGACACACTAAGTGGTTCTGGGAAATGTGACCCTAAGTACAGCAGGAGAGCTGGCTGGGAAGAGGGCTTGTTGGATCACTGCCTCGGGGCAGACAGGAACCAATACATAACAGAAACATGTAGAGAAAACAATCCTAATTTTGTTTTGTTTCTCATACTTTGTGTTGTTTGGGATTAGGAAGACTCTTGTTTTAAGGTCCTCTGCTCCAAAACATTCCTTCCTTAGAAAAGAAATGCCATTTAAATAAACATCAGCTCTCATTCTTTAAAGCTGGAGGAGGATCCTGTGGGGGAGTGCAAGCATCCAAAGGGTATTCAGCTTTGGCTTAAGGAAACATACGGTCCCATCCAATATTAAGAATCCATAATGCCACAAATCCAAGGTTTCCTTTTCAAAGATTAGAGTTCATTCCTTCCTCAGAGATGTCAACATACTTCCGGAGCTAGCATCTGGGTGCAACTCTCCCAAGTGGCATCCCATGAGCTAACCTCTCTCAAGTACCATGGAAAAGGATGGAAACTAAAAACTAAAAGATTTCCTTTCTTTAAGCCTGAAGGATCTCAGGACCCAGAGACATCCTCAGACTTTGGGTGTTTTCAGGACAAAGAGCCCTGCTAACTCACTCACAGGCAATTCTTCCTGAAACGGGGCACAGAAACCCAGGACGTGGTTTTGTTATTACTTTTATTAATGGCAAAAGTTTACCTCCAGCCAAATGTCAGCCACGTCATGCACGATCATCACGAGGGTCCCACTGCGGATATAATTAGCACACCAAGAGAAGCTCATCAAACTAATAGCAGCCAGGTGGTGAATTACATGAGCTAGAAAATCCTATATAACAAGAGGAAAATAGTGGTTATTAAGTAAATGCAATTATTTCCTAATCACTATGTACCTAAAAGTATATAGTGGAAGAGCTAACAGCAACAGCAGCAACAACAACAACAACATGTCTTTAAAAAACAGTAACTTACATCTGAATGTTTTGAATTTGTAAAATGCTTTCACTTTAATTCTTAAACTCAATCCTTGCAAGGGAATTAGCACATATCCTCATCATTGGAGTCACCGAACTCTGAGACTGCATTGAGTAGCTGTCATCTAAATCCTAACATCTCCTAACATCTTTCCACTGCCCCACACTGGACAAATACATACCACTTCCCATATACATACGCACATGAGTACACGCCTGCGTATATTTGCATTTATCGTTTCTTCCCTGTCTAATTCCAACCAGGGAGAAAGACAGATACACAATATAGTGAAACTAAACAACCATTAAAGTAAGAGTTACTGCATAGGAACCAAGGAACAAATGAAAGTGGAATAAATATATTCGCAAATCTAGGCTAAAGAATGCTACTACAATTGAACATAAAAACCTCAAAGGTGTTCTGCAAACAAAATATGCAAATGGCCAACAAGTACACAGAGACACTCAGTCTCATGGGCCGTCAGGAGAGCTTAAATCAAAACCACTTCATCCCCACTAGGATGGCTACAGTAAAAATGATAACAATAAAAACAAGTGTTGGCAAGGAGGTGAAACACTGGCATGCTTCTATGTTTATACACACTTGTATACGGAGTTGCTCAGGTGAAATATAAAATTATCATATAGCCCAGCAATTCCACTCCTAGGTATAGACCCAAAAGAAATAAAAATATGTCCATGCAAAAACTTGTATATGCATGTTCATAGCAGCACCTAGCAGGCAAAAAAAAAAAAAAGAAAAAGAAAAAAAAGAAAATATCCTAAATAGCCTTCAAGTGATAAACAGATAAATAAAATGCAGTATATCCACATGATGGGATACTTAGCAATAAAAAGGAATGAAGCATGGATACATGCTTCAACATGAATGAACCTTGAAAACCTTATGTTAAGTTAAAGTGCCAGTACAAAAAAGACACAATTTATTATATGATTCAACTTATATGAAATTTATAGAAGAGGAAAGTCCACAGAGATGGTTGCTTAGGGCTAGAGAAGTTAGGAGAAATGGGGAGCGACCGCAAAAAGGTACAGGATTTCTTTTGGGGTGCGTCAAAAATGTTGTAGTATTGACTGAGGTGATGATCGCACAGCTCTGTGGATATTTTCAAATCCACTGAACTATGTACTTTAGATGAACGGATTGTACAGTGTGCAGATACCTCAATAAAGATGTTTTAAAAGAACTTAAAGATTTCCATTTCCTTGTAGCCAAAGAGTAAATATGATACTACTACTAATAGCCTAACTTACTGAGCACTTACTTTATGGGGTGCTTAATCCTCAAAACAATGAGAGGAGATAGGTACTATTTTTAGCTTTGTTTTACAGATGAGGAAATGAAGATGAGGGGGTGTAGCCAGCTAGCTTGAGATGTTAGTGAGTGGGGAAGCCACGGATTCAAACCCAGGAGTTCAGATTCCAAAGTCTGTGCTTTACCCTCCTCCTGACAGCTGTATGTCTCTGAAGATATGTGTTTACAAAATATATAACATATTTACATTTAATTTTTGAAAAGGTATCCAATGCACTTGTACGTAATAAAAAGAAACCAACTACTAAAAAATCAAAGGTGGGAGAAAGACAGGGTCATTATAGGATCAACCCGCCTTTGCGTTACGTGCAGGGAGATGCACGTGTTATCTGTGAAGACCTTCAAAAGAAGACCTTCAAAAGAGTTGATTATTTTCCATTCTCTCCTTTGAGAAAATGACTCAAACAATTTCATTTTATGTATTCTTAGCCCAAACTAAAATTAATGATAGTTAATCTAGAGCGATTATTGAGTATATGGAGGAGATTGTTTCTATCAGATTTTTCCATAATATGTTCTTATACTTAAATTCCAGAAATTTTCTTTTAGCTCTCCCGTTAACTGCAGTTGATTGAACCCCTTAGTGATGGACTGTGTACATCATCACACACCCAAACATCATTTATTCAAGCCATTTGGTCTTATCTCCTTAAAATTGAGTTCAACTTAACCTTATTTACCACACAAATTTTGTTACAGACTGACTTTTTAAATAGAGTATACCATATGAGGTATATGCCAACGGTATTTATCATTTGATATGTGCTGCTAACATAGATGATCAAATCTTGTGTTTGCATTGAGATTCTAACATGATTTTCTGTACCAGCAAATAGTTCCTAAACAGTTCCCCAAACGCCTCACTTTGCTACATGCGAGGATGCATTTAGCATGCCTATAACTCCATCTCCCTGTGCGTAAAGCAAAGCTAACTCTGCCTGAAGCAAAATTTCCTCATTAAGATCATGGACGAATTAAGGACAGCATGTTTTTAAAACCTTTGAGTACATCAAAGAATTACATAAGGTGAGTCGTAATCAACTAAACGATGTGGCTGCAGAATTAAAACTACTAGGATCTAAAGAACATCAAATTCCCAAACCAAGAGAAAGAAACAGATCACATGATGGAGAGTTCTCTTCTCACTGAACACAAGTGCGAGGCTTCACATTAAAGTTTCTCTAATGTTTCATTGCAAATACCTGCCAAGGCACCAGAGCATAAGCAAGATTTGCATCATCCTATGTGCTATATAAAATGCAAAAAGGCTGTGAACTGAAACTAAACACATGGAACAGTACAATTTAAAGATTAGGATTGGGGGGGAGGTTAAATATTTTTGAAGAAGTAGAATAAGTAGCTTTGTAAATAAGATACTTACCTTCCTCTTGGCATCAGAGCCAATGCTAAATAGCAGAGACCAATAAAAACTCATCTCCAAAATGTAGTACCAGTACTGAGAGGGCAGCAAGGGCTGAGGAAAAGGAGAGTATTCACCTCATTAGTATCATCAGTAACTCATTGTAAGGCATTAAACTACTGTTTATAACTATTTAGTTCCACAAAATTACAATGCCTTAAGATTTCAACTTTTTGCTGATACATAGGAGCACATGTACCCCAATGTTCATAGCAGCAATGTCAACAATAGCCAAATCATGGAAAGAGCCTAAATGTCCATCACCTGATGATCAAGAAGATGTGGTATATACATACAATGGAGTACTACATGGCAATGAGAAAGAATGAAATATGGCCATTTGTAGCAAAGTGGATGGGCCTCGAGTGGGTCATGCTAAGCGAAATAAGTTAGGCAGAGAAGGACAGAAACCGTATGTTTGCACTCATAGGTCTAACAGGAAAACGGAGAAACCTAATGGAGGACCAGGGGGAGGGGAAGAGGGAAAGAGAGTTGGGGAGAGAGAGGGACGCAAAACTTGAGAGACTATGGAATACTGAAAACGAACTGAGGGTTGAAGGGGAAGGGGGAGGGGGGAAAAGAGGTGGTGGTGATGGAGGAGGGCACTTGTGGGGAAGAGCACTGGGTGTTGTATGGAAACCAATTTGACAATAAACTATTAAAAAAGAAAGATTTCAACTTCTGAGAAGGAATCAGAGATAATATTTCAAGACATTTTATTTCTGAAAGGGTAGACAAGAATTCCAAAATAAAGTTAAACATTTTGTTTAAAAGTTAATAAAACTATGGAGTTTCCTGGGTATCTCAGTCGGTGAAGCACTTGACTCTTGATTTTGGCTCAGGTCATGATCTCACAAACCACAAGATGGAGCCCTGAGCTGGGCTCTGTGCTGACAGCTTGGAGCCTGTTTTGGATTCTATCTGTCCTTCCCCCACTGAAACGTGCACGTGAAGGCTCTTGCTCTCTCTCACTCTCTCAAATAAACGTTTTAAAAAAAAAAAAAAAAGTTAAAACTACAACAGGTGTGATTACCTTATTTTAGTTGAGTGAATATTAAATTAGGAAAAATTTTCAAAAATCTTTAATATCAATCAAAATATTGTCAAGTCTGTTTTGCTATTTCCATAGTTTACCTTGTTTTATGTTTCCTGAATAGTATTCAAAATTTGATGTCCTAACCTCTCTACTGGTGACAGGCGAGTAATAAGAATTGGCCCATTCTCAAAAAGGGCAGTAATAAAATATATACAATTATTTAAATATCCTAAAAATGCCTTCTGAAAAAAAAATAAAATTTCTACATCTAGAATTTTCCTTAACGTTATAGTGTGTGTATGTGTGTGAGGTGTTTTAGGTAAGTTGATATATTACTTGGTGTGATGAATTGTTACATTAATGCTTCCAGCAAATTTCACCTTCTGATATCCATGCACTGGTACAGTCTTCACCTGCATGACCATGAGTTTGGTCTTGGGCTTTGGTCAAGGGATCATAAGCAAATATGATGCAAGCAGAGACTTCATAAGCACCAGGTAAGAAACCTGAGCTATCGTGCTGATGATAACAAAGTAGACAATCAAGGTGTCCGTTACCAAAAACATGAATGAGGACATGAATTAGGGACATGAACCAGCCCCTAATCAGTCTACCAACTGATTGAAAATGCACGCATGAACTTATTTAACACAACGTGGAACAGATAGAACTGCTCAGTTGAGCCCAGCTCAAATTGTTAACCCAAATCATGAGCAAATAAATGATTGTTTTTCTAAGACACTGTATTGAGAATGGTTTATTAGGTACCAATAGATAACTGATACATCTGAGAAGTTCAGGGTAAGTTGGAAGTAGGAGAATAAGACTGGAGTTTGGCCTACATAATGCCTAAGTACCTTATGGTCTAAACTTTGATCCTTTAATACTGAAGCTAACATATTAAAAGGAATAATTTTCTGGTCAGCTAATCATCCTCAATAAGGACATAAAAGAATGAGACACCTTCTGCTTTCTTCTATGTCAGACAAGCACGTATGAGACTAACTATGCTAGTGAGAATAACTTTTTAAAAATTTGGGTAAAGTGCATAAAAATATCTGAGTGAAGGCATCAAACAGCAACCTAGGCATCCCAAACCTGTGAAGCTAAGATTTCAAAGAGAAAAGTGCATTAAAAGTGAATCCTTTATTTTAAATGAATCCTAAATTCAAGAAGTACCACAGACCCTACGCAGGATAAATTCAAAGAAAACTACACCTGTGTATAGCATTAGTGAGTATTTGTCAATTTATAAGCAGTATGGAGTCCAGAGACTAAGAAGTAGAAGTTAAACAGGACTTTTGGTAATCTCATAGTGCTAGGATGCAAATTGGTACTCAGGGCCAGCCAAGCAAAAGAGGAAGATAATACTAGCCTGAGCATCTATATTTTTACATATATAATATATATTAGTCAATAAAAAGTTATCAAGTACAGAGAGACAAGAATAAGAAAATAGAACAGAGCCATAGGTGATGAAGACATTGGATTCATCAGACCAGAATTTTAAAATAACTTTAAAAACTTGGTTAAAATGTGGAAAATTTCAATAGTGAATTGGGATTCACAAAAAAAGAATTAAATGAAAATTTGAGAACTGAGAAACATAGTAACTATAATTTAGAACTCAAAAGATATATTTAACAGCAGTTTAGACACTGCTGAAAAAGGCACTAACAAACTAGAGGACACAAAATAGAATATATCCAGATCTCTGAAGGGTCTGAAATTGTACCCTACTTGCAGGATAGTTTGCCACAGTTTCATGGATAATGATTGAAGATATGAAACTCCTGGGTCAGAGATAAAGGATAACATATGGTAATAGCAGTTGCCAGAATATCAATATTTGGGCCAGTTCTCACATCTTAATTCATGTAGGGCTAAACAAAAAGGGTCAGATGACATCTGCACATGTAATAGGTGTATTACAAGAGAGGAACACTGGGTTAGGAAACCTGAATCTTTCATAATAGATGGCAACATGCCTACCCTTTGCTGCAGAAGGAGACATTTCTATTTCCCCAGAATGTCTGTTATATAAACATCTTTGAAAATTTAGTACAGAACAAAAAGCAGGCAAGTGCTTCACTTCATGCAATTAACTCCCAACAGACTAAAGCTCAGAGAAGCAACAGGATGGAAAATATTGGAAAAAGCAAAAGAGACATATGGGACTTAGTGTAGAGGTCTAGCATATCAGTACACCTGTAGCTGAAATTCCAGAAAGAGAAATGAGAAAAAGAAACTAAAGCAATGGCTAAGAATTTTTTCTTTTTTTTTTTAAATGTTTCATTTATTTTTGAGAAAGAGAGAGATAGAGAGAGGAGGGAAGGGCAAGGAGAGGGAAGACAAATAATCTGAAACAGGCTCCATCCTGATAGTAGAGAGCCCAATGTGGGGCTTGAACTCACAAACTGTGAGATCATGACCTGAAGTGAAGTCAGATGCTTAACTGAGCCACTCAGGTGCCCCCAATTTTCTAAAACTGACTGATGATATCACACCACAGATTCAAGAAGTACTATGGACATTAAAGAGGATAAATTCAAAGTAAACCACATTTATGCATATCATAATAAAACTTGAAAGACAAAGACAAGATATAGAACTCAGAGAAAAAAATGGTCTGTTCAAAGAGGCAAAAATAAAAACTGACAGCTGAATTCATAAAAAAAAAAAAAAATGATGGGAACCAGAAGGCAAAACACTAAAGGAAAATCACTGCTAACCTAGATTTCTATACCCAGCAAAAATATCCTTTAAAAAAATGCAGGCAAGGTGATAGCATTCAGAAATGCAAACCAGAGGAACTTCTTCAGCCAGAAGGATAATCATCCCAATGGAACCATGAAAAAGCAGGATATAAGGCATAGCATCAAGAGGGTAATTTAACTGATTTACAAAGCAATAATAGCAATGACTTGTCAGGTTTTAAATATTTGAATAAGAAAATAGGAGGAGGATATATAGGAAGCATTCTAATGACTATTCAGTGACTGGAAAGAGGTAAGAGCACTAATTTTTATTAGACTCCAATAATTTAAAAATGCACATGGTGATCTCTAAGACAATTAGTAAAAGAATATGATGCATAACTGAAAAGCTACTACAAAGAGAAAAGTGGAATAATATTTTTTTTAAAAAAATCTTGACTGAGCCATAAAAAATAAGAAAAGAGTATAAAAAAAGGAAATGCACTAGGTGGTACAAATAGAAAATAAAGAGTAAGATAGTAGATTTAAACTCAAATATGTAATTGCATTAATTATAAACAGACTAAAGGAAAGACACATCTGGCGGGTACATAAGGAACAAGGAGGAGTAAGCTCTGGTAGAAAAGGAGCCTAAAAATTGCACAGACGTGGACAGAGAGTAGGAAGGAAGCTCAGACCTAACTCATGGACAATTTAAGGGGCCCAAAGCTGACATAAGGGAGGGACTGTATCACAGGGGACTTACCTGCCTTGGATAGCCCTCCCACACCTCCAACAGGTCATATACCCAAGGTTTCTGGAAAAAAACAAACAAACAAACAAGGAACCAAGAGAGAGAAAATAAGTCTGTTGGAGTAAAAGGCAGATTTCAGCAGAAAACATAAGCTTTTCCTGGTGTCATTGATGGGGGCACACTTGCATAGTAAGCTGTTGCTCCAACTGAACCTCTCTCACTGTATGTATTTATACACCTTCCCATCCAACATGCCCATGATGCTCACGACTTCTAGTGAATCTGGGGCCACACACTGTGCTGTCTCAACAAGGAAATTAATCAAACAAGCAAAATCTCTAATGATATTATTTCTGGACCAGACTGCTGTTTCTGCCGCAATAAAAATATCTGGAGAGAAATCTCTAAAGGCTGGTTATCTTTTGTTCTTCTGTGAACTATCCATCACTTAATGAGGTAATCATTTAATAACTATTTAAGCAGACAACACAAAGGTAATATGGTAAGGGAAGATTTCTGAGGAGTGGGTACCAAGTCTTGATAGAACAAGTGGGATTAGATATGGCAGGGATGGGATTTGGCAGGTAGAGATCGAGGTGGGAAGAGCAAGATGTTTTTGGCAAAGAGGATAAATGTGCTAAAACCCAAAAGTGAGGATATACCAGGTGTGTTCAGTGGATTGTTAGTAGCCCACGGGTAGCTGGTACATGGGTTGTGTGAGTGGAAATAGGGAGAAATTAGGTTTAAGACTTACGTTTGAAAAAAATATTATGTTTGAAAATTCAAAGCTTAACAAAGGCTCTGAAAGACTGAGGGATTGTGACTTCTCTAGACCTGAGGATAAGTTTAAAAGCATTAAAATCTGGTTATCTTACTGAGAATATTATTTCCCAAGGAATTCACAGGCAAGAATTTTTAAAGACAAATTCCAGTCAAAGAATATCAAGGAGACAACTTACATCATAAAGAAATATAATTCCAGCAACAGTCATTATTAAGTAATATGTGAATCGCCAGCTGCCAAAAAAAAAAAAAAAGAGAAAAATCTTAGAAAGGTGATTGACATCTAAGGAGAAACATCTTTAGTATTACAGTTTGGTAAGAATGCACAGACAAATCTAACGTGACATCCTGACTGACACTTGTCAGATAGTTGTAACTGTAGGCAAGTTTTAATTTCTTCACCTATAAAATGGGAATAACAAAACTTACCTCAGACTATAAAAAGGATTAAAGCTAATTTGTGAAAAGTAAGTGCCTGGTATGAAGTAAGAAATGACAAGTGGCCACTATTATTACTGTTAGTACCATGTCTGACGTAATAGACCCAGCTCCTCACACACAGTAGACAATGGGTTGACATTAGTATTAATCTAATCACTTATTTGTACCCCATGTAGTCCCCATGGAAAGGTTTCCATGTGGGGGCCAGATTTCCGTCTTGTCTTTGAAAAGCAGATTTTGAAAGAAAATCTTTTTCTCATGTATGAACAGAGACTTAAAAACACATATCAATCAACTGTACTGTGTGGTTTTTATTAAGATCCCAATTCAACAAACAGACTGTAAAGAAAATATAAGTCAATCAAAGAACTCTGAACACTGATTAAATATTTACTGTTATTAAAGTTTTTCTGAGGTATGATACCGGTATTCAATTTTGTTTAAAAAAATAGAATCCTTATCTCTTAGAGATACTACTGAAATATTTACTGTGAAGTCATACAATGTCTGATATCTATGTTAAAAGGAATCTTTAAGGGGCGTCTGGGTGGCTCAGTCAGTTAAGTATCTGAGGTTTGGCTCAGGTCATGATCTCAAAGTCCATGAGTTTGAGCCCTGTGTCGGGCTCTATGCTGAGAGCTCGGAGCCTGGAGCTGTTGCAGATTCTGTCTCTCCCTCTCTCTGCCCTTTCCCCACTCACACTCTGTCTCTCTCTCTCTCTCTCTCTCTCTCTCTCTCTCTCAAAAATAAATAAACATTAACAAAAGTTTTTAAAAGGTAATCTTCAATAATAACCAGATGAAAGTGGTCAAAAGGAACAAACTTTCAGCTATAAGATAAATAAATACTGGGGATGTAAAGTACATGAAGACAATCGTTGATGCTACTGTATGGTGTACTGAAAAGATGCGAAGCGAGCAGATGTGTGCCCTCATCACAAGGAAAAAAACTTTTTTTTCTTTTTTGTACCTAGATGAGATGACAGACATTAACTAAACTTGCCGTCCTAATCAGGTCATAATATATGAACGTCAAACCATCATACTGTATGCTTTAAACTTATATAGTGATGTATGTATGTATGTCAACGATATATCAATAAAACTGAAAGAAAAAATTTATCCACAGAAAACAATCTTTGCCAGGAGAGAAAAGTAGGGGGGGGACATAGGTGACACAGGACTGCCTTCAGTTGGTAATAATTAACATGTGTGATGGGTACATGGCGCACATAGTTCATTACACCAACGTCTGCCCTCTTGACTTCGCGCCAAGCACTGTGCTAAGCACATGTGTGTTATCACATTTCTATTTTCACGTTTGTGGACTGGAAACTGTAATTAGCCCCCTCATTATGGATAAAGGGCAGAGGTTGGGAGAGATCACATAACTCCCATGAGGCTGCGGAGTGGCCATCAGATGCAAGCGCAAAACCCGAGTGTCAACGTTTTCCTGGACCAGTCTTGTCAGGTTTCATTACACCATCCCAAGGCTTTCAAGGTGTATGCGAGGGATTCCTGGCATTAAAATATTTTCACAACACGACCAACATGTTATTGCCATATTCATTCATCCCCTCACAAGGGTACAGTGATTTCTGGAGGCTACGTTAAGTGGGGCGCCATCTTTGCTCTGAGAGCTTGTGTATTCTCATGTTCCATACATGACTCAGCTTTCATTTCCAATGCAGTAAATATCAGCAGGCAGAACACACACAAGCTAACGCTCTTTGTGGTCTTTCATAGTTTCAAGCCAAGAAGTTTGAGACCTGCTGCCCTTCACTACTTACAAGACAAATAATAAGGTACTGGTCAATGTTGTTTTACTTGTTTTAGATGAAAAGTTGGTAAAACTTGCTTTTATTCTAGGAAAGCCAGAGACAAACATAATTGTAAGGGGAAAAAATCTCTTGGGGGGAAAGAATCCAGAAACGGATTTGTCAGGTTCAGATAGTCAGGGGGATTAGACAGAGTAAACTCTGGCAATGGTAACAGAAGCTGACAAGGCCAGCAATAGGGCTCAGGAATGGGCCAGGCCCAGTGGAGCAGGCAGGGACCGGCTCCAGGGTCAGCTAAGGCAAGATGGCAGCCCACCCAGTCAGAGGAATGCTCCAGGGCTGGGGAAGCTCCCTGCCTATCTACATCAGGTACTGAAAATTGTCTGGTATTTTTATAATGAACTTCCCACTGCTAGATGGAAATGCTTATTTTAAAAAGTGGTCAGCTAATATGGAATCTGCTTTAAAAATAAAGGATACACTGTGGATTAAAATCCTGAATTCTGAGGAATAGGACTATGGGGTCATCATTTTAAAATGTAACCATTGGGGTGCCTGGGTGGCTCAGTCGGTTAAGCATCTGACTTCGGCTCAGGTCACAATCTCACGGTTCGTGGGTTCGAGCCCCGCGTCGGGCTCTGTGCTGACAGCTCAGCGCCTGGAGCCTACTTCTGATTCTGTGTGTGTCTCTCTCTCTGACCCTCCCTTGCTCCTGTTGTCTCTCAAAAATAAATAAAAAACATAAAAAAAAAGTAACCAAAGTATAATAGCCAAGATATGGAAGCAACCTAGTGCCCATTCAAGATGATTGGATAAAGAAGACGTGATATATAAGTATATATATAGAGAGAGAGATACAATGGAATGTGTCCACAGACACATGGAATACACACACACACACACACACACACACACACACACAGTGAAATATGTATGAAAATGAAATCTTGCCATTTGTGACAACGTGGATGGACCTAGAAGGTATTATGCTAAGTCAAATAAGTCAGACACGAAAGACAAATACCATATGATTTCACGTAGATGTAGGATCAAAAAAAAAAAAAACACAGCAAATGAATAAATAAAACAAAACAGAAATGGACTCATAGATACAGACAACAATCTGGTGGCTGCCAGAGGAGAAGGTATAGGGAAATGAGTGAAATAAAGGTAGGAGATTTAAAGGTATAAACTACCAGTTATTACACGTATAAAACTTGGGCATGCAATGTACAGCATAGGGAATGTAGCTAATAATACTGTAACAACTTTATATGGTGGCAGATGGTTGCAAGATTTATTGCTGTGATCACTTTGGAATGTATATAAATGTCAAATCGCCATGTTGTACAGGTGAAACTAATCTAACATTGTATGTCAACTATACCTCAATAAAAAAAAGTAACCAAGGAAACAATATATAGTAAACTTAAGGTGTTCATCCTGATCTGATAGAGGAGTTTCTGCCTGTTGGAGAGTAATCTGTAAAAGCTGGGCATTGGGAAATAAGTTTCCTAAAATTTCCAAAAGGCCTGGGGCTAAGTATCTCTTCCTATGATTCCCATAGCACATCCCATGGCTGGTGCAATGAAGTGCAATTAAATAGCTTGGCATTTTGCTTTAGTCTATTTAGTTAGTCTATAATAGCAGTGTTCTTACTTAGAGGAAATCTGTGACATTTCTAAAGAAGAAGATAAAGCTTAAATTTTATTTGTTGGCTCTCCTCTACATTCTGAAAACATCATATAATTCCCTGCTTTGTGTCTTTGCCTTATTTGAGACATGCTACTCTCAAATCCTGACTTCTTTTCTCATGGAAATCCCAACTCATTCCTCTAGGTCTGACCTCCCTTTCTCTAACATTTCCAGGCCTACTGACACCATCTCCTCTGAATGCCCACAATGCATCTACACATGGCCGTGGACCACAGGTATACAGGCTCATGCACCATTGGGGTGGAACAACTGGATGGACGTTGTGGTTTCCTAAGTGAAAGTCTTGTCTCCCTGATTAGCTGTGTAAGGCTAGTGACCAGGCCTTCCACTTTTATTTTCCTCCTAAAATCTAGAACGCCAGCCAATGTGGGATAGTGCCACATACAGAGAAGATAGTCAACATGTCCCTCTCCTTTGCCTGACTGATGAAGGGTTGACAATTGGAAATCCCTTTCCGTGGCCTGAATTTTGAGGCTGACTTTCAGCAGGCTCATTGACAGCCAGATTCCCGAATGTTAGGTCTTGTTTACCCAAACTGTTAGTTGATAAGGTGGGTTTCTGCTTGCGAAGAGGTAAGCATTAGGTGTCAAGGGGCAGTCCCATGGAGCAGAAAGAGTACCAAAAAAGGAGTCGGAAGACATGAGTGCAATAGCCCTGCCAACAGCTAAGTGACTTTGAGCAAGTTCCTTCGAGAAGATGGATCTGTAGTTTCTCACTTTTTTCCCCCTCCATTTTTATTGAGATTTCATTGACATATGGCACTGTGTAAGTTGAAAAATTTTTAATTTCTTACACACAGCTAGCTCCACTTTCCCTGATTGCTTCACACCACTGGTGGGAGGATCAAACATTATTTATAAACCGTAAGGCACTGCAGTGTATAAGAAATGACCAGAGACTTTCATGGGAGCATGATCCAGCTCAGGAGTAGACAATTAGTTCCTATCTGGGGACTTTATTTAAGATAAGAATAATTCGCTAGAAAAAAAATAAATGAATGACAGTAGAACAGAAAGATGTAATATGAGACCACTATGCTACTTTTTAGTATTTTGCAGTAACGGTTTAAAGAGATTGTGTCAAGGGAAGGGAAGAGAATGGGAGAGAGAATCCAAAGCAGGCTCTGCACTGTCAGCCTGATGTGGGGCTTGAGCCATGAGATCATGACCTGAGCTGAAACCAAGAGTCGGACGCTTAACCGACTGAGCCACCCAGGCACCCCAACCATCTGACCCTTGATAGCTGCTCAGGTCATGATCCCAGGGTTGTGGGATCAGGCCGTGCATTGGGCTTTGGGCTGGTCATGGAGCCTCCTTAAAATTCTCTCTATCTCTCTCTCTTTCTCTCTCTCTCTTTCTACTCCCTGCTCCTCTCCCCCACTCATGAACTATCTCCCTCAAGAAAAAGAAAAAAGAAAAAAATAAGAGGAGGAAAAAAGTAAGAGTGATGACCTAGTCCTCTTTTTTCATCCAGGTGTCAATTTCTGCCACCAAGGAAGTGACCCAAAGTACAAAACTCTACAGGAGAGGGGGGAAAAACCCCACAGAGCCCAAATGAAACCAAAAATAAGCATGATGCAGCCTCATTGCCTGCAGAGCATATTCAAAGTGGCCAGCTCTGGTAAAAATCTTACTTGGGACCCCAGCCCACACTGACCCCTTGCTAAAGCCAACTGGGAAACCCAGAGGAATTGGCCATCCAGTTCACAGGCAAGGGGTGGAAGGGTTGGAGGGGAGGGGTGAGCCAAGTGAGACAGAGGGACAGACACCTTCTCATTCTCTACTCTTTTAATGTGATATAATAATTGGAATGTGCTTGGAAACAGGTGATAAAGTCTTGCAAAGTAGGGCCAACCTCTACCCTAGAAAAAATAAATACCAGTTAAGATGTTTGTATTTTTCTGGACCTCAAGGTAAGTACACAATATGTCCCAATCATTTAAGAGAGCTCATAGCTTGCTCCCATTTCACAGAGAAGGAAACTGAAGCAGAGAAGGTCAACGGGTGACTAGCCTAAAACACCAAACTGGTCAGTGACAGAGCTGGGTTCAAACCCTTCTGCTCCAACTTCAGTGTTCTTTCTGAAATGATCATCCTGCTCCGAATAAAATCATGTTATTTCAAAAGCGCAAACTGTCCTACTTACCACGCTTCCTGGAATCTCTTCATCCTGCAAGGCCTTTCTTGATTCCGCCGACTCCTAAACCATCTTTCCACCTGGCGCTCTGTCAAGTTACACTTCTTCGCCAGTCCATAAATATCAGCCTGAAAGGTGATAAAATGAATGAACGAGTGATAAAGAGCAGTCAGATTGGCAGGCAGTCAAGAGACAGTGCGGTTGGGTTACAAGAGCTGGTGCGCTGGAGAGGAGAGAGATTCTGCGTTAGATCTCGGGCCAGGGAATTTACCTCTTTTGCTTACGGAATCACATACACACATACACAGCAAAAAGCAGGCTGTTGTATCCCAGCACTCTGAGTTACTGAGAATGATCAATTCTCTGTAAGTTGGCAGCACCCCATACTTTCAAGCTGCAGATGTGAGCTCCCTCAGTCAGCTAAGTTTTATCAAGGGCTTCCCAGGTACCAGGCAGAGTAGTATAGCTTAGATGTTGATCAGATCCAACCTCCTCATTTTTCCTATGAGAAGCTGGAACACCTAGGGTTCTAATAAGTTGTCCAAGACCTAAAATTAATAGCAGAGCAAGGATAAGAACTTAGGCTAATGCGCTTTCTGTTCTTTCACACGATCTTTCTGATGGCTCCAAAAAATAATACAGGAGAAACACAAACAGGTGTTGGCCATCACTTTCACATTGAATTAGATGTAGAGTCTATTTCAAATGAATCCAAAATAATACCAATCATAAAAAAATAGAGAATGCGGAATATAATAGTGATGATGGATTCTCTTCTGGGAAGCAGAAATTATTATTTAAATCTGGAAATAATATGGATGATCGATTAGCCCAAAGGTCATAAACCTGAAGTTCTTCTTGGGCCAGACAAGAAACAAACATGATTGAGTGGACCAGGTCTGTTTCATGGTGGGATTGGAAGTTGTATTCTTTTCAAGCAGGCAGGTTTTATACACTAAACCTACGGTGCTTTCAGCTAGCACGAAGGAATTAGCTCTGTGATGTTCAGAAACACCTGTTCTCTTGATCTTTCATTTTCCAACACAAGTAAAGGAAATACTTCCATTTTCTCTTCACTAGAAAAAGAAAATTTCATATAACTGGCCCTCAGCTTTAGTTTTGAGGAAATAAGCAGGAGCTAAAGATACGGAGAATGGAAAACCACATGCCTACCCCCAAGAATGCAGCCATGAGCAAGTTCAGAGTATGGCTCCCAGAGTCAAAGTGCACACCTAGAACTTTTATGTGAAATCACCAGGGCTTTTTAATGTTGGCTAACTAATGCCTCAAAGTAAATTTACTTTTTTAAAATTTATTTTGACAGAGAGAGAGCGCGCGCGCAGGGGAGGGACAGAAGAGAGAGGGAGAGAGAGAGAGAATCCCAAGCAGACTCTACACAGTTAGTGCAGAGTTTGATGCAGGGTTTGAATTCATAAACCATGAGACCATGACCTGAGCCCAAACCATGAGTCAGATGCTTAACCGACTGAGCCACTAGGAAACCCTAAAGTAAAATTAAAACCAATTGTGGGGGCACCTGGGTTCCTTAATCGGTTAAAGCATCCAACTTCAGCTCAGGTCATGATCTTGTGGTTCGTGGGTTTGAGCCCTACATCAGGCTCTGTGCTAACAATTCAGAAGGATTCTCTGTCTCCCTCTTTCTCTGTTCCTCCCCCACTCATGCTCTGTCTCTCAAAAAATGAATAAACATTTTAAAAAATTGTGGATCAATATTGCCAGGGCCGAACAAAGCTTCCCCAATGGCAGAACACCCAACAGTCAGTGGCCAGTCATACAATTTCTGCTATTTTTGTTGTGTATAATTCACATAATTGTTCAGGTGCACTGGGTAACAGTAGATAAAATTCACAAAGAAGTTCTCACACTAAAGACTGGCAAGGACTAATTGCAGCTTCTACGTCCCTACTAAATTACTACCTATGATTTAATCTGCAAGAAAGAAAGCAAGACAAAACAAAAACAGGATATAGCCCATATTATACTCTGGTAAACTGCCCTCTCTAATACCTATTCTTTTTATGGGCCAAGCGTTCACCTGCTGTTGTTTTTTGCTGTTGTTTGTCTTTGTGCTCTCAAGGAGACTGAGTTGGCAAATCATTGGTTAGTGTCTACTTCTTGCAGG
Source organism: Helogale parvula (assembly GCA_004023845.1). Lineage (NCBI taxonomy): Eukaryota > Metazoa > Chordata > Mammalia > Carnivora > Herpestidae > Helogale > Helogale parvula. The sequence continues at coordinate 195,512 of PJEM01002797.1, forward strand.
CTTTGTGCTAGTCATTGGAGGTCTAAATGAATAACACTGACGTTGGCCTCCCTTTCACAGGGTACAGACTGTCTGGTGGGGATGTAAGAAAATAAAACAAAAGAATTCTAATCAAATACCGTGAGTGTTAAGATAGCAGAAGAATAGGATACCATAGGACCTAACTGTGCAGGCAGTTCCAGGAAGTGACACATATGCCGGACCCTGATAAGTGCCCTGTGAAGGAGAGGATAAAGAAGGGAAGTGTCCTGGCAGAGGGTCCAGCATGTGAGGTCGTCTGGAGAGGAGAGGGTGGATGAGCAGAGAACACCTGAGCAGCAGAAAGACGTCTGGCAGGGTAGAAACATAGGAAGAGGAAGGGAGGGAAAATGGGGCTAGGCTCACATCAAGGGGGGCTTCGTTGGGGATTTATCTTGAGGGCGAGCTGACGTTTGCACTGTTAAGTCCCCCTCTTGCAGTGTGTACAGAATGGAGGCGTAGGAACACATATGGAGGTGGACACCTTGTTCATTTTGTCCGTTTTGTCCAAGGCCTCTGCTCTCACGGGGAGGACCTTGTGCTGGACAACTGTGGAGGCCTGGATTCCCGATCCCACAAGCTCCGTGTGCATCACACTCCCTCACAGGAAACAAGAACATGGTATTTCCACAACAGAATATGGCAGGGAACTGAAAGCAGAAGACCCAGTTCTGCTACTTCATCGCTGGGTAGCCCGGAGCACTGTCCTCTGACCCCCCCATGGAAAATGGGGTGCTCACAGCATAAGTGCTTGCTTCCTGGCTCACGGGGATGGTTACAGGATCTGGGGGCTCCTGAGGGAAAATGCTCTACACAAACTATCATGGGCTACATCAGTGCCAGAGATTATGGCTGAACCCAGAAAGGAGACCATGGGCTGAAAATCATTTAAGAAAAAGCATTTCTTTACTTCTGAAATACTTTGCAAGCAAGAATAGATCCCTTGAGGCAGAGGACATGCTTCAAAGGCTGTTGGTTGGTCAACAGTAGGTCATACACTGCGATGCTGCAGCACTATATTCTATTTGCTTGTAGACTGAAAGTGCTCTGGGTCTAGTCTGACTGTTATAAAAGTATTCATAAGTATTCATAAGTATACATAAGTATTCAGTCATTTGAAAATATCTAGTGAGCCCCCATTTACAAGTGCCAGGTACCATTCTAGATGCTGGAGATTCAGTAGTGAGCAAAAGAAAGTCCCAGCCCTCATACTGGAATCTTCTCAGATCTGGGAACAATTCAGTTTTATTATCCCATCATTTCTACAGATATCTGTTTAATAAACTGCATCTAGAAATAGCACTTGGACATGAAGCAATTTATTTTCTGTTTTAGAGCACAGATGAAACTGGTTGAATGACAATCTTGACAATACTGGCTTCATACACTCGAGTATTATTGGGATAGAATCCTCTTGCAAACAAAAGTCTATGGACGTATTTTCTTTTAAAGTGTTTTTAATGTTTATTTATTCTTGAGAGAGAGCGAGAGAGACAGAGCATAAGTGGGGGGCGGGGCAGAGCCAGAGTGAGAGCGAGAGAGAGGGAAAGAGAGACAGAGAGAGAGACAGAATCCGAAGCAGGTTCCAGGCTCTGAGCTGTCAGCACAGAGCCCCAACATGGGGCTCGAACTCACGAGCTGTGAGATCATGACCTGAGCCAAAGTCGGCTCAGTACTTACAGTGCACAGAAAATTGTGCAAGATGTTATGTTAGTATTTCTTTAAACGTCACATGGCTCTTTTCTCTCTAAGGCAGCGAGACTTGATAAAGATCAAATTTTCTACATTATTTTAAATTTCCTAAAAGGAGACCTGAAGGTTTTACTATGGCAAACAGCAAGTGATGGGTAGCATAGCACTGCTCTTTATGTGTTATACGAGGTATTATCCAAGTTAGTTATTCTCAAACAGAAAGAGAGAAAAATAAGGACTCTCTGAAAGAGTCCTAATTTTTCATAAACACAGATAAATAATTTCCTTTTCAGAAATGTGAAGTGATGTGTGGGGCTTCTTATCCACCAGTAGTAACAGTACTGAAATAAATAGCAGCAGTCATTTAGAGCAGGTGGAAATAAAGAACATGTGGAAATGGCTTGTCAGACTCTCTTCATTTTGGAAACAAACAAACAAAAAAGAAGTCCAGGACAGAAGCAGAGGGCAGAATAAGTTACAGACAGTGCTGGCTAGCTGTGAACAATTCTGGACGTGATGCCTCATGCTATGTGCTCACACTTCCACATGCCTTCTTTGGGCAGGGAGCCCACTGGACCAGTGATAGAAATAGTTATCATGAAGCAACTGAATTCACCAAATAAATTCAGCACCCTTAAAAATCTATCTATCCTAGGATTGCCCGGGTGGCTCACTCGGGTAAGCGACCAATTCTTGACTTCATCTCACGGTCCATGGGTTCAAGCCCTGCGTCAGGCTCTGTAAGCCTGCTTGGGATTCTCTCTCTGCCCCTCATCTGCTCACTCACTCTCTCGCTCTCATCTCTCTCTCTTGAAAAATAAGTAAACTTTAAAAAATCTCTCTTAAACTGTGTTAGCATACACTCTTGACTTTTAAAAGTACCGGTGATTGCTGTCTGTATTCAACATAGAGGGTGTGCCACTTTTGAAACAGTTTTTATTTCATCTCTCATTTTAACTATGGTGGGAAAATGAAACTAGACTTGCCTAGACACTACCTTTTTTACAACCATTACATCAAAACCTTTTTTTTTTTTAATGTGATGCCCACAAGCAGTGCACCACAACGTTTTATTAAGTGCATCTTGTATTGTGAAGAGAATTCTGACTTTCCTAAGAATTCTATCTCTGGGGCGTGGCCCAGAGCACAGCACATTTCTGAATGTGTGGAGGCCTGGATAAAATAAAGTGTCCCCTGCTCACAAAAGCCACCCCAGTGAAGACTTTTACAATGTGTGTGGTGTGTATCAATGTTGCCACACTCACCAGAAGTGACAGATAGGAGGTGCTCTGCCTTCACAATGGTCTTTAGTGATTCGTATACGTTGGTGGAAGTATATTTTGTACTCTGTGTACATATTAGTATACTTGGCATATCTGCTCCCCAAAATTTAAATTTGGTCTTTGTATCCAAATTATGGCAAGGATTGTTAAACACTATAGTTGAACACAATAGCTCAGCTACAAACATTGGTTATTTTATAATACTTATTTGTCATTTTATATTATGTTTGGAATGCATTCCAAGCATATAACCAGTCAATAGAGGGGAAGAAAATCCAAATGAGTCAAATTATTTCATGGTCAACTGGAACAGATATTTTGTACAGATGAGGTAAACCACAGGTGACTGAAACATTAAAAAAGGAGATTTTTTAAAATCCCCAAACAAAGAATTTGTACTTACTTGAGACGGTTTCCTTTTGGAACATGTGAAAAAATTCTCTAAGACGGTGTTTGGGGTAACCTTCTTTCTAACTTCCTCTTTAATGCCAAATGCTTTTGCTAGAGGCATAGCAATAAACCTACAAAATATGAAAGAAAGTAAGTCCAAAATCTGAGAATGAACCCACAATGACACCAGGAAACTTTGTAACTTTAGGTTCCAAATGAAGGATCAGCCATCGGGTCACATTCTTCTTGGGCTATCTACAACCAAACCCTACTTGGCAAAGAAGTTCAAGAGAACAAATTTCGGGACTGCTTATACAAACAATAACTTAAAAAAATAAAATACTTGCACGGTTCTCAAGTCCACTTATGTAAACCCAATATATATATAAAATATTTATACATATGATCCAGGAATTGGGATAAGCCATTCCACTTAGAGTTTCATTTTAAGACTTCCTAGGGACTAAAATGAATAATAATTTTGTTATTTTTTATGTTTATTTATTTATTTTGAGAGAGAGAGCACGAGCAGGGGAAGAGCAGAGAGAGAGGGAGATTCCCAAGCAGTCTCTGTGCCGTCAGCTCTGAGCCCAATGTGGGGCTTGAACTCATGAACCATGAGATCATGACCTGAGCTGAAACCAAGAGTCAGATGCTTAACCAACTGAACCACCCAGGTGCAGTTCTGGAATGTTTTATTTGATGATATTATCTTAAAGAATTACTATGTTCTTATCTGAAGTTACAGTTTATGGGAAAAATAGTCTTGATTCTTGGGTAAATATCTCAGAGTGGAATTGATGGGTGGTATGACATGGATACACTTAACTTTATAAGAAACTGGCACACTGTTTTCCAAGATGGCTGTACCACTCTGCATTCCTTCCAGTAATGTGCCAGAGTTCCAGTTACTCAATATCCCGGCCAGTGCTTGGTATTGCCAGTCTTTTTAATCTCAGCAACTCTACTGGGTGTGTACTGGCTTTTACTGACTTTCCTCTTTAAGCTTTATTATTTCCTAACTTCTACTTGCTATAAGTTTAGTTGGGTCTTTTTTCTTCTAGTTTCTTCTTTTTTTTAATGTTATTTCTCTATTCTCCCATAAGCTATCCCCTTTTGTGTTAGATATTCAAGTATACCTTTTTAATTCTTTCTCTACTTTACAATATTCTTCTTTTGAAATATTTTTTCTAGTGGTTAATCTAGGGATTACAATTAATACTTCATTTATAACATCCTAGTTCAGATTAATACCAAAATAATTTCAGCAATATATAAAAGCTTCCTTACCTCCCCTCTCTGTGCTGTTATTATCATATAAGTCATACATTTATAAATTGTATTCTAATTAACACAGACTTATGATTGCTGTTTCATGCAGTTGTCCTTTAAATCGGATAGGAGGGAAATGTGTTATAAATAAAAACCATGTGTACACTTTCTATTTCTTTTTTTTTTAAGTTTATTTATTTTGAGCGCAGGGAGGGGCAGAGGGACAGGAGAGAGAGGATCCTAAGCAGGGTTCGCACTGTTAGCACAGAGCCCAACGAGGGGCTCAAACTTACGAACAGGGAGACCATGACCTCAACTGAAATCAAGAGTCAGACACTTAACCCACTGGGTCACCCAGGTGCCTGCCCCCTTTTTATCTCTTATGTAGGTGACTTTACTGGAAGTGCTTTGTATTTCTTCATATGGATTGAAGTTACTGTCTCCTGTCCTCTAATTTCAGTCTGAAGGATTCCCTTTAATATATCTTGTAGGATGGCTCTGGAAGCAACAAATGCTTCCAGTTTTTGTTCATTGGAAAATGTCTTAATTTCTCTTTCATTTTGAAAGATAGCTTTGTTCAGTTGACAGTATTTGTTTCTTCTTTCGGCACTTTTTATATGTCTTCCAACTGCCTTTGGCTTCTATGGTTGATAAGAAATCAACTCTTAATCTTATTGAAGATCCCTTGTATATGATAGATGCTCCTCTTGAGCTTTCAAGATTCATTGTCTTTGTCTTTTGATGTATCTAGCTGTGGATCTCTTTAAATTTCCCTACTTGGAATTTGTCTAGCCCCTTGGATGTGGATATTAATGTTTATCATCAAATTTGGGGAAATTTGGGGCTATGTATTTCTTCAAAAATTTTCTATCCTATTCATTTTCTCCCCTTCTTCTGGAACTCCCATATGTTGTTATGATTCCTGGCATCCCACGTCTCTCTGAGGCTCTTCGTCTTCTTTCATTCTTTTATTTCCTTTCTCTTCCTCAGACTGATGACTCTTCTACCTGGTCAAATATGCCGTTGGACTCTGCTAGTGGATTTTTCATGAGTTACTGTACTTTTCAACTCCAAAATTTCTATTTGATTTATTTTATGATTTCTAATTATAATCTTTTTATTGATGTTCTTGACTTGGTGAGACATTGTTCTCATCCTTTCTTTTGGTTCTCAAGCATGGTTTTCTCTAGTCCTTTGAGCATATTTAAAATAGCTGACTTACAGTTTTTGTCTAATAAATCCAGCATCTAGGCTTTACAAGGGACACTTTCTATTGATTACTATTTTTTTCCTATGTATGAACCATTCTTCTTTTTTACATGTCTTACAAGTTTTGTTGAAAATCTGACATGTTAAATAATATAATGTGTCAACTCTGGAAACCAAAGTGTCCCTCTCCTCAGAGTTTGTTTGTTTTGCTGTTTGTTATCATTGTCCATTTGCTTATTTAGTTCCTTTTTTGAACTGATCTGTGAAGTCTGTATTCTTTGCCATGTTTGTCAGTGAAGTTTCTATTAGATTAGCTTAGGTATCATTTCATGATTAGATATAGATTTCCTTAAATGCCTGGAGCTAGTAAGTCTCTCAGTCTTTGCCCAGGAGCTCTGCAGACATTTTGGGACACACCTTCAACACTCAGCTAGGTGGCTGCCAACTTTGCCTTAGCCTTCACTCTCTCTTTGCATAGAGCCTCAAGATTATCCAGAGGTGAGCCTTCTCAGATCTTTCCTGGGCATGTGGATAGCCAGGGGCATACTCAAGGCTCTACAACTTCAAGTGGCCTTCTGATTTCCAAGAATATGTCAGAGCTTTTCAAAGCCCTCTATGGACATTATTTTATTTTATTTTATTTTATTTTTGACAGAGAGAGAGAAGGGGAGGGGCAGAGGGAGAGGGAGAGAGAGAATCTTAAGTACCTCCACACCCAGTGGGAGCCCTGATGTGGGGTTCAGTCTCACAATTGGGATATCCTGACCTAAGCTAGAATCAAGCATTGGATACTTAACCAATTGAGCCACTGAAGAATTTTTCCAGTTTTTCTTTTTAAGTTTTTTGGTTAGTCTATTGTTTGTCCAAATTGTTATCTACTATCTCAGGCAGTTCCAAAGTTAAACAATTGCTTGTACCAGTTTTGGACAAGCACCCTCAGGGAAAACACTTTTCTGAGTCAGATCCAGTAGAACGGCCTTATAAGTACTGTATTCCAGGGAGCCACAAGGCAGGTCAGGTAAGGATAATTCTCCGGTAATGATGCTTTGAAGGAGCTCTAACTCTGTTCTGCCCCCTTCAATGAATGGCTTCCAGGGTGCTGGTTTCCACTGAAATTACAGGTTGTTGGTTTTTCAAGGCTATCACAGAGGTGAAAAGGCAGGATAGAACGAGGGAAGTTCATGTGCCACAAAGCATGCCATTCTTTCCAAGAGTCAGCTGTTTGTCTTAAATAACAGTCCCTGGATTACTGCTAACCTTTGGTTAATTCTGAATTCTGAAAAGTTGATTTTGACAATTTTTGCTAGTCTTCTGATTGTTTTTAGCGAAGACAGAATTTTTAGAGGAACTTTCTCTGACATTTTTGTTAATTTCCAGAGTGTAGTGGTTTTAATTTGCATTTTGCTAATGACTAATGATATCAGACATTTTTTCATGCGTTTATTACCATTCATATATCTTTGTTGAATTATCTATTCAAGCCTTCTGCCACTTTAAATATCAAGTAATTTTTTTATTATTTAGTTATAAGAATTCTTTATATATTCTGAATTTAAGTCCCTCATTAAATATGTGTTTTGCAAATATTTTCTCCCAGTCTGTGGCTTGTATTTTCATTTTATTTACATTTTAAAAAACAACCACAAAGGTAGGGTGCCTCGGTGGCTCAGTCAGTTAAGTGGTTGACTTTGGCTCAGGTCATGATCTCATGGTTCATGAGTTTGAGCCCCACTTCAGGCTCTGTGCTGACCGCTCAGAGCCTGGATCCTGCTTCAGATTCTGTGTCTCCCTCTCTCTCTCTGCTCCTTCCCCACTCACACTCTGTCTCTCTCTCAAAAATAAGTAAACATTAAAAAAATAACTATTGTAGTTATATTAGTATAACTAGTAGATATACTATTATATAATAATAACTATTATTATATTATTAAAACAATAAAATATTACAATAATAAAAACTAAGGCATTTTTGCATACCATTAATTCACCTTTTTCAAATATACTATTCAGTGTTTTTTTTAAAGTAATTTGCCAAGTTGTAGAATCATCACCACAAATCAGTTTTAGAAGATGTTCATTGTCCCAATCTAATCCCTTATGCGTGTGTACTGTTACTCCTATTCCCTCTTTCCCCTGCCCCAGGCAATCACTAATCTATTTTCTGCCTTTTACAGCTCTTTTTTTTTTTTTGGTTTTTAATGTCATGGAATTATAAAATAATATGTGGGTGCTTATATCTGGCTCCTTTCACTGAGTTTAATGTTTTTGAGGTCCATTAGTATTTTCGGATATATTTGAAATTTATTCCTTTTTATGAATGAACAATAACCCATTGTCTGTATGCATATGCATACATTAACAATGTCTTTTCAAAAGCAAACACTTCAGCAGTTTACCAAGGGAAATAAAACATGTGCCCTTACAAATTCTTGGACTCAGATATGCACAGCACCTTTATTTGTAATAGCTAAAAACTGCAAACAATCCAAATTTCCAACAATTGATTTATCCCTCAATTGTGTGTATCAGTATGCTGAAAGACCACCCAGCAATGACAAGGAATCACTGATACACACAACAACATGAAAACAATCTCCGGTGCATTATGTGAAATGGAAGAAGCCAGACCCAAAGACTATGATCTGCTTGATTACATTTATAGTAATAGAAAAGGCAAATGATGCTGACAGAAAGCATATCAGTGATTGCCAGGAGCTAGGAGGAAGAGAGAAGATAAGCCAGACAGGGCACAGGAAAGTCTCTAAGCCAATGGAAATCTTCTTATCATAATTGTGATGATGATTACATGACTGTATAGTTGTCGAAATGCATCAAATTTTGGATGAACTTTATTATATGTAAATCATATCTTAAGAAAGCTCATTCTAAGAATTAACGAAATGTCCCTATTCTTTCTTCAGTTCTAACAAAGGTTCTATCTTCTGCCAGGTTAGTCTATTTTAGTACTTATTTAGAGGTTTCTGTGTTTAATTAAATGCCAGAAATTTTGGTTATGAATGATCATTTAGCTCTTCAATTCACTTTTTTATGACCATGGGAGTTGAATAAATTTTTTTCTAAAATAATTTGATAAAATATATAAGCCAGTCCAACTTCCAAACGGACTGAGTTCCCCTGGAAATGGTCCATACATTTCAGAGACATATAAAAACAAACTAAGTATGCACCAGATGTACGTAGAGCAATGCGGATAGACCATAAAACATAGGGCTGCATTTTCAAAAAGGAGAAGCATAATGAGGTCTTATCACCACAGCATTTATGTCAACTAACGATAACATGCAGTTTATGTTTATGCATATGTTTTACTGGGTCATACAAACAAAAAGCCATCGAGTGCATTAGAACCCAGAAGGCAGGAATGGGACCAGGAAACAAGGATGAAAGGTTATTAATGACAAAAGTTGATTCAAATCAATCAGTCAAAAGAGGTCTTATACAGACCAAAAAGAACGTGCTATGACTTGAGGACTATGATTAATTAATTTTCCCTTCACATAAAATGTCCAAATCAAACAAAAACAAGATGTCCTTGAAACTAACAAAGTCTCAAAATATTTGACAAGGTTTTGGATAAATAATGGAATTGTTTCATTTGTCTAACCTACTAGTTGAAAATTTTTATTGGAGGGAAACACTCATTGTTTTTACTCACAGAATAACACAAATATACAATGTTCTAATATGGTAATGTTCTCAGTCAGAGTCACTCAAGGCTCTCTCAAATGTTAGAAATGAAGAAATTAGGAAAAATTTTAAAAGCAAAGCAGAATTGAGCCAAAAAGGTTTTATGCAGTAAGGGAATACAGCGACCCTCAAAGCCAAATAAAATATAACATTCCCCTCTAGAGGGTCATGTGGGAGATTAGTACATGGATGAATATATACAATGGGTAAAGATACAGTAGGCGAATATACACATCCTTAGCATACTTGCTGATCTGAGGAACACACCTATATTAAAATTGTTAATTTAACCAAAAAAGAGAAATATGGTCTTGTTTTTTCAAGATGCTCAGGCTTCAAGGACAGAAACAACATTTTCAGTGAAACAGAGGAAGCATATATAGTTTTCTATTTTAGCATTATCCTTCCTTTTCAAACAAATCTGGAAAATCAATCGCTTCATCTGATGTTAGTGTAAATAATTATGAAGAGGGATTGAATTTAAAACTCTGTTTTGAAAAAGGAGAAAAGAATGGAGTATAAAAAATATTTGATAAACTGAACTGCAAAGAGAAGCAAGACAGGTCTTAACTTGAGAAATACATTAGGGATTAACTTGCCTGAACTTTCATTTTATGGATATGGAATATTAAAAAAAAGTCCAAGAGGAAGAAAAAATAATGCGAACTTCTGCTCCCATATAAACGGTTCAAAGTTGGGTTAATTACCGAGGAATGAGTCCCTCAGGTTTGCTACTCTTGCAGAGCTGAGCCTTCAGATGGCCCCATTCAGACACCCCGACAGCCCCCTCTTCCTCTAGCACTTCATTAGTTGCCTATGAGCCAAAAGCCTAGCAATTCGAGATCCCCCTCCCCTGCTTTCAATATTCTTTTACAGAATAAAGGAAGGCAGCCCTAGGCAGATATTAAGCATATGAAGTTTAAATATTGCTCCTTAACAGCAGGGTGCCTGGGTGGCTCAGTAAGCATCCAATGACGGCTCAGGCCATGATCTCATGATTTGTGAGTTGGAGCCCCATGTAGGGCTGTGTGCTGACCTCTCCGAATGTGGAGCCTGCTTCGGATTCTGTGTCTCCCTCCCTCTCTGCCCCTCCCCCCCTCCCCAAAATAAATAAATGTTAAAAAAATGTTTTTAAATACCTCTAAACAGAAACAGTAGCCCACTAGGATAAGATTGATTCCCTGTTCCTAAGGATTCAAAGGCTCTTTGAACAGAGTTTAAGCTGGTGGTTTTATATGAGATAACATTTGAGTCTAATGTGCATATTTTGAGACTATTTCAATTTAGGACAGTTAATAACAATCCTTTTTCAACTCTTGGAAATTGCTACAGATGGGTCATTCCACCTTTCCTTCTTTGAAGAATGAGGATATATTATCCCATCATGAGCTTGAGTTGCTTGGTAGAAACAGTAGAAATGGGGAGTGTATTCATTGTACAAATAAAAGAAAAAAGATTATTACCTTTTGACTTTACCACTTCCATCCTTGCCTTGACCCTTCTGAGACCACAGTTTACTCTGAGATAATGTATTTATTGCACAACTATTTAAATTTGAGTGGCTCAGATCCCCCTTTAAATCACAGACTCATAAAGGAATGTAGAGAAGAGTCTGGATAAACTGGTTAGAAAGTGCTGTGCTAGACTCCCCACTCCCCACCCAGCAACAACATGCTGATACATATATCCCATATGCTAAAACTTACAAGCAAAAGGAGTCCTAAACACAAAGCAAATGTCAGTCCCTTTCAAATGATCGACTTCTTTGTTCTTTATCAATTCTGTTTCTCTGCTCTTGCTTTTCTAGGAAAGGACATCACCTCCTGATCTTAAATGGCTCCCGGCTAGCACAAAGGGATAAAAGTGAACCAGCCAAATCACAGCTACTGGTCACTTCATGGAATGAGTAGGTGTAATATAAATACAGTTTAAGACAAAAGATGACAGCTCTTGTGTGACAGATGTCATAGGAGATGCTGAAACACAGTATCAAATTTACATGAATTTTTAAGATAGTTCAGAAAATTTCACATTTGTTAGCTTACGTTTTCTGTATTTTCAAGAGATATTAACTAACTCTTTTCTGCCATCAGGGGTATTTCACTGTGAAAGTCCAAGAAGTACTGGTAAAAGGGGAAAATAAACCCAACAGTCCTGAACTTGGTGTCATAACATGTCAGTTCAAGTCCAAGTCAGTTCAAGTCCAAATCTATCCCTTGAATACTAACTGTGCGATCCTGGCCAGGTTACTTACTTCTTATTTTCTTGACTGAGATCACATCTCTTGTGATTTTATGTGCTTGTTAAACTATAAGTTTCTACTCAAATGCAAGGTGTAGTATTTTATTTATGACACATGTGGTTTAATCTAATGCAAATGATATGGTAGTCTCGAGAAAGAGCTAAACACATACTTCAAAAGGCATGATCTCACTTCCAAGTTAAATTTCCCTTATTTCTATTGCACTCAAACAGAGATGTGAGGCTAGTGGACAAACACATCATTTTCCGTAGTGAATGAAGAAAACTAAAGGTGAGTTATTGGGAGTAAAAGCTATATGAGGAGATTGGGGAAATGGCATAGACTATCCTTATCCCTTGAGAAGAAGAAAGAATGGTCCTAGGAATTACAAGAGGATTGGATTCCTTCCTGATTGTTGTTGGAGCAGCCTACGCTAAGACAGAACAAGTTGGTCCTCCACAGCTGTGCTGCTTTGGCAACCAAAAGAGTTTTCTAGTTCATCGTCCTGATCAAAATGTAAAACAAATGGAGCTATCCAACAAGAAGTGGGTAATCTGCCATGCAAATAAGAAGACCTGGATGCCAAATTCAAAGATCACCACACATGGTGCAAGACAAACAAGGATTTCAGGATAGTAGAAAGTAATTTGCTAAATTGGATGTGCAGCAGCAACTTCTACTTTATTTATGCATTCTTTGACAAATCCAAACATGTGAGTAAAAGTGGAATTAATGGTCAAAAAAGAAGAACATTTGCAAATGTTCTCCACTCGAGTTTAAGTAGTACCCAGGGGCTTCCTCTTCCTCTCAATAGCAACAGCACATTGTTGGCCCAAGTAAAGTTATTATTTGAATAAAAACCTTTTGGAGAGTCCATGAAACAGAGTTGGTCAAACTAACTCTTGAGATAAGGACCCTGCAAATGGTTATAAACATATGATCTGCATTACAGTTAGTCTTGGACTAAATGATCTTTATCAAGTTTTGTCTTAAGTTTTTCCAACTTTGACATTCAAATATTCTTTTTGCTCCAAAAAAGTTAATGTGCTAATAACAGTTTTTTGAAATAGAGACAACCACGGAGATTACAGATGAACATTTATCTCCTGTTATCATAACACAAGTACAGTTTTAATAAAAAGGTTGGAAGTAGTATCTATCGAAATTAAATTAAGAAAAAGAAAAGTTTACTTTTTCTGAGAAAGCAAATTGATATTTTTTCTTTGATTTCCTTATACTTTGGAATGAAGGGCTGCTCTTAAAACTCTCAATAAAACTTTAAAATTATGCTCTAAAACAAATATTAAGTTTGGTCTTTAATGACCCATTTTAGCTATTTTATAGGCATTCTAAAATGACACAGACTTTTCTAGCACTGCCTTTCTGGGAACGCATATCCTTTGTCAGACCACATGGGACGTGGAAGATAAAATGGGTCCCCACACTGCCACTGATATTAGTAAGTCCTATGATCCTTAACCTCTCTTGATCTCAATTTTCTTCACTGTGAAACGAACACACTTGAGGAGCTTGTGTTCCTAATTTTTATTTGTTCAGCTTCTAGATAATGTTTGGTGCACATACGATTTGATGACCCCCCCCCCCGAATCTGCAGCCCATTAATGGCTACCTCTAAGCAACAGATTACTTAAAGTTCTTACAAAGATTCCAGTATTCCATAGTTGGGCCAAAAAAGAAGAATGGGAAGGAAAGAGACACAAATACTACTTACTTTTCAAAGAAATGTCTGATAATCAGCAAGCCAAAAGCATATGGAATTGTCATGTACAAATGAGACGGTTTGACAAAGACGAGTCCATCATGATCTTCAAGATCTGACCACTTTATTGTTGGAGGAAGCCAAAACCGTTCCAACCAAAACCATTCTTTAAATGTCTGAAACATTCTAGAGAGATGGAAAAAGAATATGTTAGACTTGTAAAACCAATACTTAAAATTTAAATAACATTGAACACCACTACTCAAAATACCTATGCTAGAGGTTTTGAAAACTAGACAAAATGGACTCCTATTATTCAGTGGGTTTCATGACCATTCATTGCATTAAACAAGAATTACTCTGCTGATACTCTCAGAACAATTTTGGCTGTGGCATGGCAGACTGAAGTTTGACATACCACTGTTCCCATTTTGGTGCAACATACATTAATATTATGGGTATGTTTCTTCCTCTTCTATGAGTCTATGGTATGTAAAATTACTTAACAGTAATCTGTCTCTACAACTTCAACATACCCAACCTCATGAATGTTCCAAGTATGTATAGATCTACATGAGTGTTCTGAGAACTTCTTTAGGAAATAATGAACAAACATATTTAATTTCATAATACAGTAAGGAGCTCAAATTTTTTCATGTTAACAAATATTTATTGAGGGGGAGGAGCCAAGATGGCGGAGAGGAAGAGAGCTCTGTAAACTTTGTCTGCCCCATCTATCGAACTGAGAAGGACATTACTCTCATCTGTAAGAGTGAAAGGAGAACATACAGACTCCAGAAAGAAGAGAACCTCAAAAATACCTGAGTGAGTGAGTGCGAACTGGGGAGATTGGAAAACGGGCCAGCCTGAGGCATGCAGGGGGGTGGGAGCCCCAGCCCAACACAGGGCAAGCGCACGGAGCCCGAGAGACAAAGGGAAGAGAAAGAGAGACTGAACACGCTCATAGTACTGTCTCTGGGGAAGAGGTAAAGAACGCTTAACTGCACTTGGAGAGAGAAACTCACTCCATAGATAACTGCTGGGTAGCCCAAATTCCAAACCCAGGCGGCGCAAGGGAAAGAACAGCTTCCAGCCCGCGCCATCTTGGTGGGGAGTCAGCAGCCGCGGCAGCGGCAGTGCCAGGGGCGCTCACTTCCAACCTCGGTTTTGGGAGTGGGAGTACGTACCTCATTAAAACGGCGCATGTCACCCCCAGCATTGGCCACGCAAATCCCGAATCCCGGGTGCCAACAGGGAAAAAAGAGCCCCCACACCTACGCGATCCCGGCAGGGAGTTGGCAGTCCTGGAGGCCTGGGTGCATGCTCAGACTGCAGGAGCTTCCAGCTCATTTCCGGCAGCACACAGCACCTCGGGCAACAGCTGCACGAAGCCAAGAGAAACTCATTCCTCCCCCAACACAATCACGATCCTGGCTGGGGGTTGGGAATCCGCAGTTGTGTCTGTGACAGCGCATACTTCACCTCCTGCTGCGCATCTTGCCTCAGGCAGCACACCTCGCCTCAGGCAGGATTTCAGCCGAAATCCCTGCCTGAGCCAAGACAAACTGATTCCTCCACCTAAGAAGCCAGCCACCAAAGCAAATACATCTCATCTGTGGTAGCATAAAAGTGCATGGACTGGAACTTTGAACCGAGGCAGGCCTGGAAAATACAACTCGGCTCAACAGCGGTACAAGGAGATCAGACTAATTAGAGTGTCCTACAGTGCTTAGTTCCAGCCGAGCTTGGTGTGCCACCATTCTACTCTCTGCAGACACCAAGGCAGAGCCTCTGAGAGCAGTCTCTGAGACCTACCACACCAAACCACGCCTATCCACGAGGGGGAGCTGCTCCTTTTTTTTAAAATAAGTTTTTTCTTTTTTTCTTCTTTTTTGTACTTATTTTTTGTTATTATTACCTTTTTTTTACTTAAATTTTTAAAAAATTTTTACTCCTTATTTTCCTTTCTCCTTTCTCCCTTTTTTTACCTTCTTGCAATCCAGATATATTCTCCTGTATCTCATCCTTACCTCTCCCCTCAACTGGTCATACACTGTTAGACTGTCCACTGTCCTTTGTTGTCTCTGACCCCCTTTATTTTTTTTCTTTTCTTTTTTCTTCTCCTCTTTTTTTCGTCTTTCCTCTCCATTTTCTTTCTTTCTCTTTCCTCCTTTTAATGTGTTTGTTTGTTTGATTTGTCTGTGCATTTGTGTGCTTCTGTTCCCTCTGTGTTTGTCTGTCTGTTTTCCTTCTTAGGGCTACACCAAGAAACAAGCCAAAGTGTGCATGACGGCAAGTCCCAAATATTGCTGAGTAGGGAACTAAAATATTCAAAGGCATAACAAGAAAACTGAGAGCCATCATTAAAAGAATATTTCCTGAAATGACAGGCCCTGGACAGTCAATAAGCCTCCTTTAACAGAGAAATAGTAACAGACGCACAGTGCACAACGAGCTTTTAAAAGTTGACGAGACAGAAAACTAGCAAAAATGACAAAACGAAAAAACTCTCCCCTGAAGAACCTCCAGGAGGAAGTCACAGCCACAGAACTGCTCAAGGCAGATCTAGACAACATACCGAATCAAGAATTTAAAAAACTTGTCATAAAATTAATCGCTGGGTTTGAAAAAAGCATCAAAGAATCAACTGAGACAATGACTAGGCACTTTGAAAATAGGTGTGATGAGTTAAAAAAGGCTATAGATGAGGTAAATAACAAACTGGACCTCAAGGATTGACGAGGCAGAGAGAAGAATAGGTGAGTTAGAAGATATAGTTATAGCAAAAGAGGAAGCCAAAAAAAAAGAGACAGAAATTAATCCAGGAGCAGGAAAGGAGAATTCGAGACCTGAGTGATACAATCAAACGGAACAACAACCGTATCATAGGAATTCCTGAAGAGGAAGACAGAGAGAAAGGTCCTGAAGTGATACTAGATCAAATTATAACTGAGAATTTCCCAAATCTGGGAAAAGAAATAGACATTCAAATTCAAGAGGCAAAAAGAATCCCCTTAAGACGTAATTTGAATCGACCTTCGGCCTGACATATCATAGTGAAACTGGCAAAATATAAAGATAAAGAGAGAATTCTGAAAGCAGCTAGAGAGAAAAGGGCCCTCACATACAAAGAGAAACCTATCAGAGTGGTTACAGACCTATCTAATGAAACGGCAGGCCAGGAAGGAATGGCAGGATATCTTCAATGTGTTGAACAGAAAAACATGCAGCCAAGAATCCTTTATCCAGCAAGCCTGTCATTCAGAATAGAAGGAGAGATAAAAGTGTTCCCAAATAAACAAAAATTGAGAGAATTCGTGACCACCAAACCAGCCCTACAGGAAATCCTAAGAGGGACTCTATAAGGAAAATGTTGCAAAGAATACTAGGTGCCAGAGACACCACTATAAACATGAATTCTAGGGAGAACACAATAACTCTAAGCCCACATTTTTCAATAATAACACTGAATGTAAATGGACTGAATGCTCCAACCAAATGACACAGGGTAGCAGAATGGATAAAAAAAAAAAAACCATCTATTTGCTGTCTACAAGAGACTCATTTTCGACCAGAAGACACCTTCAGGTTGAAAGTAAAGGGATGGAGAAATATCTATCATGCAACTGGAAGCCAAAAGAAAGCTGGAGTAGCCATACTTATATCAGACAAACTGGACTTTATTTTTTTTATAATAGTTTATTGTCAAATTAGTTTCCATACAACACCCAGTGCTTCTCCC